>BLSH010013009.1:1047183-1088169 GCA_018402905.1 Glandirana rugosa | reverse complement strand
AAAAAAACAAATATAACGTTTTGTAATTTTTGCGTCTCCACTAGTTTATGGTGGTTTTCTTTCTAGATAAACACCCTTTTTTTAATACGTTTAAAACAAAACCCATGTCGCAACGTACTGGTGCTTATTAGTCAATTTCGTCGCGTCACGGTTTAACATTTTTTACGAGACCAGTAATTGGTCAATTGTTGGCGGGGTATCTGTTAACTGCAGATGTCCCGCCAACGAATTAAGACCCGATCCGTGATCAGTCGGGTCCCCCGGACCCGACGGTCACGGATGTTCCCGTGTGCGTGCCCCAGGGGGCGCGCGGGAACCGCGATTCTGGGAGGACGTCAATAGACGTCCCCCCAGAATTAAGCAACCGCCCTGTAGACGTCAATTGTCTATGGGGCGGTTGTTAACTGGTTAATGACCAGAGCATTTTTTACAATTTGGCACTGCGCTGCTTTAACTGATTATTCGTGGTCATGCAACGCTGTACCCAAAACAAAATTTGCATAATTTTTTTCCCACAAATAGATCTTTCTTTTGGTGGTATTTGATCACCTCTGCGTTTTTAATGTTTTGCAATATAAACAAAAAAAGACCGAAAAATTTGAAAAAAAAATATTTTCAACTTTTTGTTATTAAAAAAATACAATAAACTCAATTTTTGTCATACCTTTTTGCCAAAATGCATTCAGCCACGTTTCGGGTGAAAAAAAAGTCAATAAGCGTATATTTATTGCTTTGCGCAAAAGTTATATCGTTTACAACTAGGGTACATTTTCCGGAATTTATGCAGCTTTTATTTTGACTGCCTATCTTATTTCCCGAGGTTCTATAATGGAAGGGCAGTACAATTCCCCTCCCCCCCCAAATGAATAATTGGAAAGTGGACACCCCAAGAATTTCCTGAGAGGCATGTTGAGCCCATTAAATATTTTATTTTTTTGTCACGATTGAAAAGTGACAAAAAAAAATTACACAAAGTTGTCACTGAAATGATATATTGCTCACACATGCCATGGGTATATGTGGAATTACACCAAAAAATACATTCTGCTGCTTCTCCTGAGTACGGGGATACCACATATGTGAGACTTTTTGGGAGCCTAGCCACGTACAAGACCCTAAAAACCAATCACCGCCTTCAGGATTTCTAA
The DNA here is from genome assembly GCA_018402905.1 of Glandirana rugosa. Taxonomy (NCBI): domain Eukaryota; kingdom Metazoa; phylum Chordata; class Amphibia; order Anura; family Ranidae; genus Glandirana; species Glandirana rugosa. The sequence continues at coordinate 1,087,021 of BLSH010013009.1, read as the reverse complement.
GGACGTAAACTTATGCTTTCACCCCGCACTACCTATCACAGCTTTGGAGACCATGACATGCCCAGAAAGTAAAAGAAACCCAAATGACCCCATTTTGGAAAGTAGACACCCCAAGCTATTTGCTGAGGGGCATGTTGAGTCCATGGAATATTTTTTTTATTTGTTACATGATTGAAAAATTACAAAAAAAAAAAAAATACACAAAGTTGTCACTGAAATATATTGCTCACACATGCCATGGGTATATGTGGAATTACACCCCAAAATAAATTTTTGCTGCTTCTCCCGAGAATGGGGATACCACATATGTGAGACTTTTTGGCAGTCTAGCCGCGTACAGGACCCCGAAAACCAATCACTGCCTTCAGGATTTCTGAGGGCAAAAATCTGCCTTTTTCACTACTCACTACCTATCAAAGTTTCGGAGGCCATGAAATGCCCAGATAGCACAACCCCCCCCCCCAAATGACCGCATTTTGGAAAGTAGACACCCCAAGCTATTTATTGAGAGGCATGTTGAGTCCATTGAATATTTTATATTTTACCACAAGTTTTCAGGGAAATTTTTTTTTCCACAAAGTTGCCGCTAAATGATATATTGTTCAAACATGCCAAGGATATATGTCGAATTACACCCCAAAATACATTCTGCTGCTTCTTCTGAATACAGGAATACCACATATGTGAGACTTTTTGGAGGGCTAGCCGCATAAAGGACCCCGAAAACCAATTGCCGCCTTCAGGCTTTCTAAGGGCGCAAATTTTTCATTTCACTCCTCACTACCTATCACAGTTTCGGAGGCCATGGAATGCCCACATAGCACAAACCCCCCCCCCCCCCAAAAATGACCCCATTTTGGAAAGTAGATACTCCAAGCTATGTGCTGAGAGGCACGTTGAGTATTTTGCAGATCTCGCTTTTTGTTAGAAAGTTTTGAAATTTGAAAAAAGAAAAAAAAATACCTTTTGCCTATTTCTTTCATTTTCCAAAACAAATGAGAGCTGCAAAGTACTCACCATGCCTTTTAGCAAATACCTTGGGGTGTCTACTTTCCGAAATGGGGTCATTTGGGGGGCTTTTGTGCTACCTTGACATTTCAGGGCCTCCGAAACCGTGATAGGTAGTGAGGAGTAAAATCACCATTTTTACGCCCTTAGAGAGCCTGAAGATGTTGATTGGTTTTTGGGGTTCTGTACGTGGCTAGGCTCCCAAAAAGTCTCATGTGGTATCCCCGTACTCGGGAGAAGCAGTAGAATGTATTTTGGGGTGTAATTCCACATATACCCATGGCATGTGTGAGCAATATATAATTTCAGTGACAACTTTGTGTAATTTTCCATGGACTCAACATGCCTCTCAGCAAATAGCTTGGGGTTTTTTTATTTTATATTTGCCTCACCAGAAGCCAATAAATTGCTCTGATAGTGTAGTGCTTTAACCTCTTGCCAACCAGCTGCATTGTTTTACGGCAGCGGGTCGGCTCATTCCCACGAATCGCCATAGCTGTACATCGTTCATGGGAATGTGTGGGTGCTAGCACTGGCTAACGGGGGGAGCCAATCAGTGGGTGGTGGACGCGATGTCCGCTGGCCACCCGTGACCACTCCCGAGACGGGCAGAACGGGGATCTGCGAGTGTAAACAAAGCAGATCCCTGTTCTCACAGGGGAGTTGCGTGAGAGTCACTGTTCCCAGTGATAGGGAACAATGATCTCTCGCCTCCTCCTGTCAGCCCAGCCCCCATACAGTTTGAAACACTACAGGGGGAACACATTTAACCCCTTGATCACCACTAGTGTTAACCCCTTCCCTGCCAGTGACATTTATACAGTAATCAGTGGCTATTCAAAAGTGTCCGATCTGTCCACCGCAATGTCGCAGTCCCGCTAAAAATCACAGATCACCGCCATGACTAGTACAAAAAAAAATAATAATAAAAATGCCATAAATATATCCCCTATTTTGTAGAACTGATAATTTTTGCGCAAACCAATCAATATACTCTTATTGGGATTTTTTTTACCAAAAATATGTAGAAGAATACATTTTGGCTTAAACTGATTGTCGCTCTTTTTTTGTTTATAGCGCAAAAAATAAAAACCGCAGAGGTGATCAAATACCACCAAAAGAAAGCTCTATTTGTGGGAAAAAAGGACGTCAATTTTGTTCAGGTACAACGTCACAGGACCACGCAATTGTCAGTTAAAACAATGCAGTTCCGTATCACAAAAAATGCTCTGGTCAGGAAGTGGGTAAATCCTTCTGGGGCTGAGGTGGTTAAGAGTAAATGAGCCCTGGTGCCCTTTGCTGCTGGATCAGCATTCATTCATTCCATCTTTATCATATACTCATAGCAAATCATTACAAACAGGGCAGAGAAGGCTCCAAATTGATCATGAAATCTTTGCTTTAGACATACAGCGCATTCATAAAGTATTCAGACCCCCTTCATCTTTTTCAATTTGATTATGTTGATATGCCTGATACCACAGTTGTTTAAATAATTTTTTTTCTCATTAATCTACACTCAATACCCCGTAAAGACAAAGTGGAAACAGAATTTTAGAAATGTTTGCAAATGTATGATAAAGGAAAAACTGAAATATCACATTTGCATAAGCATTGAGATAATTTGCAACAACACTTGAAATTTAGCTCAGGTGGCTCCCATTTATCTTGATCATTGCTGAGATGTTTCTATACCTTGATTGAAGTCCACCTGTGGTAAATTAAATTGATTGGACATGATTTGAAAAGGCACATACTTCTCTATAATAAGCCTCAGAGCTGACAATGCATACTGTATCAGAGCAAAAGCCATGAGGTCAAATGAACTGCCTGCAGAGCTCAGAGACAGGATTATTGCAAGGAACAGATCTGGGGAAGGCTACAGAAAACATTCTGCTGCACTCAAGGCTCCCAAGAGCACAGTGGCCTCCATAATTCTCAAATGGAAGTTTGGCACAACCAGGACTCTTCCAAGATCTGGTCGCCAGGCCAAACTGAGCAATCGGGAGGGGGGGGGAGGGCATTAGTAAGAGAGATGACCAAGAACCTGATGGTCACTCTGACTGAGCTCCAGAGATCCTGTGTGGAGATGGGACAAGGTTCCAGAAGGACAACCCTCACTTCAGCCCTCCACCAATCTAAGCTTTATGGCAGAGTGGCAAGATGGAAGCCCCTCCATGCAAAACGGATGAAAGCCCACTTGGAGTTTGCAAAAAAGCACCTGAAGGACTCTGACTACGAGGAACAAGATTCTCTGGTCTGATGAAACCAAGACTGAAATAATATGTCTGGAGGAAACCTCATCACCTGCCCAATACCATCCCAACAGTGAAACACGGTGGTGTCAGCATCATGCGGTGGATGTGTTTTTCAGCAGCAGGGACAGGGTTGAGAAAAAGCTGAATGGGGCAAAGTACAGAGATGTGCTCAATGAAAATCTGTTCCACAGCTCTCAGGACCTCAGACTGGGCCAAAGGTTTACCTTCCAACACAATCCAAAGCACAAAGCCAAGGCAACATGGGGGGGGGGGTTATTTACTAAAGGCAAATCCACTATGCACTACAAGTGCACTCGAAAGTACACTTGGAAGTGCAGTCACTGTAGATCCGAGCGGAACATGCAAGGAAAATAAAAAAACAGCATTTTTGCTTTTACATGATTGGATGATAAAATCAGCAGAGCTTCCCCTGATTTCAGATCTTCCCCTCAGATTTACAGCGATTGCACTTTCAAGTGTACTTTCAAGTGCACTTGTAGTGCAGACTGGATTTGCCTTTAGAGTGTCTTAGGGACGACTCTGTGAGTGTCCTAGAGTGGCCCAGCCAGAGCCCTGACTTGAACTCTATTGAACATTTCTGGAGGGACCTGAAAATGGCTGTCTACCGACAGTCCCCATCCAACCTGAATGAGCTTGAGAGGATTTGCAAAGAATGGCAGAAAGTCCCCCAATCCAAGTGTGCAAAACTTTTCGCATCATACCCAAAAAGACTTGAAGCTGTAATTGCTGCCAAAGGTGCTTCAAAAAAGTACTATGTAAAAGGGTCTAAATACTGTACAGGACACCGGGGATGTGTCCTAGAAGTCCACCCGATATTGGAGCCATGGTCCCTTTAAGAAGGACGATTGCAGAGTCTCAAACCCAGATCGCTAGGACTTCGGTACCTATGGGGTTAAGACCAAGGGAAGGGAGGTCTGAAAGGTCACAGAGACTCAGTGCACCGGTGTCAAGAAAGTGAGAGGGAGAGCTCACAAGCTGGACAGCAAGCGTAAACTCTCTGAATCAACTGAGACACAGGCTGCTGAACTCCTCTGTCTGGCCGGCCTGACACCCTGACTCTGGAGGAGCCTAACTGTGGGACCAGAGACTAGCGGTGAGCCTGCTGTTTTAGTTATCAATACCAGGATGCTGGACTATGTATTTACTTTGGCTGAAGAAAGCTGTCATTTGATTTTGTTTGCTTCAAAATAAATGGACTGTTTGCTTCAATAAACTGGCTGGCAGTCATTACGGAGCTACCCCCAGGTTACTATACTTAAAGCAGTACTCCGGGAAAAACTTTTTTCCATGTCCTTGATGCTGATCTCCTACCTTCAGCAACTATGCCATCCATCTTCTTCTGAGCTCTGTAGTTCCTTTGCAATAGCCTGCTGATCTTGCTGAAAAACTGTTACTGCCCAGTGATATCCTGTTTGTAAGACAGTTGGCTGCTATTCTTCCTATATCCTCAGCCAGCGGTCTATTCACTTCCCACTAGTAGTTCTCTAAAGCGATCAGGAATTTCTATTTCCTCCCTGCTCGCTGTAGTGGGCGGAAGGGTCTCACAGCCCCCGGTCTGTGCTGCCCATGGAGGTGGTGTCCTCCCTCCTCCTCTACTCCCTTCCAGCACCTCCTCCACTCAGCCCCGTCCCCCCACCGCCGCCCGCCATTTTTCAATGCAAATCGGGGATCATTGCCATAAATCATCCAGAGGACAGTGGGGAACTCAGACTGTGACAGGTCTTGTATGTGAGATCAAGGAAATGGAGGGAGGCGCACCTAAGTGTAGTATTAAAAAGTTTATTCACTGCATAAGACAAATGCACACTTACAAAAGTATGTAGATAAAAAGCATGTCCATCCGTGTGGCAGTCAAACGGGCTCTATCCGCGTTGTGGATGATGGTGATGGTCCGCAAGAGGTGTAAAGGGCCAGAGCAGAGTCTGGGGGATCGCCCGTGAATTGATCAGCGGTGTCGCCTCAGTCTGAAACCCGGAAGTAGCATCAGCGGTGATGACCCGTGACTCATTAACAGGAAACAGGGCTACGCGCTCGGAGCAACACAGCTCCTTCTAGTGGTATGGATACACACTGACAGTGTGTCTGTTATAAAGGGATGGACAGGGAGCTGGAAATGCCCAGCATTGATAATAGCAACAACGCACATATTCAATACAAAAATCAGAAATCAAAGATCAAAATATCTGGAGGGGCGTGACCGGATGTGTAGGTGAACGGAAGGCGCGTGACGGCTCTCATCCCACTCCCTTCCCGGGAAGACATGGATGGTGAGACGCCGCAGAATGCCAGCACGCACTAAGCCGAATCCCCATTGGGGAACTGCATGAAAGCCCGACGCCTCGGATACATCAGGAGACCGTGCCCTGGATGCAGCCCGACTGACCCGCCGGGTGCGGAAGCACAGTAAGGGAGCCGCATGGAAGTCTGACGCCTCAGACAAACTTGGATACCCTGCCTCGGATACAATCCAACAGACCCGCCTGGAGCGGAAGCACAGCAAGGGAGCCCTGATCATTTTTGGCAATACACCTACAAGTGAAACGGCCCGCATGAAAAAACAGGGAGGTGATGCGAGGTGAGGTATGATAAACTATAGAGGCATGGTGATAAGTGGTGGCAACTGGAAAGGTGTGTAGAGACGGTTTATTATTTGCTCCTCTTGTTCCTCCTGATAAACTAAGGAAAGTTGGCATTTCATGTTAAACTGTAAACACTGCCTGTTTTTCAAAATGTGAGCAATAAGTCGCACACTAGGATGCAAATATCGGTAAATATCGCTACCACCCAGAACAGGAGTGTAAGGCCGTGATATATGTTTCTTGGGGGGTTTTTTTTTGTACATGTAAGAAGAACTACGGGGCATTGGGGAGACAGAACGCTGCCTAAAACTGAGTACGAGCTGCCAGCCGGAACTCTGTTGTATCGCACAGTGCCAGACGGACTGGATAATATTCGGGGCAGTATAAGGTAGAACGCCTCGCCGCTATACAACAATATTGAGACACGGGGGCTGGAGGGGCCAGGATTGTTACCTTCGTATGGTAATATTTATATACAAGGGTTTTCCCCTCTACCGCCCCCCACGCATTGGCCACGAGGGTCCCTGAGAAGAGAACCGGGTTAAAGGCGAGACGACTGGGTCCCTAAGACTGTCGGCAACAGCTTGTAAACCATTAGTAAAGGGGAGGCAGGGAGGACACACCCCGTTTACACTGCTCAGATATAAAACATCAGAAGCACTTTTTAAACACTCTATGCCGCATAGAGGACATTTATCAGTGGTTGGAGCAAAATATAGAGGTGCACCCCCATAGTAGGGGATTAGGGCTTTAAATGTAAATAACGGGGGAGGACTGACGGGAGCCCCCTTGGAAGGCTCATATCAGAAGCTTAGGCCTGACCTGCCATTGTTTAAGCAAACGAATAGACGAAGGAGGTATATCTCGGACAGGAAAATCGAAATATAAGTAATATCCTGACATGGTTCCCCTATGGGTTCCTGAGGAGAAGCCCTGTTCGTAGGATAGCCGGAAGGTCTGCCTGGACAGTGTGGAAACAGGTAGCAAAAGGGGAGCAGTGAGAGGGCACCCCGATAACGTCTGTAAGCTATAAGCTGCCCGACTACCCCGCATAGACAGAAGGGGGAAAAAGGGGGGGAAGATACCGCGGGCAATAAAAGCAATACATTAAAGTATGGTTAAAGATAAAGGAAAAGAAAAGATGAATCAGACAGCCACTACACAGGAAAAACCAGTCCACTCCCCAGTAAAAGGGGGGGCAACCCCCACAACGCAAACTAAAAATTCAACAGGAGGGACGGTGACTCGGAAAAGCCAAATAAAAGGGACAAAGGTGGATCAGAAATTAGAACTGTCACAAACAATCATGGAAGAAAAAACGGATAGAGAGACTGAACCAACTATGAGGGAAGTGTTCGAGGCGATAAATACATGTAAATCAATGGTGCAGGAGCTGAATGAACAACTAAAGAGCCTCAAGGAAGAAAGTTGCCTGATCAGACATGATGCACAAAAAACACAGGAAAGAATGAAGGAAATGGAGGGGAGGATTAGCCAAATAGAGGACGATCTGAGCCCAATAAAGAAAGAAATTCCGCTCTTGGGGAAGAAAATGGACCCATATATAGCCAAAATGGGAGACATGGAGAACAGACTGAGAAAAAACAATTTGCGAATAGTGGGACTCCCTGAAAGAAGTGAAGGATCGAACCCTATAGAGTTCATAGAAAATTGGCTAGTTGGGAATTTCGGGAAAGAAGCGTTCCCTTCATTCTTCGCCGTGGAAAGAGCCCACTGGGTTCCATTCAGACCTCCCCCACCAGGAGGAAACCCAAGAACATTAATGATCAAAATCTTGTTTTTCAGAGACAAAGAAATGATCCTGCGAAAGGCGAGGAAGAAAGGGACTTTAATTTATAACGGGAACAGGATCTCAATTTACCCGGATTACTCCCCAGAAGTATAAAAGAAACGAGCAAAATACGTGGACATTAAAAAAAGGTTTCAAGAGTTAAAAATGACATATGCAATGCTCTACCCTGCAATATTGCGGATAGTGGTGGAAGGAGAAACAATCTTTTTTAACACTGCAGAAGAGGCGCTGCACTGGTTGGAGAGGAGCAATGCGAAACCCCAGAAGGGGGCGAGGGCTGGGAGTAGAATGAATGGAATAGGGGTCGTGAAGCAAAGAGGGAAAGCGAGGGACACATTAATAGAAAGTAAGTATCAAAGCATGAGCAAGACACAGAAAGGAAATACGAGAGCACAACACAGAATTTGTGGTGAAACAAGTAAACAAAGGGAAAAACACATAACAAAATGTTTAAACATGATTTGGTGGTATAAAGATAAGAATAGACTATATGCTGGTTGACGAATGGCGAATATGCTCATGGAATGTAAGAGGATTAAATGACACGAAAAAAAGAGGAGCAGTAGTGGCAACAATTAAGCGCCACAATGCAGCAATAGCGTGTTTACAAGAGACACACCTGGTAGAAGAAACAACCAGACACTTGACATACAGGAGTTTTCAAGAACGGTACCATTCAACCTACATCTCATATTCACGGGGTGTAAGTGTAATGGTGAAAACAGGGATAGCATTTAAATGTAAAACAGTTAAGACGGATAGCGAGGGTAGATATATTTTTCTACACTGTGTGATAGAGGGGAAAGAGTGGATATTAGCTAATATATATATACCCCCACCTTTTAAACCCGATGTATTGTATAAGCTGATCGTCTTTGTCTCGGACAAACCCGGGGTTCCGATCCTGGTGGTTGGGGACTTTAACGGAGTCATGTCTGAAAAATTAGACAGATATCCAAATAAAAAAGATGATAGCCCCAATGAAAGGAACATACTGGCGCAGATAGTAGGTGAAATGGACTGGAAGGACTTATGGAGGATAAGAAACCCCACCGAACAGCAATATTCATGCTACTCAAGGACCCACGGTTCCTTGTCAAGGATCGATATTGCTATAGGGAACGATTTAATGAAGGAACAACTAGGAAGCATTGATTATATGGCTAGAGGGATCTTGGATCCCTCCCCTCTGATAGTGGGGATTAGACGGGGGGTTAATCAGGGATACAGAGAGTGGAAGCTGAATCCCCACTGGTTAGAAATAATAAGAAACCCAGAAGGGGTTGGAGAGCAGATAAAAGAATTTATCAGCAAAAATGAAGGGACAACAAGAATGGGAATAGTATGGGACTCCCTTAAAGCCTATATACGGGGAATAATGATACAAGAGATAGCTAGAAGCAAGAAACAGATTAGAGACAGAGAAAACACTGTAATGAGTAGAACTGTAGAAGCAGAAAAATCCTATATACAAGACCCAACAGAAAAGAAGCGATTGGCATGGGTCAAGGAACAAGAGGAATATCGCCAGCTCCAGATAGACAAGGCAGAAGACAGGCGAAGGCTCAGGCAAAGAGACTTCTTTGAGGAGGGGGAAAGTGTAGGACACCTATTAGCGATATTGGTAAAAAGCAACCAGCGAGTGAGTAGCATAACAGCTATAAAGACAGAAGGGGGCAGAACTATAACGCAAAGCCAAGGAATTAACGGGGAATTTAAGAAATTCTACGAGACTCTCTATAGTACACAAGGACAGAATTTGGAGATGGAGACGTGGGATTTCCTGCAGGGACTGGAAATCCCGCAGCTCTCGGCTGAGGATAGGGACAGCTTAGAGCCCCCACTGTCCAAACGTGAACTGAGGGATATAATTAAGAAAATGACGAACCAGAAAGCGCCGGGACCAGATGGGCTTCCAATAGAAGTTTATAAAAAATATGGAGAGATGCTGGTCCCGACGCTGCTGAAAGTATTGAATAAAGCAAAAGAGGAGGGTGGTTTGCCGGATTCAATGCAGGAATCGACAATCATCGTCTTCCCAAAAGAGGGAAAGGACCAGCAGGATATAACATCTTATAGGCCAATTTCCCTGTTGGGAGCAGATGTTAAGATCCTTGCCGGAGTTCTGGCGGCAAGATTAGGTAAAATAATAACAAAATATATACACCCAGAACAATCAGGCTTTATGCCAGGATGGGCTACCCACACTAATATCAGAAGAGCGTACCTGAACATGCAAATACCGACCCTCAATGAAGGCTCTAGAGCAATATTAGCACTGGACATAAATAAGGCATTCGACACGGTGGAGTGGCACTATTTATGGCAGGTGATGGACAGATTTGGTATCCGTCCAGATTTTACGGGCTGGTTGAAAATGCTTTATGCAAGGCCAAGAGCAAGAGTGAAAACAAACAATCAAGTGTCAGAATCGTTCCCTCTGGCACACGGAATTTGCATAGGCGATTGAACCGCTAGCAATAGCTATTAGGGCTGCAAGGGAGATCAAGGGTTTTCAAAGAAAATTGGGGGAGGAAAAAATAGCGTTATACGCCGATGACCTACTAATGTTCCTAGGTGACTCGCAGACTACCCTAGAAGCAGTCCTGAACTTGACCGAGAGATACGGGAAAATTTCGGGACTGCAAATAAATTGGGGAAAATCGTATTTAATGCCAATTGATAAAGACGGGCCCAATGTAATAAATTGGTTTTCAAATATACAACAGACAGATAAAATTAAATATCTAGGAGTAAATATAACCAAAAACCCAAGACAATTCATAAAAGATAACCTTGAGGAGTTAATAAAGAAATTTAAGGATAAGAGCCCAGTGTGGAGACGACTGCCGTTGTCGGTGGCCGGCAGATGCAATTTAATAAAAATTATTTGGCTCCCCAATTGATCTACATAATGCAGAATGCACCTGTGTGGGTAGCGAAGGGGTGGATTCAGAAAGTGGAAGTGATATTTAGAGAATTAATATGGAAGGGGAGACAGGCCAGGATAGGATTGCGGGTGCTGCAGCGTCCCAGATGTAGGGGAGGACTAGCGATACCGCATCCGTGGAGCTATTTTTTGGCGACACAGGCGGTACATCTGAGAGGCTGCAACATGGTAGAAGGAGGCGACATGAATATGAAATTAATAAAGAATGAAACAAAACACAGTCTAGGAATAGAAGTATTAGAGGCAGGACAACGCCCACACGAGATCCCTACCCGTAAGCTGATCATCAAGATATGGGAGGAAATAAAAAAAGCACTTGGGTATCAAGGGTTTACAATATACTCCCCAATATGGGACAACAACAATCTACAAGAAACATTAAAAGTGGAACGCAATAAGGAATGGGAAAATCAAGGACTGTCAAGGCTTATCCAGTTGTTTAAAGAGGATAAGATTAAAACATTTCAAGAAATACGAGAAGAGTATGGGGTAACCAATAAATCCTTTTACACATATCTGCAATTAAAACACGCACTAGAGAGGCAGTTTAATAACGTGATCCCAGAATGGTGCGACCCTAATAAAATGACAAAATTAATAAATAAAAATCAGGCAAAAGGAATTATCTCATAAATTTATGGAGCGCTGAGTGAGGGAGCAATGAATGGAACCAAGGAATTAATATGCAGGGAGAAGTGGGAAAGAGATGTGGGCGGAATAACAGAAGAACAATGGATAAGAATATGAGAGTTGTGCTCAGTAGTATCCATGTCCCCATCCCAGAGAGTCTCACACTTAATGTTAATCCACAGGACCTACTATACACCATTGAGGCTATTTAGATTTGGGTATAGACCAGACCCAAAATGCCCCAGATGTGGCAAGGAGAATAGCAACCTTATACACATGCTGTGGAGATGTCCAAAATGATATAGATATTGGACAGAAATTATGGAAACAATAAATTCAATTTTTGAGATTGAGTTAGAAAAAAACTCCAATGATGTGTATAATGGGCTATAATGCAAAAGATAAGATGCCATATAAAAAGCAAATACCAATAGTCAGGTGTCTATTTTTAGCACGAAAATTAATCGCAAAGAACTGGGTGGCAGTAAACCCCCCACTGTTCGAAAGCTGGGTTAAACAAGTGGACAAAACAATAGCGAATGAAGAACACATATATAAGAAAAGAGGAAATAGTGAGCAGCACCGGGATAGGTGGAAGCTATGGATAAACGGAATGGCTAGGGGTAGTGGAAGAGGGGGTCGGAAGCAATAACGGTAATGAAAGAATAGCAATATATTAGTAACCAAGGAGTGCTCTAGTCGAAAGAGGGTGAATGAAGAAGTAAGAATGTGAAATGTGGTTGGAAGTGACCTCTACCTTACTTTTGTTTTTAAGCTTTGTATCGGTTTAATAAAAGGAATAAGTAAAGGGAAGGGAGGAAGGTAGAGGGCAGTAAGAGTGAGGGATTAGCAAAAAAGGGAATAGAAACATTTTTCCATAATGAAACATTTTTCCACAATGATGTGAAATTGCCAGAACTGGAATTATAAAACCAGTCTGAATACACGAGAACTGGCGAAAGACTGATGTGAAAAAAAAAAAAAGATCAAAATATCTTGGTCATGTATATAAAACAGATGAATGGAAAAAAAATTATATATAATAATAAACTAATAATGATAAGGAAAATAAGAATAAAAATGAAAATAAGAATACACAAAGAATTATGATGATAATAAATACCAGTCTCTATAGTAGAACGTGTGTCTCTATATCTTCGTTCATACCTCCAGGGGTGAGAGTATTAAGGGAAAAAATCCAAAAGGTTTCTTGTTGGCATAAACGCTTGTAGCGTTCTGCGGGTGAAAAGGTTTTGGGAATAGCTTCTATTACCCATACTTTTAGGCCATCAGTGGAGCCTGAATGATGTTCTTAAAAATGTCTAGGGACACTGCGTTTATCTCCATCCTCTTCGATGGAGCGGCGGTGCTTGCCGAATCGTTTGCGAAAGGTGCAGATGGTTCTGCCCACATATAACAACCCACAAGGACAGGCCAGGCAGTATATAACATATTCGCTAGAACAATTATGAAGATTTTTTAGATGGTATGTTTTACTTTTAGTAGTGAATGTTTTTTGGTCGTGTTCAACAAACGGACAAGTTAGACCCAGGGCTTTATGGCAATCGGAACATACCAATGAGGGGAATCATTGGAATGTGATTGATGTGGTTTCTGGGAGGTTTCCTTATCTTGCTCGGGGCAATTTTGCTTTTTATGTTTTTGGCTTTACGATAAGATAAATGTAAAGATACATGAATCAGAACTGTAACTGGACGGTGAGAGCTTCCCGCTGCTCTTATCGGTCAGGCTAAGTATCTGATATGCCTCTTCTGTAGTGTTTACTCTTCTTGACATGGTGGCTGTATGACGGGTGACACTGATGGGCTGCACCAAAGGTAGTGATAGGCTGCATGTCAGGGACTAATGGGCTGCACGTCAGGGACTAATGGGCTGCACAGATAGGTACTCTGATGGGCTCACTGGACAGGTACTCCTGATGGGCTCACAGGACAGGTACTCCTGATGGGATCACAGGACAGGTACTCCTGATGGGATCACAGGACAGGTACTCCTGATGGGGTGACAGGTACTCCAGATGGGGGTGACAGGTACTCCAGATGGGGATGACAGGTACGTGTACTGATGACAGGTACTAGGACTAATGACAGGTACTTGGACTGGTGACAGGTACTCTGATGGGGTGATAGGTACCCCAGATGGGGTGACAGGTACTCTGATGAGCTCAGTACCTCAGTAGCAGCGAACTACGGAGGACGTTATATGACGCCCACCCAGGATGGGAGATCCCATCTGCGGACGTCATTTGACTATAGCCCGGTATTGAAGGGGTTAAGTACACGTGACATTTCAGTTTTTTCTTATTAATAAATTCACAGACATTTCTAGAATTCTGTTTTCACTTTGTCAATATGGGGTACTAAATGTAGAATAAGGAGAAAAAAATAATGAATCTAAATAACCATAGTATCAGGCTGCAACATAAAAAAAAAATGAAAAAGTGAAGGGGGTCCAAGTACTTTATGAATGCACTGTACATGGCATGGGAGATTAGCTTGTGGGGATCACTTTTCAGAGGAAAATATTCAGCATGGAGGTCAGTTTCTTTAAGATCTGGCAGCTTGGCAGGTTTATTATCACAGGTTTGCAAGATCAAAACACATACAAAACAGAAAACAAAACCTCGTCATCTGGCGCTAAACTAAACAATCGGGTTCCTCTCCATACAGTGTGGGGCTGTCTTCGACACCCTCAAAACATAAGCACAGTGCAAACCTTGATCTTTGAGTTCAAATTATCACATAGAGCTCACTGAACTTTCTCCCTCTGAGATCCAGGATAGAGCTCTCCTCTGCTCTCTTCCTGGTCATTAAATGCAGGTAGAGAGGGGTTTAAGTGGACCAGAAAGTCCGGGCCGGAACCAGCTCTGCCACGGTGGCTGGCAAAACCCTGGTCGGACTCTCGCTGCTCGCCTCAAGGTGATCGCATGTGAGGTGACAAGTATCACCTGTCCATTAATGGCGCCTTGCTAAATGTCACATATCCCCCCCCCCTCTGCTCAAGCCCCTGAGGCGGAGCAACTGTCCTGACCATGCAGCGGGCCTGGGAAAGCCATCAGCATTATTTTGGTGCCCTCCGGGCCGTTGTTCCACTGAGAACTTAAACGGCTGTGGGGACAGGAACCACCTAGTCATCCAGCTATTTTTCTCCCAGTTGTTACACATCCACTTAAGGGGGGCATGGCTAGCCTGAATGACCTTCCCAACAGGTAGTATTTTAGGGCCTCTAAGACCCAGTTGATAGCCAGGCACTCCTTCTCCACAATGGCATAATTCATTTCATGTCTATTAAGCTTCCCGAGTCAAGCAGTGCAGTGACTGGTCTCCCATCAACAAAAATCACACAGATTTGCTTCTCTATGCAACGTGAACATGATGCTGTATATGTGACCTGTGCAAAAAGAGAAAGGCGTCTATTCACATAAGTATAATTGCATTGCATGGGTTCATCATTCAGGGGGCATGAATCCCCCTATCCAAGAATCTATTACCTATGAATGATCAGCCCTGAATGTAGACAGGGCCGCAAATAGCTGCAGGAACTGTAGGCCTCCCATTGCTCCCATGGGTCTCTCATATAATCGCTAATGGCCCTATTCACAAGTGCGAATGGGGCTTTACTGAGTACCACAGACCAAGGACAAGTTACTTATTTTATTACAGTGACCAAGAAATTGTGATAGCAGAACTCCAACCAAAAATATTCAAGATAAAAATAAATACAACAGACTCCGTATTCACCTGCCCATCCTCAGTCTGATAGGCAACATCATTAACCCCACTCCCTTTGAACTCAGCCTGTTACTGGGCTGTGATGAGCTTCTATCTCTGTCACAACTCATGAACTGATTGGCCCATAGTACTTCTTCCCCTCAGGAGGTTGATGGGCAAAATTCAGGTACTTACTTACACTCTTGCATTTATTTAAAAACAAACTCACATTTAATGATGCATTCATGATTACAGACTGCATTCATTTGTGTTCTATATCTGCCCAGTATTCAGCTTTAAAGCCAATAAAGCAGCATGACAGCCAGGCAAGCAGGATTTTCAGAGGGTGTAGTCAAAAGTGGCAGCCAATATATTTTTTCCCATGACATATTTCTTTTAATGGGTTATTGACCATCTTAGAAATGTGTAGGGCATAGCAGAGTAGGATTAGCACTTTTATATCTAGATTAACTTTGCTTTGAACAATGGCATAAATACTGTATATTAGACAGATGGTAAAATTATTATTTCCCTTTTCTCTCTCTGTTTTTTTGTTCTCCTGTCTTTATAGGCTAGAAATGTCAGAAAACAGTGTAAATGCTAGCAGAACAACAAATAAACAGCCATCAAACTCAGAATACACATGGGAATATGAGTATTATGAATATGCACCAGTCTCATTTGAAGGGCTAAAGGCACACAAATGTGAGTATTTGGAATATACTTGATGTTGATTTTGTATTACAGTTTTAATGAATTTCATTTTGCTGAGAAATGCCTTTGTACATATAGAAATACTGTATACACGATTAGAGATGAATTAGTAATGGAAAATCCACTCTATTGATCGCCACTAGATACTTAAGCAAATATCTTTGCGCACCCCACCCCCCAAATATTAGCAGCCCAACACAGTAGGCATAAGGGCTGGAATGCCCACAGCAAGAGGACTGTGACTGGGCCCCTGGCATGCTATACAAGCCTGTATACTCTTCAAATTTAGTGGATGCTTAAAGATAGGGGTCATAACATTAAGCCCCCCTCACACCATCTTGCTAAAAAGACTGCTCTGCAACAACAAGAGGTAGAACAAATAGTGAGTGTGAGCTGATAAAGGCCTTACCAACTCACCAAATTTACAGAAGATGCATTGAGGCTACCAAAGACCAAAATGTCTTCCCCCTTTTCACCAATTTATAAATCTACCCTGTCACACACCAGGCCTTTTCTAGGCAAAAAACTCTTTGAGGATTCAGTTTTTAAAGAATATCATTAATACACTCTAGCTGCCCTATGTGGGATGGTCCAATCCTCAATGCCGTGGGGTGCCAACCCAGTCGTGACTCTCGTAGATCCATGTACAAAGAATTGGGATGGCTTCCCTGTGTTCACTTCTGTGTTGCTTTTATTCATCTTGTTTCAATAAAAGTCATATCAAGTTATCCTCGTTGTGTGTGCAGCCATCCCATTTTTTTTGTATATAGATCTAAAGAATATTATTGTAGTTACTGGCTCTTAGTTAATTGGTTGATTCATTAACAGAAAGCTTTATAGTTACAGTACATGGAAAAGAATGTGGTTGTGCCCGCTGTGATTTGTGTCTACCAAACTAAGCCTAAATCTGGAATGTGATCAAAAATAGAAGAGCTTTCAGTGAACAACGTATAACTAGCATTATCTCAGCTAAAGCTTTGTACACACAGTCTGATTTTTGTCAGAAGCGCATGTCCATGATTTTGTATAGCATACTGACTATCCAAAATTTTTCGTCCAACAAAGGCGAACGTAGTGACGTACTACGAGAGTATTAAGAGGAAGTTCATTTTTGATGCGTCACCCTTTGGGCTGCTTCCGCTAATTTTGTGTTAGCAGAAGTTTGGTGAGTGTTGATTTCCTACTTTCAGATCGTTTTTTTGATTATTCGTTTGTCGACCAGCCATTATGCCAAAGAAGAGAGATCCTGCTCTTGTTAGGCTAGGAATCATTGCTTTGACCCAAGTCCTTTGCAAGAAGAGGAGAGAGAGGAGTTCTTGGACCGAAACTTGGTTGCTCAATCATGAGCAATTATGCCATATACCATTGTTGCGAGAGTTCCAGGAGAATAATCCGAATGATTTTCAGAATTATCTCCGGATGATGGATCCCTGCTTTCACCGCCTCTTGACATTGGTGTCCCCCTATATCTGGAAGCAGGACACATGTATGCAGCTTTCCATCAGTCCTGAACAAAGGCTAAAAGCCACCAGGATCCTAAATATACTACTGGGATTTCCCCCAGGCTCTGGGAGTCATTATTCCATAGACCTGCTCAGCCATCATTCAAGTGCTGCAGAAGGACTGTGTTAAGGTTGGTTTTAGCTTTATACCACATTCTATGTGTTTGTGCTTGCTAATTTTTTGCTGTTAATTTTTTGTATTACATAATTGTCAATATTGTAATATGCTGTCAATGTCCTCTTTGGCCTCATGCATGCTGTAAGGTTTTCCAGCTCCTTTTTAGGCTACAGGCATATTTTCCTACAGTAACCTCCCCAGCATGTTATCCTGTGTCCATACACACCTAGCCTGTTAACTTAAAGCGGAGTTCCGCCCGCATAAATTTTTTTTGCTGGCATCCACCTAGTTAATATTCATTACACAAATAAAGTAATTGATAGCTTTAAATCTAATCTTCCTATTTATTTTGTACTTACATTGCTGATTTTTCTTTACTGGGAGTTCCCATTTTAGCTGTGGGTATGTGAAGCCCACTTTCACCCTCCTCGAGTTTCTTCCTGGATAAGGTGCAATGACTACTGACTCATGGGTAATGATGACTCACATCTCCCATGAGCCCAGGTGAGGCAGGAAGTGATGCGGAGTGCCAGGCGATCAGGAAGTGAAAGATTACAGGGACCACATAGTAACAGGGCACTTAGGGTGAGTATAATTTTTTTTTTCCCAAAGGTGATCCACCTAAATTCCACCTAGATTACCCAAAAAAACAACAATGTATTAAAATGTTATTTACAGGTGAAAAATCATACAGAGTTCATGAGGCCTTATTATTATGCAAAAGCAATATATTATTTATTTGCTGTATCCATTGGCCCAGTGTAGGAGCATTGGGGGACAGCCAAAGTCTTGCTATCAGCTTCCTAGCTTGATAAAGTAAGCGAGTCAGTGCTATATATGTACATGGGACATAGAGCTCCTCCACTAAACCTCAGAGTAGACAGATAATGGGGTAAACAATCAGCTGTAATTGGTATACTCTATTAATGGTTTCAATAACTTTGGTCCAATAGCGGACAAGTTTGGGGCAGTGCCATAGTTGGTGAATCAGTGTATCCTGATGTATTTTGCATTTTGGACACAAGGGGGATTCTCTTCTGCCCCATTTGTGCAGTTGTATAGGTGTCCTATACACCCTATGAAGAATGAAAAGGTGTGACAGTTTGTGGGATGCCGACACGGACACTAAGGGACTGGTCGCGAGGATCTGATCCCAGGTATCTCCGCCTATATGACCAATATCAGCCTCCCACTTCTCCCTGCATGGGAGCATGTTGGGGGCCTGCATATGTGACAGCAAGTACATGTAATTACGAGAGATAGTACCTTGTTTGTCTTGTGTAGAAAAAACCAGCGGGAGAAAATCTGAGTCCTCTATATGCAAGACTGAGCATCTATTCTGGACTCTAATAGCGTTTCTAAGCTGAAGATACATGAAATGTCTATTTGGAATATGGGGGAAATCTGTCCTTAGTTGGGTAAAGGATTTAATTGTCATTCCATCAAAAAGTTGATACATGTATTTGAGCCCTGCCGATTTCCAAGTAGAGTGATTTGTCAGTTTGTCTAATTCAGGGTAAGCGCTATTATTCCAGATAGGTGTACATTTTAAAAAGCCCTCTATGTCCAGACGTTTTTCACCTCTTTCCAGATCTTCCAAAGTAGACTGGTTGGACAGCTAGGGGAAACCTCCGGAAGTCCCATGCCTATTTGGGCCATAGCTGAGTATTCCTCTACTGAGTGTAATTAACAGAGTCCTGGAGGTGTCTGCTAACACTGGCAGATCCCATCCAGTGAGGGGCTGTAATTGTGCTGTCAGAAAATAGGTAAAGGAGTGTGGGACAGCCATGCCTCTCTAGTCTTTAGGGTATTGCAACGTGGAAAGTTTGATTCTGGACACCCAATTCTTCCATATTCATGCTCTATATTGAGACTCAATCTTAGCAAACCAGTATTTCGGGATCCAAATAGGGGTGTTATGTATTATATATAGAAGCTGCGGTGCCCATACCGTCTTAATAAGATTGATCCTGCCTGTTACTGACAGTGGTAACTTGCACCAACTGATACATTTATTTTTGTATAATAGGTTTCAGGTTTAAGGTTACATAATCTTTCAAATCCTCAGTCACCTCAATCCCCAAATATCTAAATTATTTGACTATCTCTACCTGGGAGGCTGCCCCCGGAATGGGAGTGGTTAAAGGGTCTAGTAGTAGTAAAGACGATTTGTGCCAATTAATGGCAAATCCGGAATATCTCCCGAATTTCTCTATAAGGTGCATGACTGCCTCCAGGGAGCTGGAAGTGTCTCCCAGGTATATGAGGGTGTCGTCAGCATAGCAGGAAATCTTGCCCTCCCTCTCACCCTGACAAAACCCCACTATGTCCGGAGAAGCCCTAACCATGGCCGCAAGAGGCTCCAATGCAAGGGCAAAAAGCAGGAGGGAAAGTGGACACCCCTGCCTCGTGCCTCTGTGTAGGGGAAATGTTGCAGACAGAGCTCCAGTAACTCATACCCTGGCCTGGGGAGCCGAGTACAGAAGCTTCACCCAGGCCAAAATAACACTCCCAACTCGAAATTGTTTTAGTACCGCCCAGAGATATTTCCACTCGACGCTGTCAAAGGCCTTGGCAGCGTCAAGGGAGAAGACTGCCCTGTTCCCAGGGTTATCCACCGGTAACTGTAGATTTAAAAAAAAAGCCTACGGATATTAAGCGCCGTGGATCTTGTCGGAATAAAGCCTGACTGCACCAGATTTGACACCACCCCTGCCAGTCTCATGGCAGGGACCCTAGCCAGGATCTTTATATCTGCGTTTATAAGCTAGATCGGTCTATAGGAGTCCAACAGCTCCTTTTCTAACTCAGAGCAATGGCAGGAAGTTGCAGCCCAGTTTCTGCATCAATGGAATTTTCCCAACTGTGGGGTTGCTATTGATGAGAAGCACGTCAGGATTGTCCCACCAGCCAACTCTGGCTCTTATTATTTTAACTATAAGGGCTTTTGCAGCATAGTGATGCTAGCTGTTGTGCCCACTAATTATGAATTTCTTTATTTGGATATTGGGAAGAATGGCTGTAACTCTGATGGAGGAGTCATAATGCAGACAGAGTTCTACAGGCGGCTCCAGAATGGCACCTTACACTTACCATCTACTGAGCAAAACATTGAGGGCCTCAATTTTGTGTAGATGAGACCTTTGCTTTAGGGGACCTATGCGGAACCTCACCCCAGAGCAGAGAATCTTCAATTACAGACACTCGTGTGCCAGAAGGGTGGTGGAAAATGTCTTTGGCATCTTGTCAAACCATTTTTGACACCATTCAACCCTGCCATTATACAAAATCAGCCATGTCCTGTGCTGCTGCATCATCCACAATTTTTTTAAGGAAGAATGTCAGCAGCTACATCACCTCCCTGCCAAATGGCATGGACCCTGCAGTGCAAGGCCCTAGTGAACAGGCTGAAGTATGTCATTCTGTGGTTGGGATGACGGTCATCGAAAATGCCCGTGCTGGCTTGCCCTCCCAAACTGCCCGGGATTTATGACAGAAATACCTGGACTATTTTGTGGGGAGAGGGGCAGTGTCTTGGTAGCAATTTCTTACAGATCCTGTGTAAACTATATATTTTCTGATAAACTGATAATTCTGTTGAACCACTGTTGACTGTCCTTCGTCTATGTATTTGATATGTTCCAAAATGGGAGTTTGTTTTGACACTTGCCCCAATAGGGAAATGGTACCTTAATTTCTACATGAGGTGACAATATCCTCTTCAGCTAAGTATTATGGTGTGCTGGGGGTCTGCTACACACACAATGTTTTTGTTCCTAATACATAGAATGCATGAAGAAAAAAACATTATGCCTTTACAACTCCTTCAAAATTTCCATGCTCAAATTTGCAGGAGTTGACAACATGTAAGATCATATTGTAACTTAAAATACAACAACTTTGTAAAATCACAGGTATAGAGAAATGAAATAAGAAGCACACATTGTTTAATCCAAATCTTTTTACTCCAAGCGCATTCACGGGTGCTTTGTAAGGTGCTTAAACAAAGATCTTTGTCTATAACATGTATGTTTTGCAACATTTCTCCATGTTTTTTAGGTAACCAGGCAAGTCTAAAAACATTACATACACATAAAGTCAGTAATTTCCAATGTTGGTGGTTTTCTAAAGTGAAGGGCAACAGAGACATCAGTATCCCAAGACTGTGTGGATGCTGCCTTCCTCAGGGTTGATCTGATCTCACTCCCTAAAACTCAAAAATAGAAGGCACCTACACCTAGTGGTTTACCAATGAGATTTCCTCCATGATCCCATTCCTAAAAGGTGGGTACTTACAAACAGAAAATTTTCTAAGCCCCAAAATCACACAGTCTAAACATGTGCTATATACCATCACAGGGTATGAACTTTTGAGTTTTGGGGCACAACCCCTTCCTCAGAGTCGACTACCCCATGATGGTATATAGCACATGTTTAGACACTGTGTGATTTTGGGGCTTAAAAAAATGCTGTTTGTAAGTACCCACCTTTTAGGAATGAGATCATGGAGGAAATCTCATTGGTAAGCCACTAGGTGTGTGCACCTTCCATTTTTGTCTTTTAGGTTAAAAAAAAATATAACAAAGAACACATGTTAAAACATTTATTAAGCAGACAAAGTTGGTCATGTAACCTGTCAGCACTAAGCTAGATGGCAAAACATAACTCCCCACCTTGCTAGTGTAATGTTTGTGACAGTATTGGGGGGGGCGTGGCTTGGCACCGCTCGAAGATGGTCGCTTAACTCAAGCTCTCCTGCTAGACGGAGCACATCTGCAGCCTTTTGGGGAAGAATTGAGCGCACATCACAATGCAGCGATGGGGAAACATGACAGCAGCACCTCAAGCTCTCGTAGCCAGAAAGACCCGCTCTCCCAGTCCGTTGGGAACATTCCGGTGATGTTCCGCATGGCGGCTGGAGAAGGCCACGCATCCTCCGACCTGGATTTGTCCGGCACCACCGGCAACCAAGCGTGCACAGCAAGGGATCCCGCTCTCCCACCCAACGCTGCAGCCAGGGCTCTAAGCTTAGCAGATCTCCACACAGTGGCAGCCGATATCAAAGCCACACTGTCAGCAGCTATCACCGACCTGAAGTCGGATGTCAGCGCCATTGCAGCCCGCATGGGATCAGTGGAGCAGACGACCACGCGCCATGCAGAAGCCATCAAACAGGTACAGAGATCTTCAGACATAAATCTGTCCCATATCATAGAAATCCAGACATTTGGAGGACTTAGATAATCGTGGCAGACGTCAGAATATTAGGCTCAGGGGGATCCCCGAAATGACTTATTACTATTCCTTTCGGAACCTCACACTTCCATTCCCAATCTTCTAAAGGTCCTAGAAGATTTCCAGCGCATTTCTAACTTAAAGATAAATCACTCAAAATCAAAAACTCTTAATATTACCCTACCCCCAGAGACTCTCAGCCAATGTCAAGCGAATTTCCCTTTCAACTGGGCAAATGATACAATCACATACCTTGGAATGAAAATACAGAAAACACTTTCCAATCTGTTTCAGGATAATTATGTGCCAACCTTAACAGCGGCAAAAGATGATCTAAAAAGATGGAATGCCCTCAACATCTCATGGTTTGGCAGGGCCTCTCTTGTTAAAATGACAATCCTGCCTCGCTTTCTGTATCTATTCCAAACTGTACCAATAGCACTACCATCAAACTTCTTCAAATCTTTTCGCCAGGCATGCACTTCCTTCATTTGGAGACGCAAAACGCCCAGAATAAAATTCGATCGACTCATTCTCCCTAAATCTAAGGGCGGAATAGCCCTTCCCGACCTACGCCGTTACTATTGGGCAGTCCACCTTACGCGTATAGTGGACTGGAATATCCATCATGACCTAAAGGATTGGGTTTCTCTTGAGCAATTCTCCTCCTCTCAAAATTTGAGAACTCTCCCCTGGATTAAGCCAAAACATATACCCCAGTTAGTAAAAACCCATCCCCTGATAGGGCCCACTTTAGCAATATTTCATTCCTCTGCTAGCAAGATGAACCTGAAGCAATGGATAGGCCCGTTTACTCCCTTACAAGCTAACCCTGACTTTCCTCCTGGAAACTATGACACTTTCTTTTCCTCTGTCTGGCCTTATAGAGATCCTCTGGTGAAACATTTTCTTCATAGGAGGTAAAATCCTAACCTTAGAAGAACTTAATGCTAAACTAACCCCACACCGTATCCCACGGTGGACATACCTACAAATCAAACACTTCCTCTCCAAAGGGAACTTTTCTGATCAGTGGGCAAGAGAACTCTCGATTCTAGAGCACCTATGCATCCAAAATTCTCCCCAAAGACATTTGATATCTATTAGAGCTGCACGATTAATCGTATTAAAATCGCGATCTCGATCCACCCCCCCGCGATCTCCATCAGGCATTACCGCGATTCTTAGTGCAGTTAATGGGGTCCGACTTGCAGGGCGACTTGACTGTAATAAAAGTCAATGCAAGTCGCCTGAAGTCTTTTCTAAGTCTTGCGACTTGAGTCTCTGGGGAGACTGCCAAGTCTGGGCAGAGAGCCAAGTTCTGAGTCATGCTGATAAAGACACTAGAAGAGATACAAAGTAATTACTTCAAAGGAATGAACTCCGAATGAACTCCTGTGTATAGAAGATGTTCAGTTTAACCATTTAAAGACTAAATCTTTTCTGATTTGCTGCTTACAAATAAAATCCATTATTTTGTGCTAGAAAATGACTTAGAACCCCCAAACATTATATATATTTTTTTTTAGCAAAGACCCTAGAGAATAAGATGGCGGTTGTTGCAATATTTTGTCACATGGTATTTGCGCAGCGGTCTTTCAAATGCAATTATTTTGGAAAAATGACCCTTTCAAAAAACTAAACAGTGCCCAATTTTTTTGTATATGTAATATGTTACGCCACGAGAATCGTGATCTTTATTCTAAGCAAAAAAATTGTGATTCTCATTTTGGCCAGAATCGTGCAGCTCTAATATCTATCCTATACTCCTCTCTTTTTGGGTATACGACACCATTCTCCAGTAGTGCCTATTCGGGCATGGCAGCATGATTTAAAACTGGATCTTTCAGAGCAAGATTGGGAAACAATTTGTTTCCATACTCACAGGGGATCCCTCAATGTCGCCACACAAGAGTGTGGCTATAAAATCTTATCGAGGTGGTACAGGACCCCGGAACTGCTCAACAAATTTTCACCCCAGTGTCCTAATAGATGTTGGTGATGTGACGCAGAGGGAGGATTGTTGCTCCACATCTGGTGGTCATGCCCTTTAATCCAGCCTTTTGGAAACTAGTCCGTGACACCATTATCTCAATCACTTCAGAACCTCTGGAGTTCTCCCCCGCCACTTATCTCCTTCACTATACATCTATCCCAAAAAGGAGATATCACAGGTCTCTAGTGATGATTATGATAAACGCAGCTAGACAATGTATCCCTTGTCATTGGCGCACCGTAAAGGTACAGACGAGAGAGGAGTGGTGCCATAGGATCAATAACATAGAACAAATTGAAGAACTGATTAGTATAGCTTCCATAAGAATACAACAATTCTCAAAAATTTGGTTTGGTTGGCTGCAATATAAGTTTACACCTGAATTTCCAATAAAACAATAGATCACCCTTTGTCATATATACCCCTTCCTGTAATGGGTCCCTGGACCATATGTCTGAGAGTCAGGGACCCCCCCACATCATCCACAAACTAAAAAGCTCTTTTCTAAAAAGACGATTAGGTCCCAGTGGGTTCTCACAACTCTTACCCTTAGGGAGGCAGAAGACCTACGGAACACCAATCTCCTTCCCTCTCCCCCTCTCCTTCTACCCTTCCCCTCTTCTCCTCCCTTTCTTTCCTTTTCTCTTTGCTCCTTTTCTTTCCCCTTTTGTTCTTTTTTTTTTTTTTTTTTTTTATCAACCGGTTACATTCCATTATCTGATGTACTGTAATAACTCTCATATGGTTACATTAGCATGTACCTAGGTCATATCTATACTGGTCATATGAGTCTATGTACTCCCTCCCCTTTACTCTGTATATGTAAATTCCAACGTTTAGATTGTATCCCTAACTGGCTTGCTTTACTTACGATAACTACTATTCTCCTTGTACTGGTAGTATATATCAGGACTTTGTTTCCATAAAGTTTCCCTTTTTCTCTGTAAAGTGGATTGGAATTATATTGTTTCCTTTCCACCTGTAATAATGCTGGTTGTATGCAATTGTATATTTCCTCTTTCTCTAATAAAACATTATGAAAAAAAAAAAGTATTGGAGGCCACCAAAACATAACTAGGCCTAACATCACTTGACCTTTGAATTCACATCTATTGGCAGACATTCACATTAGTAATGTCAGTGTTTATCACCTCCAGTTCTCAAGGTGCACCAACAGGTCATGTTTTATGGATTTCAATGATTTTGCACAGCTGATTTGCTCAATTTCACTGCCTTAGTAATTAACACAGCTATTTGAAATAAGGGACAACTGGTATCTGTTGATGCTGGAGGAGTGGAGTTGATAAACACTGAGTTATAGTATCCAAACTTTCACATTAAAAAGGGGTAAGGGGGAACAAAGTCACCAAAAAGACTCAACATTATTTCCAAAAATCTAAACAAAATGATTAGACAAGCCCATCTGAAACTAGATTTTTGCGAGCATGTCCACAAAGTCTTACATTCTGTGCTGTAAAGCAGAAGCAGCCTCCTTGATTTGCTGCAGTTCCGTGCAACACTGCAACATATCACCACTCATTCTGTAAATTGTACAATGGGGAAAAACATGACCTGGTAGGAAGAGAAAAAAATATTAAGGCAATGACGGTCAAGTACACAGTGATTTGGCATCATAATTGTAAATATAAAGAAATACTTACCTACCCTGTGTATTGTTGTGTAGATCCTGCTTGTCCTTCTGACACCTACACTACTAGGAATGTACACACTGCAAATAGTCTGTGATCTTGGTCCTCGTGTCTGAGTCTCAAAAACTATGCTACCTGGACACACACAAAGCTCCTTCTACTTCTTCCTTCTCCATGGTAATGGTAAGGCACTACATACTTTGCTAATGTAGTGAATGTGTGTTTGTTATTAAACTAAAAACACTCAACATGTCAATGCAGAATAAGCAAAAATAGAATAATACTTACCTGGGCAAAAAACCGGCTCACCAACACTTGCATCTCTTTCTGTGTCACTTTGTCCCTCACTGTGAGTCCCGTCAGGGGATGTTTGGGGAAGATCTGAGCTGGATCTAGGTGACCGATCCCATGGCTCCAAATTGAGAACTTGGGGGACATCTTCACTGTCAATTTCCTCTAAAAAAAAAAAAAAAGTACAATACAACATTTGTTAACCACTTCAGCCCCGGAAGGATTTCCAGCTTTAGGACCGGAGCCCTTTTTGCGATTCGCACTGCGTCGCTTTAACTGAAAATTGTGCGGTCGTGCGACGTTGTACCCAAACGAAATTTGCGTCCTTTTTTTCCCACAAGCAGAGCTTTCTTTTGGTGGTATTTGATCACCTCTGCGTCATTTCTGATCGCCGCTATAAACAAAAGAAGAGCGACAATTTTGCAAAAAAACCCAAATTTCTTACTTTTTGCTAGAATACAAATCAAAAAAAAAAATATAAAAAAACATTTTTTTTCACCGTTTTTGGCCGATTTATATTCTTCCTCATTTCTGCGATAAAAAAAATCGCATTCAGCGTTTATTGATTGGTTTGCGCAAAAGTGGTCGCGTTTACGGATGATGAGAATTCATTTTTGGGGTTTTTTTTTTTTTTACTAGTAACGGCAGCGATCTGCGATTTTTAGCGGTACTGCGATATTTCAGCGGACATGTCGGACTATTTTGACACTTTTTTGGGACCATTGGCATTTATACAGCGATCAGTGCTATAAAAATGCACTGATTACTGTGTAAATGTCATTGGCAGTGAAGGGGTTAACCTGCAGGGGGCGCTCTAAGGGTTAATTATGTTCCCTGGGCGTGTTCTAACTGTAGGGGGACTGCACTATCTGGGGAAGGGAAGTGGTCACAGCCTTCGTATACAGGAAGGCTGTGATCACAGCCCTTCCCCCTTCACACAGAGCGGAGGTCCGTGTTTACATACACGGACCTCGGGGGGGCCATCGCGGGTAGCCGGCGGCAATCGAAGCCGCCGCACCCGCTCCCTGGCCCTCCCCGAACACAGTGAGCACGCTCACTAAGCTCGATCCCGCAGCCGCCGTCGTATGACGGCGTTTTGCGGGAACGAACCACTTTGCCGCCGTCAAATGCCGATCGGCGGTCGGCAAGTGGTTAATCCACAAAAAGTCACGTGTTTTGGCCATACAATTTTCCCAATTAGTCGACCAATCAGGATCAGTCCTATCAGGATCCATGTGCCCAGACTCTGTCTGATTGGCCCTGTGCTGATCACATGCACTGTTCCAATGTGTGATGTCAATATCGTGACCTGAACAGTTCAAATGAAACAGGAAATATTCTGTCCAGCAACAGAGACTAAACTGAGCATGTGCATCTTTACTACTCTCACTGTGTAGTATCTGGCCTGGCCAAGAGAGGCCCTCCAGGAGGTGAAGATCTGTCCATATAGGATCAAAACACTTTTTTACAATACAGAGGATTAACCTCTTACAGTTATATGCAAACGTTTAGGAACCCCTGACAATTTCCATGATTGTCATTTATAAATATTTCGGTGTTTGGATCAGCAATTTCATTTTGATCCATCAAATAACTGAAGGACACAGTAATATTTTAGTAGTGAAATGAGGTTTATTGGATTAATAGAAAATGGGCAATATGCATCAAAACAAAATTAGACAGGTGCATAAATTTGGGCACCCCAACAGAAAAATCACATCAATATTTAATAGAGCCTCCTTTAGCAGAAATAACAGCCTCTAGATGCAGGGCCATCTTAATGACATCATGGGCCCCTGGGCAAAGTAATGCACTAGGGCCCCTACCAGGGAGATGGTGACCTGCGGCGTGCTATGCGTGCGGTGGCAATGAGCGAGTGTGGATAAATAATGCTACATATTGGCAAGGCTTTTTAGTTTAATTAGAAATCACAGTAAGAAAAGGTGAACAGCCACACCATGTGCTAACATTGTGAATTAATAACATGCCACTACCATGTGAGAGCTTAGTCCTGTGTAGAGTTCATGAAAAAAAACAGTATGTGCCAGATGGACGTATCATTCTTCTTCATGAAATCTATGGTGTGTTTTTCTTACACTGGGAATGTCCTATGGTTTTCCAGGCATGATAGAACTACAGGTTTCAGCATTCCCTGCTCTTTGACCAGCAGGGCATGGTGGGGTATAGCTACTCAAACTTCTCAGGATAACATCCAGGCAATTAGAATTTTCAGATGGCCAACAGCATGGGCAGCCTCTGTACTACTTTCATGATAAAGTACTTTAAATTAATACTGGTTTTAGCAATCACAAAGCTAGACCCCAGACTAAGGCTGGGTTCACACTGCTGCAATCCCAGAGATCACATATGATTCGCACCGCACTGCAGTGTGAGCCATATGCGATCTCTGTGCGATGCAAATTCAGCCACAGAGATTGTATGGCTGAATTGGCATCACAATCGGATCAAACTCGCACAGGGACCCTTTTTTATCGCATGGTCAGAATCAGATTATAACCATGCGATCTGATTCCTGTGTGTGTTTACAGATTGCACTACGATATGCCGATACACCTCCCTTCAGTTCGCATAGGGCAGTGTGAACTGCCGTCGGGAGTGGATTTGCAGGGTTCCTGCATCACTGCAGTGCGACCCCAGACTCATTCACAGCACACTGAGCTGGGAGCACCTGACAGTCCTTAACCACTTCAACCCCGGAAGGATTTCCCACTTTAGGACCAGAGCACTTTTTGCAATTCAGCACTGTGTCGCTTTAACTGACAATTGCGCAGTTGTGTGACGTTGTACCTAAATTAAATTTGTGTCCTTTTTTCCCCACAAATAGAGCTTTCTTTTGGTGGTATTTGATCCCCTCTGCGTCATTTCTGATCACTGCTATTAACAAAAAAAAGCGACAATTTTGCAAAAAAAAAATATATATATTTTTTACTTTTTGCTAAAATACAAATCCCAAAAAAAAAAAAAATATATATATATATATATATAAAAACATTTTTTTCATTGGTTTTGGCCGATTTATTCATTTTTGGTAAAAGAAAAATCGCAATCGGCGTTTATTGACTGGTTTGTGCAAAAGTTGCAATGTTTACGAATGATGGGAATTAATTTATGAGGTTTTTATTTATTTTTTTATATTTTAGTAGCAATGGCGGTGATCTGTGATTTTTTAGCGGTACTGCAATTTTGCAGCGGACATGTTGGGCCATTTTGACACTTTTTTGGGACCATTGGCATTTATACACCGATCAGTGCTATAAAAATGCACTGATTACTGTGTAAATGCCATTGGCAGTGAAGGGGTTAACCTGGAGGGGGCACTCTAAGGGTTAACTGTGTTCCCTAGGTGTGTTCTAACTGTATGGGGGCTGGGCTGGCAGGGGGAGGGGAGTGATCACGGCTTCCATATACAGGAAACCTGTGATCACAGCCCTTCCCCCTCTATGCGAACGGAGATCTGTGTTTACTTACACAGACTTCTGTTCTTTCACTGCGGGGGGGGGGGGGGCCATCACAGGTAGCCGGCGGAGATTAAGTACGCCGCACCCACTCCCTGGCCCCCCCCAGGAACACAGTGAACACGTGATAATCACAATACCCAGGTCAGGTGACGGCGGTTTGCGATAACTAATCACTTTTGCCGCCGTCAAGCCACGGCGGGAGGTCGGCAAGTGGTTAATAGGCACAGCACCTGTATCTCCCTGCAAATTACATCTCTGCAATTACCCAAAAGCTGACCTCACAAGTATAGTGATGTAGTGAAGGAAAGCAATGTTATCCAAGCAGTGTTCCTAAGGTGTGAGTGCTCAGGTATTACATTGTGACATCATTAGCAGGCAGAACTTCATTTCTGTGCATACAAAACCACACACAAACACACCTCTCCTCTGCCCTCCCCTTCCCCAAACTTCCACATGGTTAGCTGTGTAAAAGTACCTTTGTGTAGCTGGCTGTCACAGATTTGCTTTCTTTGTCAGTGCAGTCTCTTTTCTTTTCAGCTCCCAATCTCCCTTCCCGAGCAGGCAGGAGATAAGGATAACGGTGCAGCTGAGCTCACCCCCCCCTCCTCCTCCTCCCCTCAGTCATGCTGCACAGAGGAGCACTTCTCCCCACTCTCAGTGCAGAGCAGGGAGGCAGCTTTAGGATCCGTGGGGGGAGAGCTTTCAGAAGCAGTGCAGGGCTTCCACACAGCCGGAAAAAAAAATCTAAGCAATCTGTATTAGCGCGGGCTGTTTCCCTATAGGCTGAGTGAATGACAAAGGGGAGGGTATGGGTAGCAGCCCCGCCCATCCCCGACATCACAGCGTGAATCTGACAGCTGCAGCTTCACAGAGCACACCCAGCAGGCTTGCTGGCCAATCCCTGGCTGTGCTTTGTATTCTCATTTCAGCTGAAAGTTACTGCAGTTTACGTTCTTCTACAGTGGGATGCAGGACAGAGGTATAAGGGCCCCTGTGCAGCTGGGGCCCCTGGGCTGTGCCCAGGGGTGCCCGCTCATTAAGACGGCCCTGTCTAGATGCTTCCTATAGTCTGTAATGAGTGTCTGGATTCTGGATGAATGTATTTTGGACCATTCCTCCTTACAAAACATCTCCAGTTCAGTTAGGTTTGATGGTTGCTGAGCATGGACAGCCCGCTTCAAATCAACCCACAGATGTTCAATGATATTCAGGTCTGGGGACTGGGATGGCCATTCCAGAACATTGTACTTGTTCCTCTGCATAAATGCCCGAGTAGATTTTGAGCAGTGTTTTGGGTCGTTGTCTTGTTGAAATATCCAGCCCCGGCGTAACTTCAACTTTGTGACTGATTCCTCAACATTATTCTCAAGAATCTGCTGATATTGAGTGGAATTCATGCCACCCTCAACTTTAACAAGGATTCCCAGTCTCGGCACTGGCCACACAGCCCCACAGCATGATGGAACCTCCACCAAATTTTACTATGGGTAGCAAGTGTTTTTCTTGGAATGCTGTGTTCTTTCTCCGCCATGCATAACGCCCCTTGTTATGACCAAAATGAATCTGGCTTGCCCAAATGTGTATTTGCATACCTCAAGCAACTCCATTTGTGTCGTGTGTGCAGAAAAGGCTTCTTTCGCATCACTCTCCCATACAGCTTCTCCCTGTGCAGAGTGCGCCAAATTGTTTAATGATGCACAATGACACCATCTGCAGCAAGTTGATGTTGTAGGTCTTTGGGGGTGGTCTGTGGGCTGTTTTTGACCATTCTCACCATCCTTCACCTTTGTTTTGCCAATATTTTATTTGACCTGCCACTTCTGGCCTTAACAAGAATTGTGCCTGTGGTCTTCCATTTCCTCACTATGTTCCTCACAGTAGACACTGACAGCTTATATCTCTGCGATAACTTTTTGTAGACTTCCCCTAAACCATAATGTAGAACAATCTTTGTTTTCAGGTCATTTGAGAGTTGTTTTGAGGCCCCCATGTTGTCACTCTTTAGAGGAGAGTCAAAGAGAACAACAACTTGCAATTGGCCACCTTAAATACCTTTTCTCATGACTGGATGCACCTGTATATGAAGTTCAAGGCTTAATGAGCTCACCAAACCAATTGTGTGTTCCAATTAATCAGTGCTAAGTAGTTACAGGTATTCAAATCAACAAAATGACAAGGGTGCCCAAATTTATGCACCTGTCTAATTTCATTTTGATGCATATTGCGCATTTTCTGTTAATCCAATAAACGTAATTTCACTACTGAAATATTACTGTGTCCTTCAGTTATTTGATAGATCAAAATGAAATTACTGATCCAAACACCAAAATATTTATAAATGACAATCATGGAAATTGTCAGGGGTTCCTAAACTTTTGCATACAATTGTACGTTCCACAGTGAGCATAACAAGCATGCTTTACTGGACATACAGACAGATTTTACTGCTGTGGGTTTAGTAACACTTGAAAGTTTGCACCTGTTTGTTGTGAATGGGGCCTGGCATCTGGGATCTCTTCAGGAGTTTCCTCCACTGTCGGTGGCCGTGGGATGGTGAACTTCCTTGTTCCCTTGTGGTGGCTTTGCTGGAGCTGCATTTTTCTTTTTATTCCTGTTTAAAGTACCAAAAAAATAAGAAACAAATATTAATTAATTGAGCTTAACATTAACAAATACGATTCTTCATATATGCTTTAGATTAGCTTCATCTTTAATAACATTAAAGTCAGACAAAAAAACAGTTTATGACGAGCTTGGGTAGAATTCTCAATAGCTACTTTTACAAAGAACATGTACAGACAAATCATTTACAGATATACATATCGTTTAGACACAACTATTGCTTACTTTTTTTAGTATATGATGTATGGGATTGAGCTGTTCTCGATGTTTCAGATCCGACCATCTTTTCCGAATTTGGTCCTTCGATCACTCCACACCATATTTTCTTTGCAGAACTGTGATGACCTTCTCCAGAATGAGGTCTTTTCCATTGTTGGGCCTCATAATTATGCAGCTTGCAATCATAATCTTTGCTCTCGAGTATGGCCATTATCTCGAACCTTGCTTATATTTGTGGCTTTACTACTTCTAGCTCCACCACCACGGGGCTGACTGGAACTAGCCGAATCCATTATTTCCTTCACGAATCTTCCGCCGTGTCTGTGTGTCGCAGGAGATTAGATCCAATCGCGCACCTGAAAGCGGAGTTTGACGCATGCCCATTGTATAAAGCCCAAGGGCGTGTTCAATGAAAGGGCTGGAGAAACGATCTGTGAATGGAGTATGATCGATCGGCAACATGCAAAAGTTGGCAGAAAGATTAGGTAATGCTTTATGTTGGGGCATAAGTGTTTAGTGGGCTATACTGCTTCTATTGGGGCCTAGATGGGGGATTAGGGGCCTCGACTGCTTCTATTGTGGCCTAGATCGGGGATTAGTGGGCTATACTGTATACCGTTGAGGTTTTGAAAGGATGAGAGCGCCACACAAGCTTGCACAGACTTTTAAACTTTTTTTATTATTATGGAACAGCTAACACATTTCAGGTGCTCAACACTCCCCCTTTATCAGGGCTAAAAGCTAGACAATAAAAAATATACAAAGAGTCCTTAGAATATGTTAAACACTATGGATATATACAAGTATAAAAGTACAATGCTTTAATACAGTAATTATCTGAGCCAGAAAGGACATACATTACCACTGACTGAACTAAGGCATAAAACAAAGGACAAGGAAACCTGTTCTTATTAGGGTTACAGGGCAACACAAAAAACAAAAGCAAGAAAGAAAAACTAAATGTTTTCATTCTTGTTAAAGCAACAGTGAAAAAATAAATAAATAAAATAAAAAATGCATACATATATACTCAATCACACACCTATACACGTACATACAAATATCCATACACACATCCATATATTTGTGTGTGTGTGTATATATATATATATATATACACACACACACACACACACACACATACACTCACATGCGCGCACACACACACACTTCTACATGCACACATACACATATATTAAAATAATAATAATGTGATAATAATAGTAGTAATAATGATTGTAAATAACACAAATGCAAAGTACTGAGGACAGTTCAAACCAATCAACAAACACGAATATTCATCCAAAATAAGTTCTACTCCTAACCAACATGTGAGTGAGCTGCAGTCTAAAGGAAGGAACACTGAAGCAGAGACACAGAGGAAAAAAAAGGGTGTCTAATTAGAGCCAAGTTTGTATGACAAACAAAATGAAGGGAGAAAAGAGAGCAGGGGAGCAGACATGGGCTCAGCACAGCTGCAGTTGGTGATAGTAGACACACGGTATTCGTTAGAGTCCCAGCTGGAGGAGGGAGATGAGTGGGACTAAACCAGGAGATGCAATTGAGAAAATACAAATCCAACTCACCAGCATTATGCAGGAGCTTGGATAGGAAAGGCAGCTGACATGTGTTTGTGTCAGGCTTAAATCCTCCATTGCACAGGAAGGGGTGGAATCAGGGTAATCAAATGAAATGAACGGGGACTGGGCTAATGTCAGCATCACTGCAAAAGGAAATGATGATGTGGAAAAAAATCATAATGGGGCTGAGATGATTAGGGGGTTGGGGAAGGGTTAAAGAAAAAATAATAATAATGAAAAACAATAAGAGGAGATAAATAGATAAAATAAAAAATAAATAGAAATAAGTAAATACGTGAAATTAGTCACATATATATGAGCATGCTATGTCAATGACACTGTGGGAAATGAAGTGGTAGGTATGAAGACAACTGAACTAAGGCTGTACAAAGTCAGAATATTGGAGGCGGGGCAAAAAATTCAGAAAGAAAAATCAGGAAAAAAAAGGTTTTAAATGAATGCATGTGAGCATGAGCTATGCTATGCCAGCCTCACTGTAGGGGTGTAAGGGAGAACTTGATGGGGTTGAAAGAGTCAGAGGGTGGATGGGGGGCAAAAAAAGAAAATATATGTATGCATGTGGTGGATGCATGGGAGCAGGGGCTACAGTGTACCTATATCACCGTGGTAGGTTTGAGAAAAACCCTAATGGGGTTAGTTAGGTTGGAAGAGAGAAAAAAAAAAATTAAACACATAGGAGCGGTAGCTATGTTGTGTCAGCAGTACTGTAGGAAGGGAAATGTCAGGGAGATCCTTCTTGGGCTAAGAAGAATCACAGGATAAGGGGCATGGAAAAAAAAATATATATATATATAAAGTGGGTACATGAATACATTGATAAAGTGAACCTTTGAGTATGTGGAACAGGTTCAGCAGAGAGATTCTATGCTTTCATTTAAACCATCAGGTGTAAGGGTATTAAGTTGGAAATTCAAAAAGTTTCTCTTTGGCAATGTTTCTTGAGTCTGTTGTACTGAATGGATGGAGGTATTTGTTCGGTGATGGTTGCTGTACATAGATCAAAGTCTTTATTGTGTATACTTTCAAAATGGCGAGATAAACGGTGGTCTTTAAATCCAATTTTGACATTGTGGCAGTGTTTGAGCCTGTTCCTAAAAGTTTGTATGGTTCTACCTACATATTGTAATTTACAGGGGCAGGTGATCACATAGATAACATAAATAGAGGAGCAGTCCACCTGGACTTTGATGGGACATAACATTCCATTGCTGTTGGACGTTACGGAGTAGGTTTTGTCTGAGATGGTCTTGCAGCAGAGACATTTGGTATGGTTGCATTTGTAGCATCCTGGTGTTTTTGTTTTGATGACCTCAGAGGTCTTTTGTTGAACACGACTCGGGGCTATCAAATTCTTGAGGGTCTTGGCTCTGCGAAATGTGAGCCTGGGTCTCAAGGAAAGTTATTTTTTAATAGTGGATCTGCCAACATTATATGCCAATGTTTGCTTAGTGTGCTGCAGATGTCTGTGTGGTTCCTGTTGTACCTTGTAATAAATGCCAATGACTTGCTTTGTCTCTCGGCTGGTTCTTTTAGAGTGGGCTTGAGGCAATCAGCTTGTGACAACTTTTGCTCTTAGTTAGGAGTTTTTAATTAGGTTTTCGGGGTATCCTTTTGCATGGAAACAATCTTTGAAGGTGTCAGATTGTTTTTAAAGTCTTTTGTGCAGTGCAATTCCTTCCTAAACGTTTAAATTGCCCAAACTGAATATTCCTCAGCCAAGGTTTATAGTGGTAGCTGGTGAAATCGAAATCGCTGTTACTATCTACTTGCTTGAAGTAGTTTTTGCTGGTTACAGTTCCA
The DNA here is from genome assembly GCA_018402905.1 of Glandirana rugosa. Taxonomy (NCBI): domain Eukaryota; kingdom Metazoa; phylum Chordata; class Amphibia; order Anura; family Ranidae; genus Glandirana; species Glandirana rugosa. The sequence goes on along the minus strand of BLSH010013009.1, from coordinate 1,050,805 downwards.
TCTTCATTGCCCATCCGATTGACATCAAGGTAATCAATTTATTTAGGGTGGTTATTGCTGGTGAAGGACAGACCCCACTCATTGTCATTTAGATGTTGGACAAATGCATCAATTTAACTATTGTCTCTGTCCCAGATAAGGATAAAGTCATCAATGCAACGTCTGTAGAATTTGATGTGTTCACAGTAAGGATTGTTGGTATCGATGAACTCCTGCTCGAAGGCTCCCATGTACAGGTTTGCATAACTGGGTGCGAAGCATGTTCCCATTGCTGTCCCTCTTGTCTGAATATAGAACTTGTTTACAAAGGAGAAATAGTTGTGTGAAAGGATAAAATCAGTTCCTTGAAGTATGAAATCAGCCTGTAATCTTGGCATAAGGGGATCAGACGGAAGGTATCTGCTAACTGCTGATATCCCATTGTCATGAGGAATGTTTGGATATATTGAAGGGACATCAAGTGTGAGTCAGCTGTACCCTTTTTCCCAAGGGATATCTTTCAGGGGAATGAGAAGGTCTGTCATATCTTTAGTGAAGGCACCATTATGCAAAACAGTTTGTCCCTATGCAGACCCAAGATATGTGCAAACAAAAATTTCAAACCTCTGTAGCACGGAAGGAAGCTAAAAGGGAGCTAAATAAAATTCAGGATTCTGAGAGGTCAGGAGCAGCAGCAGATGACATCTATGTCCCAAGGCTCTGGTACTACGACAGCCTGCTGTTTCTGACCGAGCAATGTGACCCCAGACCACCTCTGTCAACCCTGCCTTCCACTTCTGCTGAGGGCCCAGCTCCTAAAGCACAAGAGGAAGATGTAGAGGAGCCAATCTTGACACAGGTATAGCATTGTTGATTATATTGTCTATAAAAAAACGAAAAGGTAAACTAAAAAAAAATTCTAATAATGTCACATTTTTCATACACAGGAAAGTGTCGCTGTGGAGGAGCCATCTGGGAGCATGCAGTCGGATTCCCAGATACCCCCACTACCTTCTGCTGCCAAAAGAGCCAGAAAATCAAAAAACCTGGAGGATGCTGCTGTATAATTTCTGACCCATGCCTCAACTGCCCTCCAGAGAGATCCCGATGAGGCTGAATCATTTGGATCTCTGATGGCCAATAAATTATGCCTCATGGCCGTGGACCAAAGGAGCATGTGTGAGGAACTGATCCTCCAGCTCCTAAACAAGGGGGGAGGCCAAATTATGGACAACACCCACATTTCTGATTATTTGCCTCCACCTCCACAGCCACCACCCCCCACCACACCAACATGCCACTGAGTGGCAATATCGGCAACATGACCCACAGCAACCACCATGGTCTGGGGGATTATCACCATTACCCCCATTTATAATTTATATTAATTTGTGTAATGTTTTTTTTTCTTATATTTTTGTTGGTAATTTTCTGCATGTAATGCACTTTTGTTTCAGTTATATACATTTTGATGGCAGATAACATCTCTAGTTTAGTTTATAGTCTGTTGATTTTCATTCACAAAAAATAACAGTGTGAAGAAGAATACTTGCCTGTTTTTTATTAAAAAATTACATATTTGGAGTAGGCAGTTACATTAAACCCAAAAAACTACAAAATTAACAAGGCACACCAACATAGTTGTATTTTTGATATTAAAAACTCATGGATAATGGTGTTGTGGTAACTTCAAATAACAATCGCGCAACAAGCATAATGGCAATATTATTTATATCACTACAGAACAAATGCCTTTTTAAGTACGTTTGGTAAAAAGACATCAGTGTCACCAGCAAAGCAGCTTCATTTTTATCACTTCAAAGAAGATGATAATGTGCGCTGCATTTTGTAATTTCAATAGCCACGTCACCAATGTTAATTCTGGATTACGCGAGTTTACATGACCAAACTGTACTGCCCATCCGGAAATCGGACGTTGAGCTGCCGTATGAAAAATTTACTAGTCTGCACATCCAGCTTTTGTCTGACGAAAAAATCAAAAGCGCATACTAACAGTAAGAATTTCGGATGACAGGCCATTGAATGAAAATTCCCATCCAAATTTTGCATCGTCAAATTACAGAACAGAATTCATATAAAGGGTTTACACAAAATAACCTCTGCTGCAAAGCCTCAAGGGTAATAATAGGTCACCCCATAAAATTAACCATGGTTTACATATGTTTATAGCAGCATGAAACACCATCTCCATCTATGATCCATCCGTGATACGATAGCTGTTATATGATTTGTCATAGAGTTGCCATTACATCAGATAATGTACCAGAGTTGCAGTAATGTTCCCGCAAACAAGAAGCTATTTTTTTAGGAAAATTAATACAGGAACTGTAGATAGTAGTGGTATCAGAAAGGCAAAGGAAATACAGTTCTGTACTGATATACATTTATTTACTTGTTTTTTTGACAGGACATATTTGTAACATGTTGTGACATGTTCATCACTACTTTCCTGAAAGTTGCCTGTATTACTTTCACACATATTGCAATCAGCACATCACCCGAATCTCCTGTTTCACCCACTGAGAGTAATGATGAGAGGGATGATGTGAGTGGCCCTGGAAAAAAAAACAGCACTTTAAATGTCTTTCTGAGAATTAAAAACCTTAGCAGAGAGAAGTGTAATATTGAGATATGCTTCTTAAATCAAAGCATTTTACTGCAACATTATATGCTGTAAAGTCAAATTTTGTAGAACATTTATTTGTTTGAGGAAGAGCTGTTCTTCAAATTCAATTATTTTATTCACCTCCCTGTATATTTCAGTTTGATTGCATTTTCGTTATATATTTATTACAGGTATTTATAAAGCACTGACAATTTTTGCAGTGCTTTACATACAGTTCTCAGCATAAATGAGTACACCCCAACAGATTTGTCAGAAAACCTTTACTTTCCTTTCAGAATCAACATTTTCTATGGTACACTATACTACAAGATGCATACCCCCACAAATGTGGGCCATTGATTGCAACCAAGCTTTGTTAATTTGCACACACAAAAAAAGTATTTTTACTAACAAATTCAATCAAGACCCCATCAAAGTACCTGTCACCACCCCATCAAAGTACCTGTCACAGCCCATCAGAGTACCTGTCACCAGCCCGGCAAAGTACCCGAGTACCTGTCACCTGCCCATTAGAGTACCCAAGTACCTGTCACCAGCCCATCAGCATACCCGAGTACCTGTCACCTGCCCACCTGAGTACCCGAGTACCTGTCACCAGCCCATCAGAGTACCTGAGTACCTGTCACCAGCCCATCAGAATACCCGAGTACCTGTCACCTGCCCTTCAGATTACCCGAGTACCTGTCACCAACCCATCTGGGTAACCGAGTACCTATCTGCAGCCCATCAGAGTACCCAAGTACCTTTTACCAATCCATCAGATTACCCGAGTACCTGTCTCCAGCCCATCAAAGTACCCAAGTACCTATCTGCAGCCTATCAGAATACCTGAGTACCTATCTGCAGCCCATTACTGTCCATGAGCCCATACGACTACCCGACCACTGTCCATGAACCCATGAGATTACCCGTCCACTGTCCATGAGCCCATGAAACGGCCCGACCACTGTCCATGAGACTACCCGACACTGTCCATGAAACTACCCCACCACTGTC
>BLSH010013009.1:1034528-1045836 GCA_018402905.1 Glandirana rugosa | reverse complement strand
CACATATTCTCTGTCGGTATACCACAGTGTCCTTTGTTAGTGGGGACAAACCGAAAGATGAAGAATTCAGTTGACGTTACTTCTACGAGGACAGATCGACAATTGAAGGTACTTACCGGACCTGCAGAGACTCTAATTTACAAACATATTGGAAACGATGTCAGAAGACTGACTATTCATTTCGAAATGACTAAAAGAACATCGGAAATGTAAAGAACACATTTCTTTAATAAAAGAATGAGTCCGGAACACTGTTAAGAGAAGGAACACCAAGGTAACAACTGTCGTACTTTACCCTTCCCCAAAATAAACAATTACAGTGTAGCATGAGAGAGTAATTGTCATTCAAAGTGTGAGAGCGCTGAAAGCTGAAAATTGGTCTGGGCAGGAAGGGGGTATAAACGTCCGGTATTGAAGTGGTTAAACAGGTGCCCAGCAGACGGTTGATTATAAAAGGGCGTTAATTAACAAATAAAACCCCTTCCCATTTCATGCTGTCAACAATGGAACCACAAGGAAGAGAATTGTCACAAGGCCTGAGTAAGAAAATAATTTCTTTACACAAGAAATGTAAAGGCTACAAGAAAATCAGTAAAGCTTTACTTATCAGTCAGAAGACTGTAGCAAAGGTTATACAAACATTTAATCTCAGAGACGTCCAGGCCATTCATGGAAGTTAACAGCTAGACAGGAGCATCTTCATTGCAGTTGACTTAAGAAGTAGAAAGCCAAACAGGGGTGATTGTTTCCTGTGACACCATATGGCGTTCACTGCAGAGGAATGGCATGCATGGGTGTCGTCCAAGAAGGAAGCCTCTCCTAAAGCCCATGCACAAAAAAGCCTGCCTAGAATTTGACAGGGTTTATGCTGAAAAGAAGAGGACTACTGGGACTCTGTATTCCAGATTGATGAGACCAAGATAAATGTTTTTGAAGCTGATGGCTTCAAAACTGTATGGCGTCGCAAAGGAGAGGAGTACAAAGAAAAATACATGGTGCCTACAGTCAAATATGGTGATGGCAGTGTGCTTCTGTGGGGCTGCATGAGTGCTGCTGGTGTCTGGGATCTGCATTTCATTAATAGTATCATGATTTCACAGATGTACTGCTCTGTAGTGAAAGAAAAGATGCTACCATCACGCCGTGTCCTTGGTCGTCATGCACTTTTCTAACATGACAATGATCCAAAACACACATCTAAGGCCACCGTTGCATTTCTGAAGAAGAATAGGGTGTGTCACGTACCTGGTGGTGGAGTCTGCAACTGCCGTGGACAGCCTCTCTTACAATCCTGACTCAGGAACCCCTGATATGGTGAACAGAAGGCTCAAGAGTGCAGAATGGCATGAGTGCTTGACTGGAACACAGGTGCGGTGGTCACAGGCAGGGCTGGAGATGCAGCTAGCTGGAGCAGAGGAGGAACTCCGGGAAACAGCTGACAGAAGCCCTGTCCGGCTGGACCAAGCAGGTGATGCTGGATGAGAAGGCCAGAGTCAGACTGGATCAGACAGCAGGCAGGCAGATCAGGAACCGAGGAGCAGGCAGAAGGATGGTCGGACACAAGCCGGGTCGGCAATGGGCTGGCAGCATGGTACCAAGGAGCAAGCAAAAGGATCGTAAAGGAAAGCCAAGGGTCAGGGCAGGCAGATAGCAGCGGTGTCAGGGTTAAGCCGGTAGATCAGAAGAACAGGTTCAGTAAATAAACAGGTAATAGGAATCTCAGGAACGTTGTAGACCAGACGGCATTGATCCCATGTCACTGTCCGGTTTAAATAGCCCCTTTGGCGCCAAGAACGGTTACGAACGGGGACGCGCGCACGAATGTTCGTGCCGTCCGTTCTTTCATGCACGCGCCTACGCACCGTGTTTCTTCTTATGGAAACGCGAGTTCTCCGTCTTTCCTGACATTGCCCCTCCTCAATGGGCAGCCTCCGGATGCCCAATCGGGCAAGCCTTTCAGGGTGAGATCTTCGGAAAGACTGTATCAACCTTGGAGCATGAATATTAGCTTCGGGATCCCAAGAGCTCTCTTCCGGACCATACCATTTCCATTTAATGAGATATTGCACCTGGTTACCCCTTCTCCTGCAATCCAAGATGGTTTCGACTTCGAATTCCTCTTCCCCATCAACAATCACATGTTCGGGTGGTCAGGTGCTTCGTCCCGGAAAAGTTGCAGGCTTTAATAGAGACATGTGAAACACTGGGTGAATTTGTAATTAGTCTGGTAATTCTAGTTAATAAGCCACACTGTTAACCCTCTTCTTCACAGGGAATGGCCCTATGAACTTGGGTCCCAATTTCTTTGAAGGGCAAGCCAGTTTCAAGTTTGCAGTTGACATCCAAACTTGTACCCCTGGCTCCAAGTTCAGTTCACCTCGTCTTTTCCTGTCAAACGCTTTCTTATAACATTCCTGGGACCTTGACATGATTTCCTGAAGCAGCTTGCTGGTGCTGAAAAAATCCATAGTCTCTTGCACAGCCGGAACTGCACTTTCAGGCATGGAGCTGGACAGGAAGGACGGGTGAAACCCGTAGTTTGCAAAAAACAGGGACTGTTTGATGGAAGAATTAGCGGAGTTGTTATAAGCAAATTCAGCCATAGGTAGTAAAGACACCCAGTCATCTTGGGAAAAGGACGAGAAACATCTCAGTTACTGTTCCAAAGTTTGGTTAGTCCTTTCAGTCTGCCCGTTGGACTGCGGATGATAGGCTGAAGGAAATGAAAGTTCAGTCTTTAAGGCCCTACATAAAGCTTTCCAGAATCTGGAGGTAAATTGCACCCCCCTGTCGGAGACAATGTTGGCTGGTATCCCATGGAGCCTGACGATTTCTTTAATGAAAGCTTTAGCAGTCTCAGGGGCAGAAGGTGTACCCCTCATGGGTACAAAGTGGGCCATTTTAGATCTAGTCTGATAGTCTGTCCACCACCACAAAAATGGAGGAAAATTCTTCTGACGGGGGTAATTTGACAATAAAGTCCATCGAGATTATCTTCCAAGGTCTTTCTGGAACTGGCAGTGGCCTCAATAGACCCCAAGCCTTGTTTTTGCTGCCCTTATTTTGAGCACAAGTGGTACAGGACTCCACGTAACGTTTGCAATCATCCCCCACTTGTGGCTACCAAAAAGTGCGTTGGAGCAGCTCAGCGGTCTTGTAGGTACCGAAGTGTCCTGCAAGTTCATGATCGTGGCAAAGTCCCAAAACCGCGGTATGCACATCTTCAGGCACAAAGATCCTGTTGTCATGCCACAATAATCCTTCTCTGAACTGGAAATTGTTTCCAAGAGGAGCAACATACTCAGCGGAAAGATGTTTAATTTGTGACAACAGATCTTCCTGGAGCAAGAAAAAATTCCCGGAGGGCAGAATGGTGTCAGAAGAAGGAGGATTCCCAGGCTTGTTGAACATACGTGAAAGTGCGTCTGGCTTTGTAATCTTAGATCCCAGCCTGTATGTTATACGGAAGGAAAATCTGGAGAAAAGCAGAGCCCATCTGGCCCGGCATGGTTTTAGTCTCTTTGCAGTTCTTAAATACTCCAGATTCTTGTGATCCGTATAGATAAGAATCGGATGTGCCTCTCCTTCCAGCAGGTATCGCCATTCCTCCAATGCAGCCTTGATTGCCAGTAGCTCCTGGTCACCAACATCATAATTCCTCTCAGGTACAGATAATTTGCGAGAGAAAAAGGCAACTGGATGCAACAGAGCTTTGGCGCCTTGTCGCTGGGAGAGTACTGCCCCAACCGCTGTTTCAGATGCAGCCACCTCAAGGACATATGGGAGGACCGGATCAGGGTGCTTCAGGATGGGTGCAGATGTAAACAGACCTTCTGAGGGTTTCAAAAGCAGACTGTGCTTCTGTGGACCAATGGAACCGGATTCCTTGCTTGGTCAACTGAGTAATGGGCGAAATAATGGCAGAAAATCCCCTGATAAATTTTCAATAGAAATTGGCGAATCCATCGAAACATTGGATCCCCTTCTTGTTGCTGGGTGTGGCCCAATCCAAGATGGCTGAAACTTTCTGAGGGTCCATCTTGATGCCCTTGACAAAAATAATCAGTCCCAACAATTGAATGCTCTGCTGCTCAAAAGTACATTTCTCAGGCTTGGCGTAAAGTCCATGTTGTCTCAAATGTTCCAGAACACGTGAGACATGTTGGCGATGCTCTTCCAAGGATGGTGAAAAAAATCAAGATATTGTCCAGGTAGATGATGACAAAAAGATCAAGAAGTCTCAGTTACAGAGTCCGAATGGCATTACTAGTTACTCATAATGCCCAAAACGGGTCCATTCGTCACCCCGGATGCGAACAAGATTGTATGCTCCACGGAGATCCAGCTTGGTAAAGATGACTGCCGATCCAAGTCTCTGGAATAGCTCAGGTACCAATGGGAGCGGGTATTGGTTTTAAACTGTGATCTTGTTCAATTCTCTGTAATAAATGCAAGGCCATAAGGAATGATCCTTCTTTTCCACAAAGAAAATGCCTGCGCTTGCCAGAGATGTAGAGGGACGAATATATCACCTTTTTAAAGTCTCATCCAAATAAGTTTTAAGAGCACCCAGTTCAAGTTCAGATAGGGGAAAAATTCTCCTGAACGGGACTTCCGTTCCTGGCAGGAGTTCAATGGGGCAATCATAAGGCCGATGGGGTGGAAGAGACTCTGCCCCTTTCTTACTAAAAACGTCCAAGAAAGCATGGTATACTTCTGGCACAGATTGGCGGATTTCTAAGTCGACATCAGAGTCCAAGCAAAGCAAGGTAGGAGGAGAACTGGAGTTTTCTTGCAAACAATGCTGGGAACAGTAGGCCGACTGAAACTGGATTACCCCCTTGGCCCAATTGATGAGCAGATTGTGCGCCTGTAGCCAAGGCATACCCAGAATGACTGGAAACAACGGAGATGCTATGGCGTCAAGGCGTAAAAGTTCATGGTGAGTGCTGGCGATGGTGGCAGGCAGTGGTACTGTTTCATGGGTGACTAGTCCAGACTTGATAGTTGACCCATCCGCTAGATGAACAGTCATTCCTCGGGCTTTAGGCTGAAGTAGAATCTGATGCTTGGTGGTGAAGGACAAGTCTATAAAACAGCTGCAGGCCCCAGAATCAATAATGGCAGGGACCAGGATGCTCCTGTCTGGAAGCTGGAATGAGACAAGCACAGAAATCTGAGCAGGGTTGTCGGAGCAAGCAGGCACAGGATCAGATGCAACAGTCAGACACTTACGTAGCTTTGCCGGGCAGGTACTCACATAATGTTCTGGGGCACCGCAGTACATGCAGAGATTGTTCAACCGACGTCGCTGGCGTTTCTCAGCCGTAAGAGAAGGGCGGAGCAGGCCCAATTGCATGGGTTCAGAGGTGTCAGGTGGAGAAGCAGCCGGGGATGGCAAGGCTGGACTGGGGAAAACAGGACCTCGAGGCAACATCCACGTGGGGTGAGACGGACCTGCCTGACATTCAGACCCTTGTTCCCTCTGATGCCGATCAATCTGAATAGATAGTTTAATCAGAGCGTCTAAAGTCTGAGGGACCCCTACTCATGCCAGTTCATCCTTTAGGGGCTCGAAGAGGCCCAAACGGAATTGGTAGCACAGAGCGGGTCGTTCCAATTGGTATCGGAACTCCAGCGTCTGAATTCAGATACATAGTCCTCTGCCACTGTGCCCCTGCTGAAGTGCATGCAATGCTGCCTCTGCTGTTGCGGACTGGTACGGATCCTCGTATAGCTGGGACATGGATTCAAAAAAGGATGTCAGATACCCCAGAGATGCTGCCTTTTGTTCTACGAGCCGGAGAGCCCAGGACTGTGGTTCCCCTTGTAGGAGAGAGATTACGAATCCCACCTTGGTTGCTTCCAGGGAGAATGCGCGGGGCTGCAATGCAAAATACAGTTCGCATGCATTGCTGGTGGAGGCAACGGGCTGACCGGTGCGGGGTGAAGATGGTGAGGAGAGTTCTTGGACACGTTCTTCCAAGCGGAGATAGCCGTCTTGAAGGTCCTTAACAGCCTGCGTAAGACCAGCAAGATGTCGGCAAAGTTCGTCCATGGGAGAGGGTCCTGGCGCAGACTCGGACATGGCCATCTGGTACTGTCACATACCTGGTGGTGGAGTCTGCAACTGCTGAGGACAGCCTCTCTTACAATCCTGACTCAGGAACCCCTGATATGGTGAACAGAAGGCTCAAGAGTGCAGAATGGCATGAGTACTTGACTGGAACACAGGTGCGGTGGTCACAGGCAGGGCTGGAGATGCAGCTAGCTGGAGCAGAGGAGGAACTCCAGGAAACAGCTGACAGAAGCCCTGTCCGGCTGGACCAAGCAGGTGATGCTGGATGAGAAGGCCAGAGACAGACTGGATCAGACAGCAGGCAGGCGGATCAGGAACCAAGGAGCAGGCAGAAGAATGGTCGGCCACAAGCCGGGTTGGCAATGGGCTGGCAGTGTGGTAACAAGGAGCAGGCAAAAGGATCGTCAAGGAAAGCCAAGGGTCAGGGCAGGCAGATAGCAGCGGTGTCAGGGTCAAGCCGGTAGATCAGAAGAACAGGTTCAGTAGATAAACAGGTAACAGGAATCTCAGGAACATTGTAGACCAGACAGCATTGATCCCATGTCACTGTCCGGTTTAAATAGCCCCTTTGGCGACAAGAACGGTTACGAACGGAGATGTGCGCCTCCCGGTCGTGCGTGCGCACGAACGTTCGTGCCGTCCGTTCTTTCATGCATGTGCCTGCGCACCGTGTTTCTTATGGAAACACGAGTTCTCCGTTTTTCCTGACAGGGTGAAAGTGATTCAGTGGCCAAGTATGTCTCCTGATCTGACCCCAATCAAACACCTATGGGGAATTCTGAAGAGACAAGTTGAGCATCACTCTCCATCCAGCATCCAGGCTCTAAAAGAGGTCGTTCTTGATGAAAGGAAAAAGATGTTGCAATATGTCGCCAATTTGTTCATTCCATGCCTAGAAGACTTGGTGCTGTCCTTACAAATCATGGAGGTCATACAAAATACTAGATCTAGTCGTTTTTCTTGTGGGGTGTATTCATTTTTGCATCAACTAATCTTAGTAAAGCTGAAGACCTTACTTTCATGTAATAAGCTAAACAAATGTTCTGTAAAATTGTTCTTGTGTTCATTGAGATATTGATTAAATTCTTACTTTTCAAAAGGGGTGTACTCATTTATGCTGAGCACTGTATATACAGTGCCTTGAAAAAGTATTCATACACCTTGAAATTTTCCACATTTTGTCACGTTACAACTAAAAACATAAATGTATTTTATTGTGATTTTTTTGTGATAGACAAACACAAAGTGGCACATAAATGTGAAGTTGAAGGAAAATGATAAATGGTTTTTCAATTTTTGTACAAATATCTGAAAAATGTGGTGTGCATTTGTATTCAGCCCCCCTGAGTCAGTACTTTTGTGGAACCACCTTTTGCTGCAATTACAGCTGCAAGTCTTTTTGGGTATGTCTCTACCAGCTCTGAACATCTAGACATTTTTGCCCATTCTTCTCTGCAAAATAGCTGGAGCTCTGTCAGATTGGATGGAGAGCATCTGTGACGGCAATATTCAAGTCTTGCCATGGATTCACAATTGGATTTAGGTCTGGACTTTGGCTGGCCATTCTAACACATCAATATGCTTTGATCTAAACCAGTGATGGCGAACCCATGGCACGTGTGCCACAGCTGACACGCAGAGCCCTTCCTGTGGGCATGTAAACAATACTTGGAAGAAGAGCACACACTGACTGGCCATTGCCAGTGTGCCCCCCCCCCATAGAACTACATTTCCCACATGGCTCTGGGGCCAGGGGTGATGTGTCTAGGGTGGGTGTGGACGAGACGAGCCGAGGCCACCATGCTGCATGAATACCAAGACCCGCACTAAAATAGACCTCTGCTAAGGTAACCTGGTGATCTGAGCAGGACCAAGCGCATCACCTGACTGGGAGAGTGAGCGGAGCCCGACACCTGTGTGGTGGGATTACACCGGGAAGGAAGACGTTTATGTACACAAAGCACCTTCGGAGCTTTACACAATGGTATCTGAGCTTTACACAAAGGTAAGGGGTGGCACAGCATGGGTTGCTATGGAGAATCATCACTGTCAGTGGGAGCCGGGCATGATCTGTGATCAGCACATAGGACTGTCTTCTGGTGGCCAGGGCTCAGCAACACAGCAATACCCTATAAGGACTACTAGGACATTACTATGAATGGTAGCCTGGCAACGTGATCTGTGCTGAAGATCCAGGGATGGCATCCTTTATCCAGGCCACAGCAATGGGATCATTATGAATGTGAGCCTGGCATGGCCATGGCGCTGTCATTACATGTCTAGGACATAGATCATAATGCCTACTCCCCATATAATGCAAGGCTGGGAGATCTATATCAATAGAAGCCTTGCTATTGTGATCTGTGTTGAGGATCTTGGTTGAGGTTGTCATCTTCTGTCCAGGCTACAGAAATAGGTCTCTGGACAGACTCTGACTGTCCTTTGTGCCATGTCCACAGTCTCTGACCATCTCTTCTGCCATGTCCGCAGTCTCTGACCATCTCTTCTGCAATGTAAGCAGTCTCTGACCATCTCTTTTGCCATGTTCACAATCTCTGACAATCTCTTCTGCAATGTCAACAGTCTCTGACCATCTAATCTGCCATGTCTGCAGTCTCTGACCATCTCTTCTGCCAATTATGCAGTCTCTGATCATCTCTTCTGCTAATTATGCAGTCTCTGACCATCGCTTGTACCATGTCTGTAGTCTCTGACCATCAATGGCTTTCTTCTTGCCACTCTTCCATAAAGGCCAGATTTGTGGAGTGCACAACTAATAGTTGTCCTGTGCACAGATTTTCCCACCTGAGCTGTGGATCTCAGCAGCTCCTCCAGAGTTATTATGGGCCTCTTGGCTGCTGCTCAGATTCATGCTCTCCTTGCCCAGCCTGTCAGTTTAGATGATGGCCATGTCTTGGTAGGTTTGCCATACTCTTTCCATTTTCGTATGATGGATTGAACAGTGCTCCATGAGATGTTCAAAGCTTGGTATATTTTTGTATAACCTAACCCTGCTTTAAACTTCTCCACAACTTTATCCCTGACCTGTGTGGTGTGTTTTTGGACTTCATTATGCTGTTTGTTTACTAAGGTTCTCCAACAAATCTCCGTGGGCTTCACAGAACAGCTGTATTTATACTGAGATTAAATTACACACAGGTGGATTCTATTTACTAATTAGGCAATTTCTGAAGGCAATTCCACTAGTTTTTAGTTAGGGGTATCCGAGTAAAGGGGGTTGAATACAAATGCACACCACTCTTTTCAGATATTTATTTGTAAAAAATTTGGAAAACCATGTATCATTTTCCTTCCACTCCACAATTATGTGCCACTTTGTATTGGTCTATTACATAAAATCCCAATAAAATACATTTATCTTTTTGGTTGTAACATGACAAAATGTGGAAAATTGCAAGGGGTATGAATACTTTTTCAAGGCACTGTATTGTGCATTCACATCAGTCCCTGCCCTTAATTTACTATTTTACTGCACTATAAAATCAGGAATACTTAAAGGAGAAGTATGGCCAAAGCTCTTCTTTCACCCAGAGTCAGATTATAGCTGACTATTGCCCACTGTCAGCTGATGATGCAGAGCCGCTCCATGCTCTGGAAGGTTCCACCCAGATGTGTAGTTCACATCTGGATCCAGCTCCCACCGCGCAGGGCTAATAGCTAAAGCCAGCTGCATCCGCTCTCTCTCCAGCCCAGCTCTCCCTGGAGCACGGCAGAGATGAGCAACTGACAGTCACTGCTCTCCGCTCTAAGCAAACCAAGAATTGAGTGATCAGCGGCCATGTGATCATGCAGTTGTTGGTCTTAGAGCCAACGTGAGACAACTGCAGCATCAAACCAATGCAACAGTAGAGGTGAGAATGTGTTAGTTTTTTTTTTATTAACCTCATACATCTCCTTTAACCACCTCAATACTGGGCACCCCTTCCAGCCCAGGCCATTTTTCAGCTTTCAGCGCTCTCACATTTTGAATAACAATTACTCAGTTATGCAACACTGTACCCATATGCAATTTGCATCCTTTTTTTCACACAATTAGAGCTTTCTGTTGGTGGTATTTAATCACTAGTGGGTTTTTATTTTTTGTGCTATAAATAAAAAAAAACACACATTTTGTGAAAAAATGCCCTTTTCTTTGTTTCTGTAATAAAATGTTGCAAAGTAGTAATTTTCCTTCATAAATTTTGGGCAAAATTTATACTGCTACATATCTTTGGTAAAAATAACCAAAATCCTTGTATATTATTTGGTCCTTGTGTAAGATATAGAGTCTACAAGCTATGGTGCAATTGATCACACCTGATCTACTGAAGGCCTATCTACAGTCAGGTCCATAAATATTGGGACAGCGACACAATTCTAATCTTTTTGGCTCTATACACTACCACAATGGATTTGAAATGAAACAAACAAGATGCGCTTTAACTGCAGACTTTCAGCTTTAATTTGAGGGTATTTACATCCAAATCAGGTGAACGGTGTAGGAATTACAACAGTTTGTACATGTGCCTCATACTTTTTAAAGGACCAAAAGTAATGGGACAATTGCCTGCTCAGCATGGCCAGGTGTGTGTTATTCCCTCATTATCTCATTTACAAGGAGCAGATGAAAGGTCCAGAGTTCATTTCAAGTGTGCTATTTGCATTTGGAATCTGTTGCTGTCAACTCTTAATATGAGATCCAAAGAGCTGTCACTATCAGTGAAGCAAGCCATCATTAGGCTGAAAAAACAAAACAAACCCATCAGAGAGATACCAAAAACATTAGGTGTGGCCAAATCAACTGTGTGGAACATCCTTAAAAAGAAATAACGCACCGGTGAGCTCAGCAACACCAAAAGACCCAGAAGACCACGGAAAACAACTGTGGAGGATGACCAAAGAATTCTTTCCCTGGTGAAGAAAACACCCTTCACAACAGTTGGCCAGATCAAGAACACTCTCCAGGAGGTAGGTGTATGTGTGTCAAAGTCAACAATCAAGAGAAGACTTCACCACAAGATGTAAACAATTGGTGAACCTCAAAAACAGGAAGGCCAGATTAGAGTTTGCCAAACAACATCTAAAAAAGCATCAGAAGACCAAGATCAACTTGTACCAGAGTGATGGGAAGAGAAGAGTATGGAGAAGGAAAGGAACTGCTCATGATCCAAAGCATACCACCTCATCATTGAAGCATGGTGGTGGTAGTGTCATGGCTGCCAATGGAAC
>BLSH010013009.1:1010454-1022764 GCA_018402905.1 Glandirana rugosa | reverse complement strand
TACCACATAAAGTACGACAAGTATGAGTAAGTCAGTGATACTCTAAACAAAAGACATAAGACGTTTTATGGACCAACTAATGAGAGATGTTTTACTCTTTTCTCAAAACGGGCATCAAGATGTAGTAAGATACGTAATTCTGCTTTTTTTTGGAAACACGCTTTTTAAGACACACGTCGTCGGGGGGATTATGAATGTATGTCGATTACGATGTATTTCAAGTATGTCAAGACTGTCGCCGACACTTCCTTTAGTAAATAAACCTGGTCGAACCAATTGGTGAACTGTTGACCCGTGAATTTGGGGGAATTGTTGGTCTGCAGTGTTGCATGACTGAGTAATTGTCATTCAAAGTGTGAGAGCACTGAAAGCTGAAAATTGGTCTGGTTGTTAAGGGGGTTTAAGTGCCCAGTTGTCAAGTGGTTAACCAAGCTGGTCCAAATAAATGATTTCCTTCACAGCCGCTGTCAGAACTGTATGAACTTTATGTAGCATTAGCTGTATGTAAGTATTAGGGGGGCTGCTGCACACAGAATTTTTCGCACAAAGGTTTTTTTTCGTCTTAATGCATAGAATGATGTAGAACTACGGGCAAAACTCTTTTCTCATTTTGTAGAGAGTAATCAACCAGGTATTTTGCAGAATACAGAAAACAAATCTCATAGTGACTGAATGAGTATGAACAGCATGAAATACACCATTTATTGATAGTTTTTATAATGTGAGTTTAGTAACACTAAATAACAGAAAGAATGAACAGTTACAGAGACTTGTCAATAGCATCCCTAAACAAGCAGCTTGGTTGAAACTACTGCATTACTATGACTTAGGCCCCTTTCACACATACGGACCGTTTGTCCGTTTTTCATCCATCCGTTGACGGATGAAAAAGGGACATTTATGCAACTCTATGGAAAAACTTATGACAACTGATGATCAGCTATTTTCATCAGTTTTCATCCGCTTCCGTCAGCATCCGTTTTTTTGAACGGATGAAAGTCCTATTTTTCATCCGTCAAAAAAACGGATCGGACGAAAAACGGATGTAAACTGACAAACGGTCAGTTTTTCATCCGTTTTTTGCATTGGTAGTGAATGTAAAAAAAAAACTGATGAAAAACTGATGACCACGGATGAAAAAACTGATGAAAAACTGATGTAAACTGATGAAAAACTGATGTAAACTGATGAAAAAACTGATGAAAAAGTGATGAGCACTGATGAAAAACGGATGAAAAACTGATGGATACTTCATCCGTTTTGATGTGACTGAACGGATGAAATGAAAGGTCCGTATGTGTGAAAGGACCCTAATAGTAGCTTTTGTAGAAGATAAAATGAATGTGATCTGTCACACAGGTTTTATGGGTCTTCAGTGATTGCAAGTGATCACACAGAGCTGCATATGTTCATGATTAATGGGACAAGAAACACTAGTATTCTGTTTAGACTTGCGGTAATGTCAACAAGCAGTTGCCCAAGTAGCAGAGTCCTGGCTTGCTTATAGGAGATACAATCTTACAACATACAGTACACAAGGCCTTTTTGTAGAATTCTTAATCCATTCATTATCTATAAAAAAATATGTTTTATGAATACATTTTTAACTTATTTGTATACATTTTCAAACATTTGATGTGACTTATACATTTGACTTCTGTTTTTTTTTTTCAGATTCAATCGTGATTGGATTCTGGGTTGGCCTTGCAGTCTTTGTAATTTTTATGTTTTTTGTTCTGACTCTACTGACAAAGACAGGAGCTCCGCATCAAGAGTAAGTTTAAAAAAGTGACAATTTGTTTTCAGAATGCGCTTGAAAAAAGGCTATTTTTTTCTTTTTTTACACCAATGATGACTTTTACTTCATTGTGTGGACAATACACCAAAACGACAACATAGAAACTGATATGCAATTCTCTAAGTGTAAAGGTAAACAAGACACCATATAAAAAAAGTGAACATGTAGTCCATTTTAATGTTTTAAAAAACATTCTTACTAAGAGTACTCCCGCAGGATGTCTGCTATTACCTTATAAGCCAGAAAAGTCTGCTTTGTGCACCTCTCAGGTTAAAGTGTTGCTCTACCCAAAAGGCTCCGCTTGTCTGCCTAACCCCCCCCCCTCCGCTGCTACATTTGGCACCTTTTTGGGAGGAGGAGGGAACGGGTACCTGGTTTTGATAGGTACCCGCTCCCACTTCCAGCTGAGCTTGCCACGGCAGACTCAGCCAGAAGCTGGGCCCCTCCTCCTCCTTCCCCCACAGCCAACCCATTCACAGAGCTCAGCGCGCTTCGTGCATGCGCAGTGGGGAACCGGCTGTGAAGCCGCAAAGCTTCACTGTCGGTTTACCTTAGTGGAGATGGCAGTGGCAGCACCTGATAGCCGATTGAAGAAACAGCTCGGGTGAGGACACTCCTGAATTCCTGGACAGGTAAGTGTCCTAATATTAAAAGTCACCAGCTATAGTATTTGTACCTGCTGACTTTTATTTTTTTCTTAAGGAGCCTGGAGCTCCTCTTTTAAGTTTTATCTTGTTGATGGGGCTTGGTTTTCCCTGATTTTATGGTTGGGTTTCTCCAAACTGCCTTCCCCCTGTACCAAGAGTGTCTTTTTGGACTACTAAGGCAGTGTCATTAAACACTGGACTAATCGTGTAGTTTAGGTCCCAGCAGTAAAGTGAAATAAAATTAGAGAAGCAAACAGAAGACGATTTACTGAACGTTTGAAAAGCCACATCAGAGTTATACAATGTTAGCCTTCAACAAAAGTAGACATATGGGTTTAGGGTAATACCATTTATTGGCAAACTAAATAGGCTGTAGAACAAGCTTTCAAGGCATGTTGGCCTTTTCTTTGAAGGTCGGCATGCTTAAAAAGCTTGCTGTACAGTCTATTTAGTTAGCCAATAAATAGTACCCTAAATCCAACTTTATTACCTAAAGGCAAATATACCCTCCTTTTCCTCCGGCACCAGCATCTTCTCCTATGTGCCTTTTTTCGGGCCTCTTCATTGGCTGGCACTGGATGACATCACTCTTATACACAGGATCAGGCAGGCCCAACCTGACTAAGCTGCACATACACAGCTCAACTTACATTCTGGGGATCGCTGTGATCAGGCAGGCAGGTGTAATTTATTGCAGAAGGTATATTGCATACCTCTTTTTCAATAAAAAGCCTGCCTGCTCACAGTGAGTTACAGCAGAACTTTAGCCCTCATGTATACTGAATGTTTTAAAATGCTTCTCTTAGTGTCCAAAGTCTTAGCAGGAAAATGTGATAGAAAAAAATGTGCATTTTGCACACACAGTTAGACTCGTTAGCATTTATAAGCTTTTTTAAAAAAAAAAAATACTCCCCTCTGCTAATTTTTAGCTCCCAAATACCCACCATGCATTGGAAAAAGATAATACATACAGTCTGGGTGCCATTTTAGCCAGTGTAAACAGAGAGAGCAGAGAGTGTTATAAAGAGCTAGCTATCTGTGTTTCCTGCCCACATTCATGGATCCTGTCCTGAACAAAATTGATAAAGCAGTTCTGCTGTGGAGGGAGAGGAAACAGAGAAAATTATCCCTTGATGTCTCAATGGTTAACCTTGGGATGCTTCGCCAACATGTTTATGGAGAATCCATGGGCTGCCACACCTCTAGCAATGAAAAAACAGTCCTCCATTTCCTGGGTAAGTCTACCCCACCCCCCTTTTGCCACTGCCTACGTCTACTTCCTCTGGTACTTAATGTGCCACTTTCTCCGGCATCCTAAAAAAGTCATAATGCTAGGTAGATAGATGGATAGATAGACATTGATTGCAGTGATTTATCAGCTTCCTTGATCAGCATCACGCTTTTTTGATGACTTCTCTGCCTGGTTGCCCTACTGTCTCTCCTCCGAAACACCCACTGTCATTTTTGGTGACTAAATGTTAACAGCCTGGCTGCATCTCAACTTTTCAACTTAACTTCATCTTTTGACCTAACCCAATGGACATACTCTTCCATTCACTCCAATAGTAATACCCTTGGCATTTAAATTCTCCCATCTCTGCACTCCTAGCAACCTTGCAATCTCCCCCTTTCCTCTCTCTGATCACTACCTTATAGGTTTAACAGCATCCTATCTCTCTAAGCAGCAAATTATTACTTCTAGAAACCTTTGCCACTTTACATTAACCCTTCTCTTCTCTATGCTGCTATACACCCCCTTTATGACAAAATTTCTCAACTGTCCTGTCCTAACCTGGCCATTTCTGTCTACAACAGTTCATTCTCATCCTCACTGGATGCACTTGCTCCTCTACCTACATGCAGAATCAGGCCCCGATTGTTACAACCTTGGCAAACTGACAACACCTCACATAGCCATGTTCTTAAGAGACTGTGGTGTAAAACCAAATCCTTGCAGGACTTCATCCTATACAATTCTGCCCTCTTTACATGTAGTTCCTGCCTCCATGCTGTCATGGAGACCTAATTTGTCACTCCTATTGATACCTTGTCATCCAGTCCTCTAGGCTCTTATCTACCTTCAACTCTCTACCTTGTCCCCCCTCCCCCTTACCCATTAACTCACTCACTGCCCAAGAGATTGCCAATCACTTAAAAAGAAGATTGATGCAAGCATGAGAACACACCCACTGTACAGATATATTTCCCACTTAACATACCCTGCCTAACAGCACATTCAACACTTTTCTCTTTTGAACTGGCTACTACTGAAGAGGTTACTAAACTTTTATCAGGTACCCACCTAACCAATTGTCCCCTGTATCCTGTTCCCTCGCAAACTCTACAATTGCTTTCTATTCTATGCTCTCTCACTGACATATTTAACCACTTCCCGACCAGCGCCGTAAATAGGCGGCGGTCGGGTTTGAGCGGCTCTACCGGGACATAGCCTGCACCTGCAGGCTATATCCCAGTATCATTTTTTAGAGCTGGCGGTCGGCTATCCAGGGGTAATGACCGATCCGGCTCAGGAGCCGCTCGGTCGTTACCCCAGGGGGCGGGAGGGGACATCCCCCCTCCCCCCGCCGCTCTTCTCCAGCCTCCCGATCCGGTGCGTCCGCCGGCTGAAAGGAGACCTGATAGGAGCCGTAATCGGCTTCGATCGGGTCTCCTTCGGCAAATTCCGGAAGCGGCGTCACAACGTCACTTCCAGTTTACTTGGCGGCTAACGGCGCCAAATTTTAAAAAACTACAGTATTCAGAGTCGCCATTTTTGGCAATCTGAATACTGTGAAGTGCAAAGTAGGGAAGGGGGGTCTTTTAGGCCCTCCAAAAACAGTACCTGTCACCACATATTACTATCACAAGGGATGTTTACATTCCTTGTGATAGCAATAAAAGTGATCGGATTTTTTTTTTTTAAAGGAACAATGCTAAAAATAAATAAATAAAATTAAAGAAAAAAATGTAAAGCGCCATCGTCCCCGCGAGCTCGCACAGCAATGAAAACGCATACGTAAGTCGCGCCCGCAAATGAAAACGGTGTTCAAACCACACATGTGAGGTATCGCTGCGATCGCCAGAGTGTGAGCAATAATTCTAGTAAAAGACCTCCTCTGCACCTCTAACCTGGTAACCGATAAAAAATTTTAAAGCGTCGCCTATGGAACTTTTTAAATACCGGACTTTGTCGCCATTCCGCGAGTGTGCGCAATTTTCAACCGTGTCATGTATGGTATCTATTTACTCGGCATAACATCCTTTTTTCACAATATACAAAAAAATTGGGATAACTTTACTGTTGTCTTATTTTTTAACTCAAAAATGAACATTTTTCCAAAAAAAATTGCGCTTGAAAGACTGCTGCGCAAATACCGTGTGACAAAAAGTATTGCAACAATCGCCATTTTATTCTCTAGGGTGTTTGAAAAAAAAAATATATAATGTTTGGGGGTTCTAAGTAATTTTCTAGCAAAAAAAATGTTTTTAGCTTGTGACCACCAAATGTAAAAAAGTGGCCCGGTTAGTAAGTGGTTAATCTCTCCCTATCTACTTGCACCTTCCCCTGTAAAGCATGAACAGATCACCCCCATACTTAAAAAGTCCTCACTGGACCCCACCAACCTGAACAATTTAAGACCTATATCTTTGCTCCTATTCACCTTTAAACGTTTAGAACACTTATGGCCCGTACACACGTTGCGAAAATCAGACAAGAAATCCTGCTTCCAAAGCGATCGTACGATAATCGAATCGTTAGTACAGAGCTTTCGAGAGCTGATCATGACAATTCATCCGATATTATTAGATCGGACAAACATGAAAAATGTTCTCGTATGATACCAAATCGGGCGATTTTCATTTAATCGGTACAGTTGTCGTCCGAAAATACAATACAAATAGACTACAACACATGATATCACTTCAGATTTTTTATTCTGTCGTACGAGAATTTTCGTGAATTTAGTACATTCTTCCGATTCGATCTGAGATTAGCATGCAAAAAAAACTGACAATCTGTTGTCCGATTTTAGGAACGTGTGTACGGGCCATTGGTCTGCAACCATCTGAGCTTCTACCTCACTGAAAGCAACCTTCTTGACCCCTTAGGCCTCATACACACAGGACGTTTTTTGACTGTTTTTCAGCAGCTATTTACAGCTGCAGACGTTTTTTTCTACAGTCAATAAACCCTCCATCATGTTATCTTATGTATTCATGCACACACAGGCTGTTATCAACTGTTTTTAGCAGTGACGTTTTTGAGCTGTAAAAAAAAACCCAAGAGCTGAGGGTTTTTTTGGACTGTTTTCAACTGTAAAAATATTCAAACACTTAAAAATGTCCAAAAACGCCAAAAAACGCTCAAAAACATCAATCCCCAACGTTTTTGGACGTTTTAGACCAACTGAAAAAACAAAACCTTGGCCCTTTAAAAACAGGAAAAAACGCAAAAAACGGTGGTAATATAACACTGGTAAAAGCTGAAAACATCCCTGATATGCTACTGATGTTTTTTGGCTGTTTTTTTAAAGTCCTGTGTGCATGAAGCCTTAGGCCTCATGCACACAGGACGTTTTTTTGAATGTTTTACAGATGCTGATTTTAGCTGCAGACCTTTTTTTCTACAGTCAGTAAACCCTCCATCATGTTATCCTATGTGTTCATGCACACATAGGCTGATAGCAACTGTTTTTAGCTGTGACGTTTTTGAGCTGTAAAAAAGAAACAAGACCAGAGGGTTCTGAGAGACGTTTTTCAGCTGTAAAAACAGTTAAATGCTCAAAAACGCCCAAAAACGCTCACAAACGCTCAACAACGCTCAAAAACATCGATTCCCAATGTTTTTGGACGTTTTAGATCAGCTGGGGGAAAATAAAAATGCTGGCCCTTTAAAAACGCGCAAAACCGCAAGTAATACAACGCTGGTAAAAGCTGAAAAAAATCACTGATAAGCTACTGACGTTTTTTGGGGGTTTTTTTAATGTCCCGTGTGCATGAAGCCTTACAGTCAGGCTTTCGCTTGCAGCACTCCACAGAAACTGCCCTACTAAAACTCTCTAACAATTTACTAACTGCAAAAACCAACAGCCACTACTCCATACTCCTGCTACTTTACCTCTCTGCGACCTTTGATACTTTTGACTACGGCTCCTTCTCAATAAACTCCACTCCCTTGGCATCCAAGATTCGGCTCTTTCCTGGTTCTCCTAATATCTATCACAGCACTCCTTTAGTGTTACCTGTAACTCTGTCTCCTCTCCACTTCCTCTTTCTGCAGAGGTCCCCAAAGGCTTTGTTCTTGGATCCCTTCTCTTCTCTATCTACACCTCTTCTATTGGTCACTTAATAACTTCCCATGGCTTCCAATACCATCCCTAAGCCAATGACACCCAAATCTCTCTCTCTACTCTTCACCTCACTCCTTCAGTCTCCTCTTGCATTACTAACTGACATATCAGCATGGATGTCGCACCACTTCCTTAAACAAAATCTCTCTAAAACCGAGCTAATATTCCCCCCGCTTATGCCCCCTCCATGACTTTTCCATCAAGATCAATAAAAACAACTATCAGTCCCTCCCCTCATGTCAGGGTACTAGGTGTAATTCTAGACTCTAACGTGACCTTTCGGCCCCAAATCCAATTGCTTTCAAAAGCTTGTAGACTTCACCTCTGTAACATCTCTAAAATGTGCCCCTTTTTCACGAATGAAACCACCAGCTACTCATTCACTCCCTTGTTATCTCTCACCTTTACTATTGCAACTCCCTTCTCATAGGCCTACCTCTCCATAGGCTATCCCTTCTTCAGTCAGTCATGAATGCTGCTGCCAGACTCATCTACCTTACCAACTGTCGTGTCTGCCTCCCCTCTCTGCCAGTTCATCCACTGGCTTCCGATTGCCCAGCAAGCTCAATTCAAAATACTAATAACATACCTAGCCATCCACAACTTTGCCCCGAGCTACATCACCAATCTTATCCCCAAATATCACCCAAACTATTCCCTCCACTCCTCCCAAGACCTGCTCTCAAGCTCTCTTGTCTCCTCCTTCCTGCTCATCTCCAGGACCTCTCCAGAGCCTCTTCATCCTCTGGAACGCTCTACCTCTACCTACCTTTTACTCTGGCTGCCTTTAGGCGATCCCTGAAAACTCATCTCTTCAGGGAAGCCTATCATGCCTCCAATTATGGTAACTGAACTTTTATCTTTTCCATCAGCTCATCCCCCACAGGTATAACCTTTTATACCTCTTGCCCCACAACTGTTGCCTCCATATACAGTGCCTTGAAAAAGTATTCATACCCCTTGAAATTTTCCACATTTTGTCATGTTACAACCAAAAACATAAATGTATTTCATTGGGATTTTATGTGATAGACCAACACAAAGTGGCACATAATTGCGAAGTGGAAAAAAAATTTATAAATGTTTTAAAATTTTTTTTCAAAAGTGTAGCTTGCATTTGTATTGAGCCCCCTTTACTCTGATACCCCTAACTAAAATCTAGTGGAACCAATTGCTTTCTGAAGTCACCTAATTAGTAAATAGAGCCCACCTGTGTGTAATCTAATCTTGGTATAAATACAGCTGTTCTTTGAAGCCCTCAGAGGTTTGTTAGAGAACCTTAGTGAACAAACAGCATCATGAAGGCCAAGGAACACACCAGACAGGTCAGGGATGAAGTTGTGGATAAGTTTAAAGCAGGGTTAGGTTATAAAAAAATATCCCAAGCTTTGAACATCTCATGGAGCACTGTTCAATCCATCATCCAAAAATGGTAACTCTGGATGAGCTGCAGAGCTCCGCAGCTCAGGTGGGAGAATCTGTCTACCGCACAGTTATTAGTCGTGCATTCCACAAATCTGGCCTTTATGGAAGAGTGGCAAGAAGAAAACCATTGTTAAAAGAAAACCATAAGAAGTCCTGTTTGCGAGAAGCCATGTGAGGGACACAACAAACAAGTGGAAGAAGGTGCTCTGGACAGATGAGACCAAAATTGGTCTAAAAGCAAACGCTATGTGTGGCAGAAAACTAACACTGCACATTGCCCTGAATACACCATCCTCACCGTAAAACATGGCGATGCCAGCATCATGTTGTGGGGATACTTTTCTTCAGCAGGAAGATGGAAGCTGGTCAGAGTTGATGGAAAGATGTATGGAGCCAAATACAGGGCAATCTTAGAATAAAACCTGTTGGAGTCTGCTAAAGACTTGAGACTGGGGGGGCGCAGGTTCACCTTCCAGCAGGACAACGACAATAAACATACAGCCAGAGCTACAATGGAATGGTTTAGATCAAAGCATATTCATGTGTTGGAATGGCCCAGTCAAAGTCCAGACATAAATCCAATCTGTGGCAAGACTTGAAAATTGCTGTTCCCAAACGCTCTCCATCCAATCTGACAGAACTTGAGTTATTTTGCAAAGAGGAATGGGCAAAAGTGTCCCTCTCTAGATGTGCAAAGCTGGTAGAGACATACCCAAAAAGACTTGCAGCTATAACCACCAGTAGGTGGTTCTACAAAGTATTGACTCGGGGGGCTGAATACAAATACATGCCACACATATTTATTTGTAAAAAATGTTGAAAACCATTTATCATTTTCCTTCCACTTCACAATTATGTGCCACTTTGTGTTGGTCTATCACATAAAATCCCAATATAATACATTTACATTTTTGGTTGTAACAACAAAATGTGGAACATTTCAAGGGGTATGAACACTTTTTCAAGGCACTGTAAATCATGTATTAATAATAATAATAATAATAATAACTAGTTGCAGAGGATGTGGAAGTCTCCAATAAAATTTCTGCCATCGGCTCTTCCTCCTCCATCCCTTCCTCCCTTGCCTTGGATGTCAAGTTTGATGTTGTTCTAAAATGAGAAAATACATTTTATTTAAAAAATTTGAAATCTTTTAAAAAGTAAAAAAGCAAAAAATTAAAAATTTTTAAAAAGTAAAACATTTAAAAAAAATCATCAAGACCAAAAGATATGAAACCAAAAAAAAAAAATTCACGCTTATATTTAACGGTCAAAATTTCCAAAGGATATACTTACTGCCTCTCTTTTGCCATCATTAAACTGTGAAGAAAAGGCAGCTGCTGTATATGCTCCTTGCTTCTTTTGTGGCGCAGGAGATCCACTCCGAGCCGCTTTTTCTTCTGCGGTGTGGTCCCACCGGACATGATCCTGCTAAGATTTCCAACCTGCATGGATGATTTTTTCTAAAAAATAAAAATTAAAATAATTATTTAATTTTTTTTTTCTGTTACAAATATTACATAGGGATAAAAAGGTTACATACACCTTATATAAAAAGATTACATACATGTTATACAGCAGTATCCTTCCTTCCTTTGGCTCCTTGATAACTGTTCCCAATTTGGCGTAAGACTGGCCACTATTTCAGTCCATATTGGATTCTGTCATTGTATTTGGGATGTGAGGTGTCACCAGGGCCGGATTAAGAACATCATGGGCGGGGGGCATGTCCAAGATGGCGCTGGGAGCAGACGCATAGAAGAAGAGCCCCCGATCCCGAACGTAATCCTCACGGATATCCCGGTGTTAATGTACTTATTTTGGTCCTACGGCCTCCCTACTGCTCTCCTACATGCCCAAGCGATGAGAAAAGGCAGTAGCTCCAAGCAGAAGAAAGGCAAATCAACTGCTGGTAAACCCCTGCCTAAACCTGGGCCTACCTACTCACCTGTAAAAGACATGGCGTCACAAACTGAATCCATGGCGGGTGCGGTGGCGGCCCCCTCCATCGAGGGTCGCTTAAACACCCTAATGCAAGCAGTCACAAACTGCCAGGAGACACCATCAAAATAGACCTGGTGCAGACTGATGTCTGCCTCATCCACCGGGACATAGACCACTTCTGCGGGTCACAGAGGTGGAGCGGCGGGTATCCGAGGTAGAGGATGATCAGCGCGACCAACACACAGACCTCCAGACACTGAAGGGGAAGGTGAAACAGCTGGAGGCTAGAGCCGTGGATGCAGAGAACTGGAACCGCCGAAACAATTTAGGGATCATTGGCCTTCCTGAGGGGGCAGAGGGAGCAGACATGGTGACTTTCGTATAGCGGTTGCTTCCCTCCCTCCTGCCCAAAGCCTGCTTCTCCCCACGCTTTTCTGTTGAGCGGGCCCACCACATCCTGGTGTCTCGGGGCTCGCCTGGGGGCCCAACCCTGCACATTCTTATTTAAACTACTGTACTACAGAGACCTGTACATGGTACTCCGGGAGGCCCGTGTACAGGGTGAGCTAAAGTACAAGAACATTAAAGTGCTCATATTCCCTGACTACACTGTTGAGACCCAATGTCAGCGAAAATCCTTTGACCATATCTGTGCTAAACTGAGAGAGAGAGGCTATAAATGCAGAAGGCTTTAGCCTGCTAAACTAAGGGTTGAGGATGGTACCCTCGTGCTGTTTTTCACTTCTCCTGGTGAGGCAGCCTCATGGAGTGAGACAACTCGCAAATACATCAGGCGGACTGCACTTCAGGATGACTGCTCTTCCAGCTCTCTACACAGTGGAGGCTCCTTGGGATTAACCTGACCAGCCTGGGGTGACTGTCACGATCCTGGTGGTGGAGTCTGGCGTGTGCAGGAAACAACCACTCTTGCGCACCCGATTCAGGGGTCCCTGGTAGAGCAGACAGGGGACCCGTGAGTGCAGGATGGCACGAGGGCCGGATGGTCACTGAAGGTGGTGATGTGAGGCTCCGGATGGTCGTGCAAGTCAGAAGAGTGGTCGTTCAGGCTGGGGCTGGGTCGGACTTGCTGGTGAGAAGACTGAACGTGCTGGTAGGCCTCGGAGTGTAGTGGTGGAAGTCACTGG
>BLSH010013009.1:986016-1001904 GCA_018402905.1 Glandirana rugosa | reverse complement strand
CCTGTGTCGTGGGTGGGGAGATACCTCAAAATTATGAAGATTATGACGAACGATGATTTGACTTCATGGACCTCGTCCCTCCCCCAATATATCCCTGACTCCTACTGGGTACCCCGCAACGGTTCAAAATACAAGACGGATCAGGATGAGGACCTCTCCGCTATATTGGGTGACCAGTTCTAATTCCTCCGCGACACAGGCAGTTACTTGAGTCTCTTTACCGAAAATACCATGTTTTTAGGGTACAAAATCGGTGTCGGTATTTGAGATGTAAACCTCTCCTCAGTTGTTCCGGACACTTTGTGTCTCCACCTAGCGACCACATCCCCAAAACATCAGCGATCCACCTCTGTGTTTCACAGGCCTTGTTGACTCCTCTCCAAATGTAGAGTTTATGGCTGTGGCTAAAACATGGGATTTTTGTACCATAAAAGCCATTTCTCTGAGTTCATTGACGGACACAGCGCCTCCTTAATCTTGACCAGTGGGTTATATCGCCTCTCCAGGAGTAGGACTAGGCAGAACATAAAACTTGGCAACGCCCCATGGGTCATCCTCAGTCCCTATATAACCCCCTCCCTGCTCCAGGTACTTCAGTTTAGTAGCAAGCAGTATTAGAAGTATTAAAACTCCATAGAGGGGTGGGTGCTGTGTCCGTCGATGAACTCAGAGAAATGGATTTTACGGTGATACAGAAATCCAATTTTCTCCTACGTTCATCGACGAACACAGCCCTCTTTAATCTTGACCAGTGGGACGTCCCAAAGCAGTACCAAAACAAAATGAGGGGTGGGGAAAATAACTCAAGGCTAACCACAAGAGCCCTAAGCAGGACACAGAAGCCTTATCCGGGTCACAGGAACCCCATCTGAAAAAATAAAAGTTTTGAACGAAAAACACCCCTCAAGAGGGAACAGCCCCTCTTAAACAGCAGCCTGCAAAACTTTGCGGCCAAAAGAAGCATCCGCAGATGCAAGAATATCTAGTCTGTAGAATTTGGTGAAAGTATGCACCGACGACCAAGTGGCTGCCTTGCATACCTGTGATATTGACACTTGATGACGGAAAGCCCAAGAAGTATTAAGTGCCCAACTAGAATGCGCCATGAGAGGGAACGGAGGAACTCAACCTTTAATAGAATAGGCCTGAGACATTGTCTGTCTTATCCATCTGGAGATGGTAGCTGAAGATGCGGCCAGCCCTTTCTTGGTCCTTGTGTAACCACAAAAAACGAGTCTGACCTCCGAAAGAACTCAGTGGCTGCCAGATACACCCGAATCGCACACACCACATCCAAGGTATGCAAAGCAAATTCCTTAGGATGAGCCGGCTTGGGACACAAGGATGGTAGCACAATGTCCTCATTCAAATGGAAGTCCGAGATCACTTTAGGTAGGAATGATGGACAGGGATGAAGAACCACCTTGTCTCTGTGGACCACGAAATAGGGAGTACGACAAGATAATACCGCCAACTCTGGGGGGCGTGGTCTGGCCTCTGCCGAAGATGGACGCTTGATCACTCGGCTCCGCTCCTCCACAACACATTCCTGCTGATCCAGCCACCAGCATCAGCGCTACAAACCCCACAGCGAGGGGAAATACTGAGGGAGCCCTGCGGAGCATGACTAGGAGAAAGAACCTCGGACAACGCTCCAGGAGACTCATAGATTTCTACATGTAACCCGATCGCCAGGGATCCCAAGATGGCGCCGGCCGGGGACACGGAAACGCCGCTCCGACGGCAGAGCCAGCAACAGAAAGCGCACTGAACTCAGAGCCCATGGAGCTCCCAGCATCACAACAGCCAGAGTCGCCCTCCCCTCTGGGAGAGAGAGGTAAGAGGATTGCAGATGCACTTGCTCAATCCCCTGACAAGTAGCCGCCCATTAAGAGGCAGCTTGGCGCTTGTAGTCCTACAAATGACAAAGACATTACTAATACATTAGCGGCCTTCCCCACCACAGACGGCCCTGCTTCTGAACACTCCATGAAAGCCATGCTTCTTTCCCTGCAGACAGATTTGCATAGGGAGCTGAGAATCTCCGTTAACCAGCTACATGATAGGATTAACTCAGCAGAGGATCGTTTAGATCACATTGAACATCATTTAATGGAATCAAAGAAGGCGCATAATACCATGGTGGATATCCAAGACAAACAGGCTGACGCTCTGCACGCGCTGCGACTAAAAGTCGCAGATTTAGAGGATAGGTCGAGACGGAACAACATTAAAATAAGGGGGGTCCCGGAATCACTAGAAACCCCCGGGATCATCCCCTACATACATCAACTGTTCCGCAAACTCATACCAGAAATACACACAAAAGACATCCTAATTGATAGAGCACACAGGCTTCACGAGCCACAACACCTGCTACCAAATATACCCAGAGATATACTAGCAAGAGTGCACTTTTTTCATGTAAAAGAGGATGTCATGAGGGCCGCAAGAGCTCTATGCACGCTGCCAGAGCCCTTTGAAAAGATAAAGCTCTTCAATGACATTTCTGCGGCAACAGCACAAGCCAGAAAATCATTTGAAGCAGTTACCTCAGTACTAATTGAACTTAAGATCCCATACAAATGGGGCTACCTGAAGAGTGGCTGTAACGCCACGAAACGCGTCGGGTTACTAACCCGGGACCCTTTACCACTTATCGTTGGCACCGGATGTCTAGACCTGGTTGTCATGTTTTAATCATATATATATTCTTTACTGAGCTGTGTATGGAATGTATGAATTAAGTATGGACTTTTATTATTGCCTACATACATGTGTGGTGACTTGTGCCTGTTTATATTATATTCATCATTATATACATGTGATTGCTTTGTCATGCATCTTTTGTACCAAGACAGTGGTTCATTACTTTGATGTCTCATTTTTGAGTATTGCCATACATTAAATGTGCATAACTTTTTTAGACCGTTAACGTGGTTCTTATTCAATTTTTGCAATCATGGTACAGAATTTATTACTGTTCGACATGTTGTTTGCACACAGTCCCCATGCTTAGATATGCATAATCAGTTCTCATTTAAAGCCCCATTTTCTTTTCTCTTTTATTTTTTACTGCAGCCAAACACTAACCATGAGTGAAAGAAATGTTTTTGTGTTATTCATATTCTCTGAAAAATGGCCAAGAAATCATAAATTCTGCCAGGGTATGTAAACTTATGAGCACACCTGTAGACATCCCAGTACTAACTGAAACCTACCGTAAGAAACTGGTCTCCCCTATCACTGAGATGGAGATACAGAAAGCTTTGGCGATGCTGCAGCCTGGAAAACACTGGGACCTGACGGTATCCCAGTGAAATTTTACAAAAAGCATGTAGAGACCCTGACCCCTCGAATAAAGGCATTACTTGTAGGGTCGTTAGAAACGGAAGGATTGCCTAAATCCATGGGGGAGGTGGTGATTGCAGTAATTCCTAAACCAGGGAAGGACCCTGCCCACCGTTCGACCTATCATCCCATCTCTCTCCTAAATGTAGATGCTAAAGTGATAGCCAAGATACTTGCCAACAGACTAAATACGGTCATTACAGAATTGATACACCCGACCAGACGGGTTTTATGCCGGGGAGGGGCACGGATATAAACATTCGATGGCTATTCGAGGACATCTAGCGATGGCCTCGTCCGGGGGTGGGAGTGGTGGCCTCACTTGACGCCGAGAAAGCTTTTGACTCGGTCGAGTGGGGCTACCTATGGGCGGTACTGGCGAGATTCGGATTTGGTCCGAAGTTCTTGCCTTGGCTGCGGATGCTATATGCCAGCCCGAAGGCCCGGGTACGGACTAACAATAATCTGACTAGTTCCCTCCTGGGAGGAGAACCCGCCAGGGCTACCCGTTGTCCCCAGGCCAGGTTGTTCTGGCTCTGGAGCCATTGGCTGTGCTGCTGAGGGTTTACCCAGGGGTGAGAGGGATATCAGTGGGACCAATAGAGGAAAAACTGTCATATGCCGACGATTCCCTCTTATATTTAGTGCCTCCTCTTCGCTCCGTAGAACATTGGCTCTCTTCGACCAGTTTGGTAAATATTCAGGGGTATGTATAAATTGGGAGATGTCAGTGTTGTTCCCATTGCACCCATCGGTTCCCTGCATTGACACACAGACACCGTTGAAGTGGGTGGAGGAGCTTAAATACCTGGGAGTGAAGGTGGGTGCCTGGGTTGAAGACTACTTAGACAGTAATGTATACCCTCTATTAACAGTTTGTTTGAAAGTGAGACTCCTGGCGTAGCCTCCCTTTGACACCGGTAGGGCGTGTTAATCTACTAAAAATTGTGTATTTGCCAAAATTTCTATATTTCTTTTGAAATATCCCGGTGCACATTCCGAAATCCTTCTTCAACCAAATAGAGGGGGTGGTTGTATCATTTGTGTGGGGAGGATGGACTCCCCGGGTTGCAAAATGGATATTGTACCTCCTGCTCTCGAACGGAGGCTTGGCGCTTCCCAATTTCCAGATATATTATTGGGCGGCGGTGCTTGTGACATTGAGGTGGTGGTTTTCTCTGCCTCAGCAGAACCCGGCAGTGAGATTAGAGGCGGCTGTGCTGGGCTCATATGCAGCCCTCAGTAACCTGGCCTTCAGGGGAGTTGAGGCTTACTCTTCTGTCACCAGGCCGATGACTACAACGGTCATAGTTTGGAAACAGGCTAGGGTGATTTATAAAAAAAACGCACCATCTTTCACCGCACACCCCTTTGTGGGGTAACCCCTTACTTCCGCTTCTATATACTATCCCCGACCCATTGGTGTGGGCCGGCAAAGGGATCACCACACTTAAACATATCATGACAAATAGGCACATTTATGTCCTTCCGCGAGTTGAGAGACACCTATTCAGTTCCCAACTCGTTCAAATTTTGCTATTGGCAGTTGAGGCATGCAGTAAGGGCACAATTCCCGGAACTGGTGGTCCTGGAGTCGGACCCTGTGGAATGCCTGCTCACTTTTGGAGTGATGGGCAAGCCATTGTCTTCTCTTTATTTCTATCTCATTGTGGCCCATGACGTTAAACCTACCCGAACTATGGACAAGTGGAGAGCGGGCATCCCTGAACTAGGGGAGTAGGAGTGGGAGGATTGTATCTCTACATTTATACCCTCTCTGATTTCAGCTAGGGATAGATTTGTACAATTTAAATTCATACATAGAGTGTACTATACCCCACAGAGGCTGCCATATACCCTCTCCGTGATCCAAGGTGCACCAGATGTACAGTGGAAATAGGCTCTTCCTGGCACATGTTCTGGTCCTGTCCTAGACTAAGCTCATATTGAGAAGCAGTGGCTACCACCTTGGGCGACATGACTGGGCTAAATATTGTCCCAGACCCACGACTGATGCTGTTGAGCTATATGGATGATATTAAGGGCAACAGATATATCAAACTGTCTGACTTGTACACTCTTTTACGCTAGAAGAGAAATCTTACTCCACTGGAAATCTGCAGAATCCCCCTCTAGGGCTACATTGCTAAAAGCAGTTAATGTAGTTCTACAGTTATACAGAACTTCATACGAAAGTAGACGCTGTCCACAAAAGTTCATTAAAATTTGGGCAAATTGGATGGAGGTATTTGGAGGAACGCATGCTTAGACAGATCCGCCCTTCCGGGCAGATGACCCTACTGGTTTGTAGTCCCCTGAGGGTTCCCTCGCCCCCCCCTTTTTTTTTCTCTGCTCGCCTTGATCCCTCTGGCGCCCCCCCCCCTTTCCACATACTGGTGGTGTGCCACCAGGGTGGGGACCTAAAATTATTGAGGTGAATTCTTTTTGGACATGTTGTTAATCTGGTGAAATGTACCTTACTATAGTCACTGATTGCAGCTATATCTTCCATGGTTATCTGTGATGTGTTATCCAGATTCTTTGCTGCACAGCAAGAGAATGTAAACTGATATTGTTATTGATCTTGATAACTTCTAAATGAAAAACTATTTCTGTTAAAAAAACACATCATGGGCCTGGTGCTGATGATTTTGGTGGGCCTTTTTATGAAAATAAATAAAATGAAAACTAAAAGCCGACAGACGCAAAGACTGTCCTTACTTGTAGTTTCTCATTCACAGAACTCTGAGTGTATGACAGGGTCGTTTTTCTTTTTTTATAATTTCGACAGCGAGTTCAGGGAGAAGATCCTTGGCCTGCTGTCAGAGGGAGTGATTGGGGAGACACTGCAGGAGTGGGAACATGTTATATGTTCCACCCTAAAAACAGATGGAACATGTAACATGTTCCCAAAGGTCAACTTATCCTTTCGGGGAGGAATGACAACTCATGGGTACCCGGGCAATAGGAGATCATGGGGCCCTCAGGTGTAAAGGTGGCCACGGCATTTGTGGGAGGTCCAGGCAGCAAGATAGATCTGGATCAGTGCAGCGGGGGGGCGGGGGGTGGAGCTAATCAGCTGAAGCAGGAGAGGTCAGCTTTCAGCTGCTGTAGTGAGAGCCAGAAAAGATCAATTTTAGTGAGGGCTTCCTTTCTGAGAGAATAGGGACAGTACTTGCATACCCCCTTTCCCCAAAGAGACCATCTATTGCTCACGTCTGCACCCCTCTTTACTTACCTCTGTACCTTTCTTCACCAGTCCACAACACACCTCTTCACCCCCAGTCCACAGCTCCCCTCTTGCCCAGCAGTCCACAGCGCCCCTTTTCTCCTCCAGTCCACCGTTCCCCTCTTAACCCCCATTCCCCAGCTTACCTCTTTGCCCCCAGTCCACAGCTCCCCTTTTCTCCTCCAGTCCACAACTTCCCTTTTGTCCCCCAGTCCACTTCTCCTCTCTTATCCCCCCAGTCCACAGTTCCCCACTTGTCCCCAAGTCCACAGCTCTTCTTTTCTGCTCCAGTCCACAGCTCCCCTCTTGTTCCCCAGTCAACAGCTCACTTTTTGTCCCTTAGTCCACAGCTCCCATTTTCTTACCCAAACCACAGCTCCCCTTTTCTCCCTCAGTCCACAGCTCCCCTCTTGGCCACCAGTCCACAGCTCACCCCCCCAGTCCACAGCTTCCCTTTTTCTCATCCACACCCCCCCTCTTGTCCTTAGTACACAGCTCCCCTCTTCTCCCACAGTCCATAGCTCCCATCTTCTTCTACCACAGTCCACTCCCCCCCTCTTGTTCACTGCTCCACAGCTCTCCTCTTGTGCCCCTGTCCACAGCTCCCCTCTTGTCCATCGCTCCCCTTTACTCCTCCAGTCCACAGCTCCCCTTTGAGAGCCACAAAAGATCAGTTTCAGTCAGGGCTTAGTACTTACATACCCCCTCCCCCCAAAGAAACCATCTATTGCTCACCTTTGCACGCCTCTTTACTTGCCTTTACATTAACCTCTTCAATACTCACCTCTGTACCCCCCATCCACAGCTCCCCTTTTTTCTCCAGTCCACAGCTCCCCTTTTTCTCTTCCAGTCCACAGCTCCCCTCTTTTCCCACAGTCCACGACTCCCCTCTTCTCCAGTCCACAGTTCCCCTCTTCTCCCCCAGTCCACTGTTCCCCTCTTGTCCCCTAGTCCACAGTTCCCCCCCTTTTCTGCTCCAGGTCACAGCTCCCCTTTTCTAACCCAGTTCCATTTTTCTTACCCAAACCACAGCTCCCCTCATGTTCACCAGTCCACAGCTACCCCTGGTCTACTCCAGTCCACAGCTCCTCTTTTTCTCCCACAGTCCACAGCTCCCCTTTTCTCCCCCAGTCACGGCTTCCCAATTTTCTCCTTCAGTCCACAGCTCACCTCTTGCCCATCAGTCAACTGCTCCCCTTTTCTCCCACAGCTCAACTCTGCACCTCTGTGCACAGTTTACCTTAGCAGCTTCCCCACACCTATAAACAACTCACCTCTGCATCTGCAGATCTGCAGTCCACACTTTACACCCTCCCATCATTAATTCTACACAATCTGCCCCCCCCCCCAATAGACAACACCTCCAACCTCCTCATAGCTGTTATTTTTCTCACCCTTCCCTGCAAAGCTCTCACCTCTGCAAAAATAACACCCCCGCAACCCATTCCACCCAGCTTTCAGCTTAGTACAACACCCCCTTTTGCCCACCTTTCCTTCACAGTTCTCATCTATTCACCCCCCACCAGCTCTCACCTATTCATAACTCCCCCACAGCTCTCACTTATTCACGATCCCCCCCAATCTCACAGCTCTCACCTCCTAACAAATCCCCCATCCCTAACTGTCACTACTGCAGTACACTTCCAACCTCTCCACAGTTGCCTGCCACTCTGCAAAACTGTCCCCCCACTGCTTCCTTTCACTGCTCTCTTGCCTCCTTAAAAAGCTTCACAGCGATGCGGCCGCTGTGATACATGCATGTCATACAGGTGAAGGGACAAAAGCCGAGGATTCAAAAAGATGCAGCGTCGGGACCCAGGGCACCCGTCAACGTATGCCCCGCACAAGCCCAGAGCTAGCACACAGAAACCAGTAGAGGAAGTGAGGAATGCAAAAACTACCTCTGTCTGTGCTTAGTGACAGTTCGCATAGAACAGAGCAGTCGTGACGTTCTGGATGAAGAAATGTCCTTTTCCCCAACCGATGCCCTGATCACCCTGCCCTGCTCATAGGGGCCCCCGACTGGCCCTGGGCCCTCGGGCAGTGCCCAAATGGTCAGTCTGCCCCTGTATCTTTTAATTAACAATACTATTTGTATTTTGCAGCATGAAGGGGGGTAATGTATGGTCACTGATGCATCAGTGACCAGTGACAGTTAATTAACCATTTTGTGCTGCATTAGTGCCACTAGTGTCAGTGTTTATAAACCCCTTCATGCTGCAGCATAAAGTGGCACTAGTGACAGTGAGTGTTAAATAACCCCTTTATGCTGCAGCATGAAGGGGTTTATAAACACTGTCACTATTGCCACTAATGCAGCACAAAAGGGTTAAGTAACTGTCACTGGTTACTGATGCATCAGTACATTAACCCCCTTCAAGCTGCATAATACAAATAGTATTGTTAATTAATTAACCTCCTCTTCCCCCTCCCCCAGAGGTAACCACTTCAGCCAATTCACACTGGGCTGACACAACCTAGGATAGGAAAGAATCATCTGCCACTGCTAGCCCCGGCCCCAGCCCCTTAGATTATTGCTCTTCTCACATGTACAGTGACTCCTCGCAGGCAGCTTGCAGCGCCGCCAGTACTCATATGATAATGTTGCAGTGCCCTTTAAAATAAATGCCACTAGCCACGTTTACACTTTTAGGTGCATTAAAGCATTTTTGCTGCTGAACCGCTCTCCTGAACACGCTGGCCCTGGGGTTTTTTTTCTGCCTCAAAACGATGTCAAACGCCCCCAATAGCGGGGTTAAATGCCCAGTGTGCATGAGCCCCCTAGTTCCCATTTAAAGTGTTAGAGTGGAGTACAAGTTCGCATTAAGCCTACAATGCTGTGGTAGATAATGAAAAACATGTTAGGCATACATAATATTTAAAGGTGTTTCTAGTGCTTGCATTAGAGGTCCACTCTATTTAAACTTTTTTTTTTAACTCATGACTTATTTTTATTGAGAATAAAAAGTCATACATTTCAGCATTGAACAAGTAACAAATACAGCCATTAATGCGTTCCCAGGACATTCCGATCACAAATCACATTAACCATCTTTATACTTCGGAAACAGTACAGGCAAAAAAACGCATCTAAATCCTAAGAGAGTATTAACCCAGGAGTCTGTCCATTCTTAGATCTGTGGGGGCGAGGCCCGGAATGGGGAGCCAATCTCCCCACAGCCTTTCAAATTTGTGGGGGCATCCCCTATGATGAAAGATAATCTTTTCGAGTTTGCGGGTGCAGCCCATATTATAAACCCATTCTTTGAGTGGGCGCTCTGTCTGCTTTCCACAGTTGTAATATCATTTTACAAGCCTGAAACAGTGGTCTGGTGATTGCAAGTTGTTGGAATTCCATTAATAGGAGATCACCTAGAATACCTAAAACGCATCTGGTGGGTTCCAGGGGTATCAAGGAGTGGAATGCTAAGTTAATACTGTCTAACACCTTACTCCAGTAGCGGTGCAGCTTGGGGCACCTCCATAATAAATGAATAAGGTCACCAGTCTGCATCTTGCATCGAGTACATGTGGGTGTCTGCAGCAATCCCATGCGATGTAGTCTACCGGGCGTGTAATGTACCCTCATCACTATAAAGAGTTGAGACATTCTCTGGGCGGTGTTAAGGGAGCTAAGGTGTATCGATTCTAGTGCATTATCCCAAAGCTCCTCTATAGGGCCCACATCCCTCTCCCATCTTTCTTTGACTTTGTTAGGGTACCCATCTAGGTAGAATGGGAGTAGTGTGTTATATCAAGCGGATATAAAGCACTTGGTGTCCTCTATGGATTGTATGTACCTGAACAGTGGCGTGGGGGATAAAGACCAGTCCATGGACATTCCTTGTGCTTGGACTGCATGAGCCAACTGTATGTAGTGGAGCCTCATTGTATGAGGGAGGTGGTAGGCGACTCTTAGATCTTCATAGGAGCATAGGGCACCTATGCTAATTTGAGACAGGTGTGTGATTCCCACTCGTTTCCATTGAGTTGCGCATGGAAGTTTAGCAAGTTCCCCATATCCCTGATTGTGCCAAATTAAACTGTACTCGGTGAAACCCATAACCTTTATAGCATCTTAGCTTTTGACCAAATCTTTGAAATCAGTGAATAGGTTGGATAGAGTCTATTCGAGGAGTCAAAATTCATGGATTCCAGAGCTCCAGGAATATCCCTTGTCTTCATGTGATGCCTCATAATCGCATGAGCCGAGGGGAATAAAGAGGAAGCAGCCAATGGATCCCTACCAAATGCCCAATGAAATGCTGCAGTTGGGACGCCAGGTAGTATATGCATGGATTGGGTAACTCAACGTCCCCCCTGTCATTCGCCCTTTAAAGCTGTTCACATTTTATTCTGGGGGATTTATCTTTCCAAAGTAAAGTACGAAATAGCGTATTGACTATTCTAAATATATAGAGAGGGACCACTTAATAAACATCTTTATTAGGTTGGCTCTACCTATCAGGGATAGCCATCATTTGTTCCAGATAGTAATTTTGGCTTTGAATCTATGTAGCAGGAGAATGTTGTTTAGTCTACAGTAGTCTATGATGGTGGGGGAAATGTAGATACCCAAATATTTAAACGACTGGACTATAGGTACTGGGCAAAACTCAGAGAGGGATCTGGGCTCCTTTCCGTCTAGGTGGAGTTGGGCCGACTTTGTCCAGTTAATTGTTAAACCCGAATGTCGCCCAAAAATGTTTAAGACGTTTAAGGGAGATAGCTGTGTCTCCAAGGAAGAATAGCATATCATCCGCATAGAGCGTTATTTTTTCCCTCAGCTCTCCGTACTCAAACCCCTTAATCTCATTGTCCGTTCTCACAATCGCCGCAAGTGGCTCTACAGCAAGAGCGAACAGGAGGGGGGATAGGGGGCAACGCTGCCTCGTCCCCCTCCCTAGATCAAAGGTCGGCGAAACCCTGCCACCCTCTCTGATTAGAGCCTGCGGTGTGTGATAGAGCAATTGGACCCAGGAAATAAAGGCCTCTTCAAAGCCAAATTTCTTCAGTGTCTGGCATAAATATGGCCATTCAACACTGTTGAATGCCTTGTTGGCATCAAGGTACAGTAAGGCTCTCTCTCCTATATTATCTGCTGCAGTTTGTATATTGAGGTAAACCCTTCTAATATTAATAGCGGTGGATTTGCGGGGCATGAATCCCAATTGATCCGGGTGAATAATGGTAGTGATGCATTTATTAAGATGAGTGGCAAGGATTTTTGCTAGTATTTTAACATCTACTGGGAGCAGGGATATGAGTCTTTAGGAGCCCGGGTCTGTGGGTGGTTTGCCTTGTTTCAGAATCAATACTATGTGTGCTTTGGACATTGAACTCAGTAGGTATCCAGTTTGTAGGGCGGCTCTATATACCTTCAGTAATTGGGGAACTAAGATATCTGCATAAAGCGTGTATACCTTGATGGGGGTGCCATCCTCCACTGGTGCCTTATAGTTTGGGAAAGAGGCAATAGCTGCATTGATTTCATCTGCTGTGATAGGGGCGTCTAATGCTTGCTTATTAGCTCTTGACAGCTTTGGGAGAGTGATTTTCTCTAGGTAGTGTGCACTATCTGCCTCCAGGGTCCCTGTCTTAGTTTGGTAGAGCTCCTCACAAAATTTTCTGAACTCCTCTAGGATGGTATCTGGGGAGTTAGGTAAGAGACTTGTTGTCATTTGAATGGCCGATATAGGTGGTGTTGCCTGTTAGGTATTAGCAATTCTTGCCAGCAATCTACCCGTTTGTTCCCCCTCCTCATAAAACGTTTGTGTTTTTTTAAAGATCCTTTTCCACCTGCAGCTCCTAAAGTGTCCTCTGGGCTTCCACCCAGCCCTCTTGGTTCACAGGGGATGGGTCGGAATAAATTGTTGCTCAGCCTGGTGGGCCTGAGGATAGCTGTGGGTCATGCTCCCGTGTGGCGTTCTGTACTGCCTTAATTTCATCAATGAATAGACCTCTAAGGTAACATTTAAAGGCGTCCCAACATACCAACGGGTCCTCAAAGTCCCAGTGAATTTGAAAGTATTCAACAATATATGTAGCTATATGCAAAGAATCTGGGAAGCCAGTAGGGATTAAGTTTCCACGGAGTTTTAGGTACATTACTGGTTGGTCTGGCAGCAATCCACACCACTATGGGAGAATGATCTGACACCGTCCTATTAACATATAATACTTTAGAGATGTGTATCATACAATTTGAAGTCACCAAGCAAAGGTCTATCCTGGACAGAGACATGTAGGTCTTGGAGAAAAATGCAAACTGTCGCTCTGTGGGGTTTTTACATCTCCATGCGTCTATCCAGCCTATTTCCTCCACAAATCTATGAAGCATGGTTCCCTTGAAGTGGGTCCAGACCTGTACCTGTGGATGTTTATCCAGCATGGGGCACATATACCCATTAAAATCTCCCAAAAGCAGCAACGGGGCCTCCAGTTTGTCTTCCAGGAAGATTAGTAACTGGCGGAGATCCGTTGTTGTAAATGGGGGAGGGGGGGCACATACACAATAGCTAATATACAGGTTAGTTGAAAGATTCTGCAGTGAAGAAAAATATACCTTCACCCGGATCAACCTCCCGTGTTATTATTTCAAACGTAATCTGACGGTGTACCAAGAGGCTGACTCCTTGCGAGAATGAGGTATGAACTGAATGGCAGGCACACCCCACACATATGTAATTCAAACAAGTTAGCGCAACAATAGTCATATATGTTTCCTGTAGGCACACTATCGCAGGTTGATATTTGTGTAAAATTGATGTCACCATTATTCGCTTCAAAGGGTCTCTGAGCCCCCTGACATTCCGCAAGACTATCAGGATGTCCGCCATGTAAAGTATTTAAACATAGATGGATGGCAAGTGCCCACCCCTACACAGTGGGGGCTAGTATATACCTGAAAAGATCTGCAGTCTGCGACATGGGAAGTCCACGCAAAATGCTTGTGCATACCTATACAATTACTTGTACTGACATTGGTTAGTCCTGAGAGGTTACCCTGAAGGTAATGGCTGTAACATGCGAATGCCACTGCATTGACAAAAATAGAGAAAAAAGATAAAATAAAGAACTGACAAAGGAGAATTAACCAGGGAGAGGCGCCCATCTTACCAGCATAACATCGTGGTAAGGAGGGGCTCATTAACTTGCCCTTCTGGAGCGCCGAGGGCCCTCGGCTGCCTGTCAAACAGACATGCATCTATGCTTCTGGGCATCAACATAAACAAGAGGGTAATGAAAAGTTACTGTAGCTTTTCCTTTGTTGCATTTGTGTGGCATAGAAACGGTACCGGTATCATTTTTTTAGCAAGATCCTGGTAAGTAGATGCAGTGCCATATGGTCTCCCCATATAGGTCAATTAGGGTGGTGTGGCAGACTCAGCTGATGCAAGAAAAATTGCAGTTTGTTGCCAATCAACCCTCAGCCTGTTCCAATGGTCGGTTCCTGAGCGAAGGTTCATTGACATCTAACCAGCATGCAGCAGCTGATGCCTTGTCAAAAAAATGCACCTGTCCCATGGCGGTGATCCTAAGTCATGCTGGGTATAGCATCACGTAGGAGAGTTTAAGACGTTGAAGTCACTTCTTCACATCAAAAAAGGTGGATCGTTTTTTCTGCACTCCCACGGAGAAATCAGGATAAAGAGACACCTTAGCTCCATTATAGCGAATATCTTGTTTCTCTCTTGCCAGACGCAGTACGATCTCCCAGTCTCTGTAGTTTAGCAGGCGTGCAAAGAATGGTCTGGGGGGATTGCCTAGAGGAAGTGGGAGAGTAGGGGTTCTGTGGGCCCTTTCTACCGCAAAGAGAGGTGTGAAAGTGTCTCTGCCAACTCCCCAATCAGCCACTGCTCTATAAAGTCTGTGGGGTCTTTGCCTTCAATGCATTCGGGCAATCCCACAATCCTGACATTATTGTCTCATGCGATTCTCAAAATCCTTGTTGCGGGCGGTGTCTGCCACAGCTTGTTGTTAGGCTGCCCTGACATCAACACATAATGGTGGGAGATGATCCTCAAACTCACTGACCCGGCTCTCCACCGCCGTAATGTGTTTGCATATTTTTTGTAGGTCTTGTCACAGCAGTGAGACCTCCACTTTCAGGCCCCCCAGTTGGTCCTGAACAGAGTGCACCGAGGCTGTGCTGCTATGCACTGCTTTCAATATATCTCTCAGTAAAATATTGTTGGAGAAATATTGCGCTAAGTATAGGTCTAAAACAGCAGCGAACACCACAATCAAACGAATCGTGTAAATATAGTGGGGGTTAACGTGTAGCGCTTGTTTTGACAAGATTAATATACCACAACCCTGAATGATGAGTGGTATATAAAAAAAAGTTTGTGTGCATCAACCAAGTGTATATAACACACAGATATACATACAAAACAAAAATGTGTACAAAAAGCTAGAAGATATATAGATGTATTTCCAGGGAGAAGGGGTGGACCTTGAGGTTCAGTGATCCCCTCAGCTGGGATACATCCAAAAAATGTCTATTGTGTGAACAACAAATTAATAAAGTGCATGAATCAATAATTTCAAGTGAAAAATTAAAATTATATAAAAAAAAAAAGTATATGTTGCCAATATAGACCACAGAAAGTTCAAAGGTGACATGAAGAATCCTTAGGTGTAGGGTTGTGGCCTCTTTGGATCCCAAAAATAGATATAGGACACCACCACCAGAAAAAATGAAGTTTTATATCTACATTAGTCGTAGGCACTTCCCATTTCCTTCCTTTATATACCGTATATACTCGAGTATAAGCCGAGTTTTTCAGCACATTTTTTGTGCTGAAAAAGACCCCCCTCGGCTTATACTCGAGTCAGTGTCTGTGGGTGATGAGTAGATTTACATTAAAGAGAGCCGTGCTGCTTCTAAGAGCCGTTCTGTGCTTTGTAAGTGTGTTTAAACACATTGGAATGCAGAGAATGCTGAGAGAGGTGTCAGATTCTCAGCTTTATGTCGGGAGGTGGGGGAGGTGGGCTGGACAAGCTGATGTTAGCTGTTCAGTCCCGCCTACCTCCTGATCTCCGTGAAGAGCTGCAGCTCTCTCTGCATTCTTTGCATTCCAATGTGTTTAATCACACTTACACAGCACAGAACGGCTCTTAGAAGCAGCACAGCTCTGTTTAATGTGAATCTACCTTACTCATCCCTTATGTGCTCTGGCTACAGTCTGTGTCCTGGCTAAAATCCCTGTGTCCTGGCTACTATGTCCTGTGTCTGACATCGGTCTTGTGTCCATAACATCGGTCCTGTGTCCCTAAAAT
This sequence comes from Glandirana rugosa, assembly GCA_018402905.1. Lineage (NCBI taxonomy): Eukaryota > Metazoa > Chordata > Amphibia > Anura > Ranidae > Glandirana > Glandirana rugosa. The sequence continues at coordinate 986,039 of BLSH010013009.1, read as the reverse complement.
ATGTCCTGTGTCTGACATCGGTC
>BLSH010013009.1:966507-978621 GCA_018402905.1 Glandirana rugosa | reverse complement strand
ACCTGTAGACACACCCCTCTCTACGAACAGAGATAGTAAGTGCACAACACCTATTTGTTACATAGATACACATAGATGACTTCCAGTTTCTTAACTATGAAAGTACCTGACCTAGATCACAATAGAATCCTGTAATAACGATGAAAATAAGTGACCCACCCAAAACAAAATTGGTGAACGGCTGCCGACTAGCCGTTCACTGCCCCTGTCTCACCGAGACATTGCGCTTTGCGGCAGTATGCTGCCGCCGGCGCTATGTCTCGGATCACTCACGCGCGAGTGACACAAGCCCCCCCGGTCCCTCACCCACGCCGTCGAAGCTAACGGCGGCGTGATCACAGCCCTTCCCCCTCACACAGAGCGGAGGTCCGTGTTTACATACACGGACCTCCATTCATTCACTCCGGGGGGGGCATCGCGGGTAGCCGGCGGCAATCGAAGCTGCCGCACCCACTCCCTGGCCCCCCCGAACACAGTGAGCGCGCACTCACTAGGCTCTGTATCGCGGCCGCCGTCGTATGACGGCGTTTCGCGTTACAGAGCCACTCTGTCCCCGTCACTTGCCGATCAGCCGTCGGCAAGTGGTTAAAACAAAACCCACCCAGTGAATAAAAGTAGCAATAATGTCCTAAGATAACACTAGATCCAGTCCATGAAAGTATCAATTCTTTGACCTTCAGTAGATACACATAGATACATTGTTTATCCACAACACGTGAATGATAGAGACAAGCATCTCTCCCCACACAGATGTCCACTCACCGACTTCTAATGCCTTGCACTCTCATGCTCAGCAACAGCGCAGTTTGTTTCAAATCATAGACATCCAGGGACGTTCAGCAGAAGCGACTCCAGACCATCATACACATGAGGGGCAGAAGAAAGATGTGTGATATCGTTTTTAAAATTATCACAATTTATTTATAAAACCAAACCCCCCCCCCTTCAGTATTGCACTTACAGACAGCTGATGAAAACGAGCAGTGAATTTAGTTGGCCAACACCGGACATATCCTAGCTAACGGTACCTGGAGAAGGGGCATCTCTCACCCGAACCCTCACAATCATCGGCACAGAGTCTCACTGTCTGTAGAGGTTTAAAGCATTGAAAGCAAAATAGTCATGCAGCTCGTTTCAGACGCGTTTCCTCCTGTGGACTTCTACCTGTGATACGGGTAGAAGGTAGAAGTCCATAGGATGAAACGCACCTGATACGAGCTGCATGACTATTTTGCTTTCAATGCTTTAAACCTCTACAGACAGTGAGACTCTGTGCCGATGATTGTGAGGGGTTGGGTGAGAGACGCCCCTTCTCGAGGTACCTGCAGCTAGGATATTAGCGGTGTTTGCCAACTAAAATCCCTGTTCATTTTTATCAGCTGTCTGTAAGTGCAATACTGAAGGGGGGACTGGTTTCATAAATAAATTGTGATAATTTTAAAAATGATATCACACGATGTTTGGCATCTCTCTTCTGCCCCTCGTGTATTGATGGTCTGGAGTCGCTTCTGCTGATTGTCACTAGATGTCTATGATTTGAGACAAACTGCGCTGTTGCCGAGCACAAGACTGCAAGGCATTAGAAGTCGGTGAGTGGACATCTGTGTGGAGAGAGGTGCTTGTCTCTATCATTCACGTGGTGTGGATAAACAATGTATCAATGTCTACCTACTGAAGATCAAAGAATTGATACTTTCATAGACTGGATCTAGTGTTATCTCAGGACATTATTGCTACTTTTATTCACTGGGTGGATTTTTTTTAACCACTTAAGGACCGGAAGGATTTCCAGCTTTAGGACCGGAGCCCTTTTTGCGATTCGGCGCTGCGTCGCTTTAACTGACAATTGCGCGGTCGTGCGACGTTGTACCCAAACGAAATTTGCGTCCTTTTTTTCCCACAAACAGAGCTTTCTTTTGGTGGTATTTGATCACCTCTGCGTCATTTCTGATCGCCGCTATAAACAAAAGAAGAGCGACAATTTTGCAAAAAAACCCAAATTTCTTACTTTTTGCTAAAATACAAATCCAAAAAAAAAATATAAAAAAACATTTTTTTTCACCGTTTTTGGCCGATTTATATTCTTCATCATATTTGCGATAAAAAAAATCGCAATCGGCGTTTATTGATTGGTTTGCGCAAAAGTGGCCGCGTTTACGGATGATGAGAATTCATTTTTGGGGTTTTTATTTTTTTTTTATTTTTTACTAAAAATGGCGGCGATCTGCGATTTTTAGCGGTACTGCGATATTTCAGCGGACATGTCGGACCATTTTGACACTTTTTTGGGACCATTGGCATTTATACAGCGATCAGTGCTATAAAAATGCACTGATTACTGTGTAAATGCCATTGGCAGTGAAGGGGTTAACCTGCAGGGGGCGCTCTAAGGGTTAACTGTGTTCCCTGGGCGTGTTCTTACTGTAGGGGGACTTGCCTAGCTGGGGAAAGGAAGTGGTCACAGCCTTCATGTACGAGAAGGCTGTGATCACTTCCCTTCCCCCTCACACAGAGCCGAGGTCCGTGTTTACATACGCGGACCTCCGCTCATTCGCTCCGGGGGGGGCATCGCGGGTGGCCGGCGGCAATCGAAGCCGCCGCACCCGCTCCCCGGCCCCCCCCCGAACACAGTGAGCGCGCGCGCTCACAGTATCTCTGTATCGCAGCCCCCGTCGTATGACGGCGTTTTGCGTTACAGAGCCACTTTGCCGCCGTCAATCTCCGATCGGCGGTCGGCAAGTGGTTAAAAACATAACTTTAAAAAAAAAAAAATCCCCCATTAGTACACCCCCTACACTAAACAGTTATTACATTTGTGAAATTCATTACCTTTAAATAGATCTGTCCAATTTAATTCACAGGAAGTGATCTCTCTAGTTCAAAACATGCAGGCATGTATTTAGGAAGGCTCTGTTAGAACAGTGATTGCATCATATCTTCTCTCTGTTTAAACTACATTTCCTATCATGCATTGCACATTTCAGTGAATGTGGGAGGTACACTAGCTTGTACATGTAAATGTGAACAAACCCACTTCAACATGAATCACACCCCTCATTCTGCAGCCAGGCCCACTAACCAGTAACACACAACATGTCTTCTCTCCTCTCCAGCCACAAGGAGATAAACATATTGACCTTACTTTATGTAATCATTACTGATCTGTACACACATCCCATAACTATATATTATACACACTGCACTGCTGTAATTCACTATTAGAAATATTCCTCCTCCTGCTGTAGATTTGAGATTGTTATAACCGCAATCAGTGCTGGCATGTTGTATGTGAGAACATCCCTAGATGCAATACAGAAAGAGCCATGATGCTTTACATCAGCATGCGGTACAAGTAAATATCTGCATGAGAAAAAAACAAAAAAGTGTAGCGCTCACCTGCTAATAACACAATAATGATGGAACCCTCAATGAACTTCAATATTACCACAATACTGGTCTCTGTGATATGTAACAGCACATATAATACACATCACACTGAAAAGACATAAAAATGAAACTTTGCAGGGATGGTTTAACCACTTGCCGACCGCCGATCGGCATCTGACGGCGGCAAAGTGGCTCTGTAAGGCAAACCGCCGTCATACGACGGCGGCCGCCAGATCGCGCACAGTGAGCCCGCGCGCTCACTGTGTCCGGGGAGGGCCAGGGAGTGGGTGCGGCGGCTTCGATTGCCGCCGGCCACCCGCGATGCCCCCCCGGAGTGAAGGAGCGGAGGTCCGTGTAAGTAAACACGGACCTCCGCTCTGTGTGAGGGGGAAGGGCTGTGATCACAGCCTTCCTGTACATGAAGGCTGTGACCACTTCCCTTCCCCAGCTAGGCAAGCCCCCCTACAGTTAGAACACGCCCAGGGACCATATTTAACCCTTAGCGCGCCCCCTGCAGGTTAACCCCTTCACTGCCAATGGCATTTACACAGTAATCAGTGCATTTTTATAGCACTGATCGCTGTATAAATGCCAATGGTCCCAAAAAAGTGTCAAAATGTTCCGACATGTCCGCTGAAATATCGCAGTACCGCTAAAAATCGCAGATCGCCGCCATTATTAGTAAAAAATAAAAAAAAATAAAAACCCCAAAAATGAATTCTCATCATCCGTAAACGCGACCACTTTTGCGCAAACCAATCAATAAACGCCGATTGCGATTTTTTTTATCGCAAATATGAGGAAGAATATAAATCGGCCAAAAACGGTGAAAAAAAATGTTTTTTTATATTTTTTTTTTGGATTTGTATTTTAGCAAAAAGTAAGAAATTTGTTTTTTTTTTGCAAAATTGTCGCTCTTCTTTTGTTTATAGCAGCGATCAGAAATGACGCAGAGGGGATCAAATACCACCAAAAGAAAGCTCTGTTTGTGGGAAAAAAAGGACGCAAATTTCGTTTGGGTACAACGTCGCACGACCGCGCAATTGTCAGTTAAAGCGACGCAGCGCCGAATCGCAAAAAGGGCTCCGGTCCTAAAGCTGGAAATCCTTCCGGTCCTTAAGTGGTTAAACCCCTTCTACAGATATATGGAAGTGTACAATGTCAGAAAACAGTGCAGCCTTATCAGTGCCGTCACACCAGTGCCACTTATCAGTGCGGTCTCAGCAGTGCCGCTTATCAGTGCGGTCACACTTTGCCCACCAATGCTGCTTATCAGTGAACCATCAGTGCGATCACACAGTGTCCACCAGTGTGGTGACACCGTGCCCACCAGTGCCTCTTATCAGTACCATCAGTATGGTGACACTGTGCCCACCAGTGCCTCTTATCAGTGACACCATGCCCACCAGTGACGCTTATTGGTACTGTGACACTGTGCCCATCAGTGTGGTGACACCATGCCCACCAGTACTGCTTATCAGTGCCCATCAGTGCGGTGACACTGTGCCCACCCGTGCCACTTATCAGTGCCCATCAGTGCAGTGAAACCATGCCCACCAGTGCTGCTTATCAGTGCAGTGACCCCATGCCCACCAGTGCCTCTTATCAGTGTGGTGACGCCACTTCCACCAGTGCTGTTTATCAGTGCAGTGACACCGTGCCCACCAGTTCTGCTCATCAGTGTGGTGACACCGTGCCCACCAGTGCCTCTTATCAGTGCCCATCAGTGTGGGGACACCATGCCCACCAGTGCCACTTATCAGTGCGGTGACACCGTGCCCACCAGTGCCGCTTATCAGTGCAGTGACACCGTGCCCACCACCAGTGCCGATTATAAGTGTGGTGACACCATGCCCACCAGTACTGCTCATCAGTACCCATCAGTGCGGTGACACTGTGCCCACCAGTGTCACTTATCAGTGCCCATCAGTGCAGTGACACCGTGCCCACTACCAGTGCCGCTTAGTACGGTGACACCATGCCCACCAGTACTGCTTATCAGTGCCCATCAGTGCGGTGACACTGTGCCCACCAGCGTCACTTATCAGTGCCCATGAGTGCGGTGACACCATGCCCAGTAGTGCGGCTTATCAGTGCCCAGTATGGTGACACCATGCCCACCATTGCTGTTTATCAGTGCTGCTTATCAGTGCCCAACAGTGCCTATCAGTGCAGTGACACTGTGCCCACCAGTGCCTCTTATCAGTGTGGTGACACCATGCCCACCAGTGCTGTTTATCATTGCGGTGACACTGTGCCTACCAGTGCCTCTTATCTGTGCCCATCAGTGCAGTGACTCCATGCCCACCAGTGCAGTGACACCGTGCCCACCAGTGCTGCTCATCAGTGCCCATCAGTGTGGTGACACCATGCTCACCAGTGCCGCTTATCAGTGCGGACACCGTGCCCACCACCAGTGCCGCTTATCAGTGCGGTGACACTGTACCCATCAGTGCTGCTTATCAGTGCCCATCAGTGCGTTGACACCGTGCCCACCGCCAGTGCCACTAATCAGTGTGGTGACACCATGCCCACCAGTACTGCACATCAGTGCTGTGACACCATGCCCACTAGTGCCGCTTATCAGTGCACCTCTGTGCAGTGACACCGTTCCCACCACCAGTGCCGCTCAGTGCCCATCAGTGTGGTGACACCATGCCCACCAGTGCTGCTCATCAGTGCAGTGACCCCCCCCATGCCCGCCCGCCCGCCAGCTCTCATTAATGATAGCAGAGATCTCCTGCTACGACATTCCTGGTATTTCTAGAATGCCTGGCATGCTTGCTATGTAAACTCCGCTCTTTAACTCTTCTCCTGTTACAGCCGTATCAGAACTGCGCTCTGCGGTGTATCACAATACGGCTGTGAAAGGAGAAAGTTACAGAGCGGTGTCATATAGCAAGCATACCAGGCATGTCCTAGCAGGAAATCTCTGATATCATTAATGAGAGATGGTGGGTGGATGAGGGGGGGGGGCTTGCTGGCAGAGAGGAGGAGGGAGAAGGAAACCACCTCTATGGGCGGCACAGACCAGAGGCTGTGAGACCCCCTCCGCCCACTACAGCCCAACGGGGGAAATAGAAATGCCTGCTGGCTGTTAGAGAACTACAGGAAGATGTGTAAGACCGCTGCTTGCCAGTACAGGACGGAGAACGGCCAGTGGTTTTGCAAACAGGATGTCACAGAGTAATAACGTTTTTTCAGCAAGTTCAGCAGGCTACTACAGAGGAACTACAGAGCTCAGCAGAAGATGGATGGCATAGTTGGTGAAGGTAGCACATCAGCAACAAGGTCATGGAAAATGTTTTTTCCTGGCGTTCTGCTTTAAACTGTATGAATTTTAATGTAGCGCTACTAGTCATCATTGGTAATCTACATTATCAAATGTGGATCATTGTATGTTGGGGAAACTACCCAGAAAGCTAAGGAAGGGATTGCAAGACACAAATACGCTATTAGAGACAAGCTTGGTAAACAGCCATTAGTCAGGCATTTTCCAAACGCCACACAGTGTCTCAATTGAAATACATGGTCATTGATGATGTACCAAGCAATTGATGGGGAGGCAATAGGGAATTGATTTTAAGAGACGTGTCCTGGATATATCGTTTGGACACGGAGTCCGAAAGGGTTAAACTGTGATTTTGATCTTTATTTTTGTAGGTGGATATGCACCCATATTTGTTGGATTTTTCCTGATTTGTATGCATGCATGTGTCTATTTAGGTCATTTTTGACAAGAGAATATAATAAGGTGCACATATATTTTGATACATAGAACACACTTATGTGATCACTTTTTAAAGGGCATTTCCTTGCATAGTTTTTCTATTGTGGAAAACAGTTGAATATTATTTGATTGACATTATCTTTGGGTTTTCATATAGTGAAAGAAAGTGTTTTTTTTTTTCTTTTTTCGACCACAGGTACCTGTCCGAGAAAGCCTCAGTTTGTGGGGAATTATCCTCTCTATGATCTATCACTTCGTTATATCGCTAATAGGCATTGAAGTTGTTAATTTGACACTAGTGATTAATTAATTGGTCTGTTGTCACGTTTTTGGGGTTTGTGTTCGATATGTGCAAAGAGAGATCACACAGATACTTAAAAGTATAACATTTATTAAAATTAATGACAGATACAGATAAAGAAAATATCAAGAATACTTAACTAGAAGTGCTTGTCTTGCCATGGAGTCCCTTACATGGCACAGGCAACCGGGACCAGACACTGGCCTCATGGCCGTTCTGGGTGAGACTAACTCGTATAGGATTTGGCTGTGGTAATATCGAACTTGTGTAAGAAAAAAGACCACCCCAGCCAACACCCTGGTAAGCAACGATATGACCTTCACATTCCTGAGGAGAGGGAGCTAGCTTGTTTATATAGGCAGTTCAAATGCCAATAAGATGAGTCATGCAAAGTAACCAGCAAAACCAGGATATTAGAGGCTGTACTAGATATTTGTGAGGCCAACCTTAATAAGGAATATGAAATATGCAATTTCCCCAACACTCCACCCCCTGGCTCACAAACCATATAATGCCTCCAACTGTACATAAACACAACATCAACCATGAAGAAAGCACCTGGCTATTTGTAAACAAAAATAATAATTCTCCCACCCCCCGGTTTACCTTAAATTAAAAATTGGGGGATCTAAAGTGTATGTTATCTAAATTGCAGATACCTACTTTCCTTTCCCTGTCTGATTTACCTGCACAGAAAATCTCATTCGGCTATGTTATGGCTGAAAAATATAAAAATATCCAAAGTTAAAAAAAACAATATTAAACTAAAAACACTGCGCTGAAAACAAAATTACTTAATTAAAGTGTAACCACTAAAGTATTGTGCAAATAATACAACAATAGCAAAGGTAAAACATATACGTGAATATATATATATCAATAATGCAGCCCCTATTTATAAAGTCCAAAACGTGATATAAAACTATAAATCCATTGTTCATTAAGCAGCGCAGCTGTGTGTAAACAAATCACCTCTAAAAAATAACAACTAAAGTGCAAGTGCTACAACAGTCCATAAAGTGAAATCTTCAGTGCATAACGAAAAAAAAAAAAAAGGACCTCCACGATCGAATCCTCCACCTGTGTCACCACGCGAATAGACTAATCACACTGAGGCTCGCCAGAACACTGAGGGTTAATCAGCCCATCAAGATAGCCTGTTCAAGCACTCCATCCACTGCTTATTACATCCGTATTCTGGGAAATCTGCTTACAAGACTCTTGCTGTCCCTTCAACTCCCCCAATGCTCATGCAGGAGACAAGCAGAAAGAAACTCCCATAGTGTATCACTTAAAACGCTTTCAATTTTAATAGTAAAAATGCGCTTACATGTAGAATGGAAGTTACAAGCAGATATAAAACATCTGAGCTGTCCTCCCCGATCCGTGGCTCGATCGTGACCATCCGCCAACTCCTGATCTCTGGGTTGTTTACGTCACGTTTGGATCACCAACACGTTCGGGTCAGACTCGCTCCGTCCAGGTCATCGTATGGCCACGCCTCTGACGCGTTTCGTCACTTCCGACTTGTGACCAAGTTTAAGAGCCAAAAGACTTAGCTCGCAGACATCAAAAGGAGCTCAGATATACGAGCATTGTAAATCAGACAGGCAACTCTGGCCCTGGAGTGACCCCCCCACCTCTGTCTAAAACCAAAAAATACATACAGTTCATAACTTCAGTTAGGAACATGGCATATGAATAACACATACATATTTGAATGCAGAATTTAATTCCCGGGTAAATCGAGTATAAACTTCGAAGACTTTGGTCATTCAGGGAATCAATGCTGGCGTATTCCCTTCCCAAGGTCCCAGAACTGCTGTGCTTGGACTTATTTAAATGCACTGTGTATGCTGAGATTGAATTCCTTAATGTGAAGTTTGCCTGGCGGCCCAATCCTGAGATGCGATTTTCATACAGAACTTGTGAATTAGGGAAGATTGTATTTCACAGTCGCCTGGACAGCCTACGAGTCCTGCCCCACCCCTTGTCATCCAGAGAAAAAGGGACTGCTAAGACCAACTTCCAGTTCTCATTTTCCATCAACGAACCAACATCAGAGAACCAGGGAATCATCCTCAAACCACTGATTGGTCATGGACATTTCAAAAGCAAGTATTTTCATTCTGTTTTCTTTGCTGCTGTATTTTATGTCTCATTGCTTTGTAACATTCTTCTTGTTTTTCTGTAAATATTTTACTGCACCTAAAACTTGACCTTTTCATTAATAAAAGTGAAAAAAGTGTTAACCTTGTCCCTAAAGCTCTTAATGCAACTATCACGAATCTGTTTCTTTGAAGAGCGCTACTGTTTTTAAAATAACGCATCTGAATTTACCTGTCTGTGGTGACAGCGTGTGTTACAGGCGGTTATACTTAATTGGTATTGCTAATTGTTGGAGACCTAAGACTCCAGATCAAAGTTTAGTGGTGGCAGAGAAAGGGTTAATTGTTTGAATTAGCCCAGTAACAATCGCTCTCAGGTGGCGGGCATTTAGACGGTGGCCCCGAAAACTGGGAAATCTTTGTGCTGAAAGCAGCTGTGAGTGGCATTGTTATGTCAGTGACAAGCGCGGTGTTAGATCAGGGGAGCCTTCGGTCACCTGTGGGTGAGGAGGGCAGCGATTTGATGCTGATAGTAAAAAACCGTGACTTTAGTACAGGCGCTGCCAGATAGTATACTCAGTTATATGTATATCCAATACTAAACATGCCAAACCATGCAATCCCAGTGTCTGGGGTGAAAATCAATTAGTTAAAAGTGAGTCACTCTGTGGAAAATTGAATAAATAAATTGAAAACAACCTTCTGCCCGTATTTGTTTGCTACGGCCGGGCCGCCGTTTCAAAAGGCCAACGGGTGTTTGTTTCCTGCTTCTTAATCCGTATATCCGGGTACATACAAGGGAGAAAGAAACATATGCTATGTGTAGATTCTGTGAAAAAGCACCGCAGTGCTACTGTGACTTACTGTGAGGTAAAGTCAGACGAGCGGCTAGATGTTTCCGCCGAGGGATCTCCGTGTGTCTGCAGCTGCTGTGGGTGAGCGTCGTGATTTGATACCCACGTTCGTCACACAGCCCATCATAAATCCACAATCCCTAGTGACCTGGCCTAACCCTAAAAGGAAAAACTCAGCTTTTTCTTGTTCAGGGTGAAATATTGGTACAGGAATACCACCACCCATTACTCAACTGAACCCTACTTTTAGATCTAAATGTAATGTCCAACCATAGGCCCAACTTAAAACCACTTATTGTATGTATTTCCTCTGTGTACTCTAGTCTCCTCCCACACTCTAAAAACATTCTGGTAGGCTGTCTCTTGTCTACACTGACCCCAATATGTGTGTACAAACTACCCACACCTAATGTGTCAGTATACTCTACATGCCAGTCCCACACCCATGCAATGGGGGAGAGTTGAGGAAAACTAAACCTAGAACCTATTTTATAATCAAGTGTATCAAACGTGGTGGACAAAGGATCACTAAGTGTCACATATAACAATGTATATATCAAACTTACAGTACTTTATTTTGAAGGACTTGGTTTAAAAGTTTCAACCATTGCAGTAACTATGATTGAGTGGACATAAAATTACTTTTTTCGCAATGAATGGAATGATTACCTTGAATTCAAATGGTCATTCATACAGAAAAATATACTTCAAATCAAACACTTGTTGTATAAAACCTTTAACTTTTAGTATCACTTGTTCTCTTCCTGTACTGTGCACATCCTGTGGATTGTTTTTTTTTTTTTTTCGCACACTCCCAACAGTGGTTCTACATTACAGGCCACTGCAATGATTATGGGAGAATCTATTAAAATAGAGCCTGCTATGAATCAAGCTAAATACACACAGGAAAGGACAGTAGAGGAAGATGACCACATTTAATGTAAATCTTTGGGTATTCTTACACCCTTCTGAAGCATTAGAAATATGTAAACCATCCCAAATGCAATACAATATTACTATTGATTAGACACTAGTAGAGTTGAGCGAACCTCTGGAAGTTCGGGTTCTGCTGGTCCGTCCGAACTTCGGGACAAAGTCCGGGTCCGGGTCCGGACGGAACCCGAACAATCGCACGGACAACGAACCCCATTGAAATCAATGGGGACCCGAACTTTTAGGCACAAAAATGGCTGTAGCAAAGTCCTTGAAAGCCCCAGAGGGCTGCAAAAGGAAGTAAAATGGGGGTAAGGGTAGGGCAAGTGCCCTACAAAAAAAATGGGGACAGGGAAATAACTTTAAATATTTAAAAAAAAATAAAAACAAAAAAAAAGCAAAAATGGAGGTGAATGTGGATCATCTTCAAACGGTGTCTGAAAAGTATTAATTAACGGTAGAAACCATATAACTGTTCCAAAATCATCTTCAAACTAGGGCAAGTGCCCTACAAATAAATGGGGATAGGGAAAATAAATTAAAATCAAGTAAAAAAATGGGAAGGGGGGTGGACTGATGGTGGCGGTGAAGGTGGATGTGATGGTGCCAGTGCCGGATCAGTTGGAGATCCGAGGATGAGGTGTAGGTGGGGGGAAGGGTAAAAAAATGAACTAAAATTAAATAAAAGGGATAGGGGTAAATAAACATCCCGTGAACGGGATCAAACTTCTACTAAAACCTTGTCAATATACCAAAGATGGCAATTAATTATGAAAAGTCTGTGGCAAACTTCTACTAGGT
>BLSH010013009.1:939679-955348 GCA_018402905.1 Glandirana rugosa | reverse complement strand
TCTGGTTCAAGAGTTGGGCCCGTCGGGGCGTTCGGGTTGTGAAAGACCCAGAGAGTACCGAACCTCCCACCATACTCGTTAATGGTGAACTCCTAGAAACGGGGGGGTGAACTAACCACGGACCTACTGACTGGTATTGTCAGACCCAACGGGAACTACCTAAGTACGACTATGGAACTTCAAGGGAAACTGCTGAAACCCGCATGTCCAGACCTTGTTTTTTTTTTCAACGGTCGGAATTACGCGAGAAAATTAAACACAAAAAGAAATAAAAGAAAAAAAAAGTGGCTTCCAGGAATGGATTTGATATTAATGAGTTTTTGGAATCATTGAGAACATGGTTGTTGTTCAATAATAAAATTATTCCTCAAAAATACAACTTGCCTAATAATTCTGCACTCCCTGTATATCATTCAGTGGAAAAAAGTTCCCTTTTTCTTTAGTTGTCTATCGCTATCCTCTTTTCAGCTGCTCTCTCTGCCCCTTAGGTCAGGAGTTGATTGCTACCTGACCAAGATCCTCACACTATTTTTAGGTAAGGACCTTCGGTGAAAAAAAAAGAAAATAAAGAAAAACACAAATTAAAAGAGCGCATTAAGGCTGGCAACTTTTTTTTTTGTTCCAGACCTGTACGCCCAAAGTCGTCAAAGGGAACTTCAAGGTATCAGCATGAATCCATCAAGGGCAACCCAGACTGTTATGGTCAGTCATCCAGGCACCAATCAAGTGGGGGGGCAAAGATCCTCAAGTGGTAATTGCTCATACCACCCTCCAAGCCATGAGAGACCCAGAAAGTGTTGGGCTTGCGGGGCTGCCCGGGTTGAGAACTTGGTCTGCAAGACTTTCAAAGATTCAGCTGCCGACAGGTAATCGGAAGATCATTAGGGGGTAGGTCTGTTAAAAAAGGTTGTCAAGGATTCCTTTCTGAATTGATGGCCTCTCTACCCTCTCAGCAAATACCTCACCATCCACAAGAGATTCTGCCTTCCCTATGTTGGAATAAACCTCTAAACCATTCACAGACAAAGATCTGTCTGGGAAATGATCCGATGAACAAGGCTCTGAGTTTGGCTTCGCTATGGTTCAACCCTATGTTCAAGCAGTCAAATAGGCTACTGGGTGGGTGGAAGTTGAAGAGCAACCTAAAAGAATTTAAGGGCCAGTTCACACCATAGAAACACAGTCCGGATGCGTTCTGGATGCTTTTCTGCATGCACATTTTTGATGTGTTTTTGGTGCGTTCCAGTGTGGATTTGATGCGTTTTTGATGCAGTCCAGTGCATTTTTCTCCTTTTTTCTCTTAACCAAAAATAAGCACGAGTTACAGTGCGTTTTTAGTGCATTTAGGTGCGTCCCAGTGCATTTTTGGTGCGTTTTACCACGTTCCAGTACAGTTCAGTGCAGAAAAAGTGCAGCACGTTTTACTTTTTTTTTCTGGAACTGGAATGCACTGGAACTGACTGCACTGGTGTGAACTATGCCATTGAAAACCATATAATCTATTTTCCATGCATTTTTGATGCAGAAAAAAACTGTACTGGGACTGCATACGGTGTGAACTGGCCCTAAAGGTTATTTTTCTTTCTAAGGAAAAGTTTGTCCTTTCTCTCTGATGGATGATGTTTAGGGCCTCATTGAAGTTGAGTGGGAGAAGACAGGGAAAAGGTTCCCTCTAAATCATCTCAATAAATTGTACCCATTGGCTAAAGAGGACGCATTAATGCTTGGACAAAATAACTCTGCTCATGGATGATTCAAATCCTCTCAAGGGCCCATTTGATAAACGTATTGATACAGTTTTTTTTTTAAAAAAGAACCCTATGGTTAAAGCCATGGGCGGAATATAAAGGGTTCTTGCTAACCCTCAAGACGCCTCCAAGTATTTCTGACTCGGGGCTGTCCCAGGAGACCCAAGTCGGTGCCAGGCTGCAACTCTTCTCCAAAATCTGGCTGCACTGAGGCAGAGACTCCTGGATGGTGTCTACGATGCGTTTTGGTCACTTATGGACCTTTTCAGGTCACCCCCCCTCAAAATTACTTTTCCTAATTTCTCTGCAAACCCCCCCCCCAAAAAAAATTGAACCATTTCATACTTTTGTAATCTTTCAAATGGAGTCTCTACAGACAATCATACAGCCCATGCAGCCAAAAGACTGGATGATATCCATAGATCTCAGGGATGGGTACGTACACATCCCTGATTCTCCCAGCTTTTCAGGGTTATCTGAGATTTACAGTTGGCCAGCTTCATCAGCATTCCGGAGTCTGCCTTTCAGGCTTTGCACCTCACCAAGAGTATTTACAAAGTTCCGTTTCTCAGTACTAGCCCTCTGAGAGAAAAGGGAATCAGAGTCTTTTATTATCTGGACGATATCCTTCTACTGGCAAACAGCCCAGTCCAGCTTCTGACATACAGGAAGATTCTAATAACTCTCTCAGATTTTGGGTGGTTAGTGAACGAAGAGAAAAGCCAACTCATGTCAACCAAAATAAAATCTGAAAATACCGAGCTAATATGCTTTAATCACAATCAGATGTTGCCTGACACATAAATAAGTATCCCCAATACTCCAGCAAATAATAATTCATAAGTTGGTGCTGCACAATAGAAAATGACACATAAAATATATATATATATATATATATATATATATATATATTATATTCTATGTGTAATTTTCTATTGCGCCGCACCAACTTATGATTTATCATCTCAACCCAGGAAATGATCTATCTGGAAGCCCTCTTCAATACTGCAAGGGGAGTAGTCTCTCACCCTCTTCAGAAGGTGGTGTCAATTGCTCGGAGGATGAGAATGCTCAAATTAACCTCTCACCCATCAGCATCCAAATGCCTAAGTTTGATAGGAACCATGTCAGCTGGCATAGCAAGGTTACCCTGGGCTCATTGGCACCTGAGACACTTTTAGATGGGCTTTCTGGCACAATGGAAGAAAGAGGGAATCGTGTTGAATGTTCTGAAAATTCAGGCAGCATTTCTGGCAATGACAGCCTTAGCTTCACAGATCAGATACAAATCAATGCTTTTTTGCATGGTCAATTGTCCGGCAGTATCATACATCCAGCAATAAGGAGGGACGCACAGCCTGTCCATATTGAGCTAAGTGGAGCCTATCATGTTGTGGGTAGAGAGAAATTTGATAGACCTGAAAGCGGTTAACCTACCAGGATGATTAAGCAAGAAGTCCGATCACCTATCACGAAACTTCCAAGACACCGAGTGGTCACTCCATCCCCTAGTTTTTGCCGGAGATAGTTCTCTTTGCCTCAGAAATCAACACCAAGTTGCCCAGATTCATCTCGTGCCTCCCTCATCCCCAGGAAGAGTCAGTGGATGTGCTATTGAGTCCCTGGGGATGCACTCTGGCCTACGCCTTTTTCATTCATCCCCTTATTTCGAGATTCCTAACAAGATTACTAAGGGAGCCAATATCAGTAATAGCAATTCTTCCATATTGGCCAAGACGCCCGTGGCTCATACCTCGCTTATGCTCCCAAGGAAATCTCTCTCATCCCAACCCTCTCAGGTTGAATCTTCAGGTCTGGAGGTTGAAGGCAAAGGCACCAATCATTAGGATTCATCCAATGTGATTTCAACGCTCCTAAAAACATCAACCAATAGCATGTATACCAAAGTCTGGCTCAAATTCAAAGCCTTTGTCACTAGCAAAGGGGTGGTTCCGGCATCACCATCCACCTCTTTACTGTTGGACTTTTTCCAAGCAGGCTTAGATTTGGGCCTAGATCTAAGCTATCTCAAGGTCCAGGTCGCAGCTATCTCAGCAGCCACAACCAAGATATGGACATAAGACTTCTTTGTTGTTCAGGTCTTCAGGGCCATAAGAAAGATACATCCACCAACCAAACCGATGTTTCCCATATAGGACCTTTCTCTTGTTCTGGAAGTTTTGTCAGAACAGCTTTCGCCTTCTGAAACGGCTTCATTATGGAACTTAACTCTTAAACTGGCCTTCTTAATCGCAAAAACATCAGGCAGAAGAGTTTCAGAATTGCTGTCATGAAACCATAGTATACATTCTGTCTTGAAACCTCAGCAAATGTTCATGTCTTATCTGTTGCCTACCATTGCTGCATGTGTCCAGTTAAAGGCCGGGCCTCCCTCACTTGTGTGCAATAGTAGGCCCTCCTCAGCTGGTCTCCACCTCAGGCCTTAATTGGTAACAGGATATAATACCTGGCAGTGCAAGGTCGCATTGCTGATCAACATTTGTCTGTGTTTGGCTTGTGTGTGATTGTCTCCTTCGGTTGCTCTGAGTCTTATCCATGCTCTGATTCTTGGCTTGTCTGACTATCCCTTCCTGCCTCATACCTCGATCTTTGGCTTGTCTTCGGTTTCTCCTGTCTTCTGGTTGTCCTGACCCTTCACTATTCTTCTGACTATTCTTACTTCCTGTGCTACTGCTTCCCCACTACCACCTGGGGCCAGTCCGAGCGTGAGCTAGGGGACTCTGGGGGCTGCGACCTGGATCCAGTTGCAGCCAAATCCATCCTTACCACTAGAGGCTCTGGTGAACACCCCCTGGCTCTTAGATTCAGAGCCCTGGGGAAACCAATGCACTAGCTCTCGGAGTTTCAGTGTCCGTGCTCTAGGGGGCCCTCTCCCCGTATGAGCCGGTACTACTTAGTAGCAGTCAGCCATAGGTCCACAACCTGGTGGTGCTCTACACTCCCTTGATGCAATTCGCACTCAAGTGGTACACACCTGTCACCAGACCCCATTAGAGTTGTGACAATTGCAGAAGGAGAACGCATTGTCTTCTACCCGGATAGAGTAGAATTGCTTACGATATGTGGTTGTATACCCAAAATATTCTCTCCTGCTTTTCTTCCAGAACCTTGGGCTCTACCGATCTTCTCAGAGCCTACCCCAGGCTTTCTCCACGAGCTGGATATTTCCAACATTCTCAAATGTTACTTTCAGACTACAGCCCGTTCAGAAAATCATTAGAGCTGTTTGTCATTCCGGGAGGCCAGAACTGTTGTGTCTTGGATAGCAAGATTAATCCAAAAGACATACAAGGCTAAGGGCACGGATCCTCCTTCTTTGGTCAGTGCACACTCGACCAGAGCAGTTTCGTCATCATGGGCTGTGGGGGCAAATGTTTCAGTGGATACAACTTGCAGAGCAGCACCATGGTATTTCCAGCACTCATTTATAAGGCGCTACAGGATAGACCAGGGAGCTCTGACCTCCGTGGGGTTTGGCAAGAGAACAATTGAATCAGCCGGTGTTTCAGCCAAATAAATATTTTTTCTAAGCATTTCCCACCCATTTTTAGCTAGTTATTTATCACTAGTATGCTGCCATGGATGCATCAGCAAAACAGAAAATTGTTTCATACTTACCGTAATGTTCCTTTCCTGGTGCATATCCATGCAAGCATACACACCCTCCCTCGGTATTCTATATTATGGAGAATGATGGGGGAGTCCTTAACCTTTCCTTTTATAATAAGCTCCGCCCTCAGGACAGTGAATATTGCTAGTATGCTGCCATGGATATGCACCAGAAAAAGGAAAATTACGGTAAGTATGAAACAATTTTCTGTTTTATAGAGTGGATAGAGTAAAGGGGGGTTTTTTAACCCCTGCCAGTTTAGTTTTTTGCCATCTGTGTCCCATTGGGGAGATTTACCTTCACTTCCAGCCCCATAGCCAAAACAGGAAGTGAAAGGAAATCCCTGCAAATTAAAAGAATCCCTTTTACAAAGGAAAATCGATGTTTGTAGAGAGAAAAAAGTTAAATGTACTGCCTTCCCCTTGGTAATACATATGCAATGGAAGAAGAGGGTTTACTGGCAGAAAAATTGTATGACAATTCAAAGACTTAATAGGTAAAGACAGTACAAAACTGTGAATTAATTTAAAAGTTTTATTGATATCGGCTGAGCATAAAATGTTAAAAAACAGGAGCTCTGGTTATGTTGGCAAGGGACATTTACAGGGCATACATCATGAGGTCAAAGCAAAAAGCGAGAGTAACATACTCTGCAGTAACAAGGCTGCACTTGATCCCCAACCCGTTTTGACCATTTAAGAAACATGTATTGGTCTTCCTCAGGGGGAGATGTCCCTTTCTATGAAAATAGTATGAAACAATTACAGTTTGAACCATAGACATACGGTACATGTAACAAATACAGGTTACAAAAAAATGTTGAAAGACTTACATTTGCTAATGACATATGATTTCAACATACCAATCGCTGCAGACTAGAGCATAATTAAAAATGTGTATTCTTAAAAAGGCAGTGTCGCTTGCCGACAGCTGTTCCAGTCTCCCTCCAGAGTGCCCTCCACAGACTGGGGGCTTGCAAGAGGTCACACTCAGTCCCCTCGTCTGTGAGAGGAGATTGTGGTCTATGGCGCTCAGGGGTTACCTAAAACAGTTAATGCAAATAATAAATATTTCTGTAAATTAAGGCCAGAGAAAACCTATACCAGGCGCAAGTAAAAGTCTTTGAACAGTGGGGATTTTTGGGAGCATCTCCTAGGGTAAATTTATGAAAAACTTTATATGCACATCAGAAGATGTGTTTTAATTATATTTTATAAACCTTATATTTATTTTTAATTGTAGGTTTGGGGAAGGGTCATTGGATTTAAATGAATTCCAAGATAAAGTGTCTGGTGAAGAGAGAAAGAAAAGAAAGAGGAGGAAAAGAGGGAGGGGGAGTCAAGGGAGGAAAGAAAGAATGAAGAAAAGAGGGAAGAAGGAGAGAAGAGGGAGAAAAGGGGGGAGGGGGGAATGGGGGGAGGAGATAGAAGGAAAAGAAAAGGAAAGAAGGAAAATAAAGGTATGGAAAACAAAAAGGAAGGGGAGAAACCAGAGCCAAAGGTTGGTGTGGGGCAGGGACAAGCAACCGGAAGAAAAGAGGGGTGGAGAGGAAAAAGAAAAAGAAAGAGAGAGAAGAAGAAAGATGGGAACAGGGAGGAGGAGGAAGGGAGGGGGGAGGGGAGAGGAGAATAGAGGATGGAGGAAATAGAAGGAAAAAGAAAGAGGGAGAAAAGGAAAAAAGGGGGGGTTCGGGGTTTTGGGAGGAGAGGAAAGGAATGGAAGGGGGAGGGGAAAGAACAGCTGAGTCCGGAAGAGAACAATTCAACTCAATTGAAAAACAAACTGAAATCTGTAGGAGAGTAAAAATAAAACGAAAATAAGTGCACACACCCTATTATAACTGGGGATGTAGCTGTGTTCAAAAGTAAGCAATCACGTTCAAACTCATGTTAAATATGAGTCAGTACACACCTGCCATCATTTAATATGCCTCTGAGTAACCCCAAATAAAGTTCAGCTGTTCTAATAGGTCTTTCCTGACATTTTCTTAGTTGCATCCTACAGCAAAAGCCATGGTCCGCAGAGAGCTTCAAAAGCATTAGAGGGATCTCATTGTTAAAAGGTATCAGTCACAATATATTCACCTAGATCAAGCGGGGTTTGTCCCCAAATCGCCAGGCTTTGGATCAAACTAGGAGGGTTATAGACATAATCTCAGCCATCCAATCAAACTGGGACAGTAGGGGGCCCGACAGGGCATGCTACTCTCTTTGGATATACATAAAGCGTTCGATTCCCTGTCCTGGGACTACCTGTTTCATGTCCTATCTCGATATGGTTTCTGTCAAACTTTTTTATCCATACTCTGAACATTATATAGCACACCCAGTGTGTCTCTAATGCTTAAGGGATTTTCCACTAGGCCCCTCCCTATACAGAGAGGGACTCGGCTGGGGTGCCCCCAATCTCCATTGCTTTTTGTTTTGGCATTGAAACCGCCCGTGATTAAAATCCGAACAAGTCAGGCTATTAGGGGAATAACGTGGGGATAGGGAACAAATTATTTTTTGCAGACGACATCTTAATGGTCATCTTGTCACCCATCACCACCCTTCCTAATTTGTAAGCAATACACCAACCGTTTTCGGCAATCTCTGGTCTCACAATTAATCATGACAAATCACGAGCACTCATTATATCTCTACAGGATAGCACTCAAAAGGCCTTGGAACAATCCTACAAGTTCCTCTGGGAATCTGAAGCTCTTCCTTACCTAGGTATTCACCAGACGCCCACCTTGCAAACCTTATATGCTCATAATTATCCGGCACTTTATAAATATTTAATGGCTGATTTAGCCAGATGGCAGCTTCACCCTCAGTCGTGGTTCGGCAGACTACACTCCATAAAAATGATCATTCTTCCAAGAGTTTTGTATTTTTTTTCGTACTATACCAATAATGCTAGTTAGATCTAAACTGATGCCATTCCAAACTAGGCTTCTACAGTTCATGTGGGGAGATAAGAGGCCCAGAGTGAATAATTGTACGCTGTTTACTCCAAAACAAAGAGGGAGGCCTGCGATTTCCCAACCTGTTAAAATATTTTAATGCTGCCCAATTGGCACAACTTACCAGATTTCATTCTCAGCACCCACATGCACTGCGGATGCAGATAGAATCCTATTCCTGCCAACTAAAGCCGATCTCTCATATTATGTGGTTACCAACAAGAGATCGGCCTCCAATTTTATGCTCCTCTCTATCAATATAATTTAGCATCTGGGACAGATTGTCTAAGGCATATAAATTCAAGTCCCCTCACAGCATCGCGAGTCTGGCCTCAGATTGCAACTTCTCCATTTTTCGAAACATAGGGGAGGTGTGGGCCTCCCAGATGTGAAGGCCCATTATAGAGCGGCACATCTCACCAGACTGGTGGATTGCACTGCCACACAGAGGCAAAGCACTGGGTGGCCATGGAAATAGAAGACTCTAATGGCACGGTCAAAAGCAGGCCGTGGATTGCCTCACCCCTCCCCAAGCCTTTCCTTGATCGCCCGACTCTTGGCAGCACTCTTCTGGTGGCCAGGGATGAGTTCCGACACCCCTCAGTATCCCCATTGCCTTCGGCCATTGTACCAGTTCTCGGCAACCCATAATTCCCGCCCGGCCTGCAGAGCCCCCACTTCCAGCGCTTGGCCACAAGTGGGCATCTTCATCTTTGTGACTTTATGGGCCCGGATGGACGACTCTCCCCCTCGGCTGGGACATCTGCTGCGGACCCTCCATTAGATTTTTGGAGTGGCATTCAGATCTGTAACTTTCTATGTAGATGTCTTCGGGCACCGGGGACATCTCGCCAGCTCACGGAGCTGGAACAGATGTGTCGGCGATGGGAACCTGTTCACCATAGCCTCTCGGTAATTTACGCCTCTCTAACCCACCCAACAGAAGGGTTTACGCAGCATTTCCTGTCCAAATGGGAGTCAGACTCGGGCGCCCAGTTCACCGATTCTCAGGAGGAGATCCTTCATTTTGACCAAAAGTCCTCTATATCCACCAGAGTTTAAGAGACATGTTACAAGATTATGACCAGGTGGTACAGAGTGCCAACTACATTGCACCACTTCCTCTCTCAAGTCTATGCTGGCGGTGCGGCAATGCTGAGGGTTTGATCTGCACATTTTTTGGGACTGTCCTAAACTGGGGCCCTTTTGGCGTGAGGTGAACTGCACAATAAAACACTTGACCAATGTTGACCTGGAGGGTAACCCAGCCGCTTGCTTGCTCCATCTCTCAGAGAGACCGATCAAGAAGTATAAGTCATCCCTAACAATCCAGCTACGGAACGCTGCAAAGGCATGCATCCCCCTGTGTTGGAGATTGGAGCCCCCCCCTGTCAAAATCACTGTGCTTCTCCAAAGTGAATGAAGAGATATGGAGGATCTCACCGCAACCTTGCACAATGGGGAGGAGGCCTTTTGTGATACCTGGAGACCCTGGAACCATTTTGTATTCACAGACGCCTACCTCCAGGAGGTGGCGCAATCAGATGAATCTCCCTGAGTGCTGCCCTACTTCCTGGGTGAGAGGCTTTCTCCTTTATCCTGCCCTCATTTATTTTTCTTGTTCTCAATTCCTAATTCCTCAATTTCTAAATAAGAAAGTGACTGATACAGCTTTTCCTATGATAGACAATGGTTAACTGACTCTGAGGCTCCAGAGGCTGACTGTATTGGAATATATGGTTGAAGACTATAAAAATGTAGTAACGCATTAAACTTTGCATTAAACTTATACGATTATTTGATATAATTTCCAATCTTCATACAGAATACACTTTAAATTGTAAGATATCTATGGTCCGAATTTAATGCCGAAGACTCCTTGTAATTGTTTTATATAAACTTTTCAATAACATAAAAAAAATATTGAAACATAAAAAAGGTATCAGTCAGAAGAAAGACAACACTGCACATCACCAAAAGAACACCATACCCACAGTGAAGCATGGTGGTGGCAGTATTATGCTTTGGGGTGGTTTTTCTTCAGCTGGAACAGGGGGCCTTCGTCAAGGTAGATGGAATTATGAACAGTTCCAAATACCAGTCGATACTGACAAAACCTTCAGGCTTCTTCTAGAAAACTGAACATAAAGAGGAACTTCATCTTTCAGCATGACAACGACCCAAAGCATACATCCAAATCAACAAAGGAATGGCTTTACCAGAAGAAGATTAAAGTTTTGGAATAGCCTAGACCTGAATCTGAAAATATGTGGGGTGATCTGAAGAGGGCTATGTACAGGAGATGCCCTTGCAATCTGAAAGATTTGGAGTGTTTTTGCAAAGAAGAGTGGGAAAATATTGCCAAGTCAAGATGTGCCATGCTGATAGATTCATATCCAAAAAGACTGAGGCTAGGTTCACACTGCATGCCTGAGCGACTCCCATTAGAGGTCCGGTGCGTTCCGGTTCACCATTTCAGGTTTAATTTCAGCCCAAATTTTGGGCTGAGTTCGGACCTGAAACGGACCAAAAAAACGCACCGGACTCCTGTGCAAATTCACACCAGGCCGCTGCGGAGATATGTGAATCGGCTTCATGGAGAGCCGGTCAAAATCTCCTGCTATTGCGATTTGAATGCGGGGGACCCAACCTGAGTGCTGTAAGAAAATCAAAAGGTGCTTCAACAAAGTATTTGTTTAAGGGTGTGCACACTTATGCAACCATATTATTTTCGTTTTTTATTTTTACTTCCCTTTACCTAAAAGATTTCAGTTTGTTGTACAGTTTATAGGTCACATTAAAGGTGGAAAAAGTTCTGAAATTATTTATCTGTCTCATTTTTTTACCTCACAGAAACCTGACATTTTAACAGGGGTGTGTAGACTTTTTATATCCACTGTGTGGCAAACCACTGACAGCAGATATGGGCGAGGGTGGAAGAAATTGGTCATAACAAGTCCACATCCACTCCTGAAAGCAGGTCTTGTACCATTGCTTCCTCTGTTCTATTTAGTGCACACAATTTTTGTTTTGGCTAGAGTAGGGGAGGATTAGAATCCCTGTCATCAGTTTTTTTACCCCTTACCTCCTGTTTTGGTGACAGCTATAACATTCTGGACTTCCATCCCTTTCTGTCCTGGTGACAATGGTCAAATAGAGATCACGAATCTCCACAGCAATGCATATCAGACAAGGGTTCTATATAATCCCTGGACTATTCAAATATTCCAGAGAAAAGTTTCAGCCAGAGATACAATATAAAGCCTGGATATACTAGTGCACGTTTTACATGAAACAAATATAAATTGCCCCTGTTCACCAGTGCTCCTGTGAATGCTGTGCAGCTTGGGCAGAGGTGAACTAAGTAGGTATTTCAAAGCAAATGGCCCTGCGTAAAAAGGTTGCATACACTTAAAAATATATGTAAAAGCATAAGACCCCCTTTCACATCGGGCAGCGGCATTGCGGCACTTTACCGCTGTTATAACGGTGTTTTGGCACCGATATTCGGGCAGCAGCGGGGCGCTTTTAACCCCCCAAGGGGTTAAAAAGAGGTTAAAAGTGCCAGCGCCCGATGCTTCGGAAGCTATGTACAGCCCCTTCGGAAGCGCTGCCCATTCATTTCAATGGGCAGGGGAGATGGAGGAGCGGTGTATACATCGCTCCCACACTGCCCCAAAGATGGGGCTTGCAGGACTTTTTTCCCATCCTGCAAGTGCACTGCCCCAGTCTGAAAGCACACGGGCTTTCACAATGGGGTGCATTAGGAGCTAATTTAGAGGCGCTTTACAGGCGCTGTTTTTAGCTAAAACACGCAGGGATAGGGGTGTGGAGTGTATAGTGGTGGGTAGTATGTGCAGGAGAGGAGTGCGAAGTGTATGGAGGTGGGTAGTATGTGCAGGAGAGAAGTCCGACATGTATGGAGGTGGATAGTATGGACAAGGAGAGGGGTATGGAGTGTATGAAGGTGGGGTAGTATGTGCAGGAGAGGAGTTTGGGGTGTATGGCGGTGGGTAGTATGTGCAGGGAGAGGGGTATGGAGTGCATGGTGGTGGCTAGTATGTGCAGGAGAGGAGTTCGGAGTGTATGGTGGTGGGTATTATGTGCAGGGAGAGGGGTATGGAGTGCATGGTGGTGGAAAATACGTGCAGGAGAGGAGTTCGGAGTGTATGGAGGTGGGTAGTAAGTGCAGGGAGTGGAGCGCAGAGTGTATGTAGGTGGGTAGTATGTGCAGGTGAGGAGTGCAGAGTGTATATAGGTGGGTAGTATGTGCAGGTGAGGAGTGCAGAGTGTTTGGTGGTGGGTAGAATGTGCAGGTGAGGAGAGTGGAGCGTACAGTGGTGGCTATTATGTTCAGGATTGTGTCAGTAGGGTAGTGGAGTAGTTCTTTATTTTTATTTTATTTTTTTACATTTATATTTTTTAGAATTTCTTTACAATTTTAATTTTTTGGGGGGGGGGGGGGGGCAAAGGACAGTGTCGGCAGGGCGGAAAGGGGTGGTGTCAGTAGTTTTATATTTCATTTTTTTTACAATGATATTTTTTATATTTTTTTTACAATTTTATCTTTTAATACTGTTTTCAATATTTTTTTTTTAATCAGCCTTGTCGGTGGTCTATGGTAAGATATCAGGGGTCTAAACAGAGTCCCTTTGAGACAGGGAAAGGGACTGAGGACACAGATTCCCCAGTCCCTTTCTCTGCAGCCTCAGCACTGAAGATGAATAGACAGAAGACAGCGGATCCCGTCCATTCATAAACTGAAGCAGAGTAATACACAGGTTAATCTGCTCCATTACTACAGGACACAGGAGCTATCAGTAACAAACGTTTTCAATGTCCAATTTAGACAAGGAGGAATATGTCATTTACTGGCCCCTTCCTCCACTCTCCATCCTGACAGGTCCCCAGCAGCTGGCGGGAGAGGAGAGGAAGGACTCGGCTGCAGGGGGATGAGGGGGCAGAGGAGGAGGAAACAACGGGCCGGTGGAGAATGGGGGGAACAGAAGAAGAGAATGGGGGTAGCGGAAGAGGACAACACAGTGGGCCAGAGGAGAACAGGGTGAGCGAAGGAGGAGAACACAGCAGGCCGGAGAACGGGGGGCGAGGACACAGCGGGCCGGAGGAGAAAGGGGGGAGCAGAGAAGGAGGAGAACGGGAGGAGTGGAGAAGGAAGAGCGTTTAACGGGAGGAGTGGAGGAGGAGAACGGTGGAGCGGAGAAGGAGGACACAGCGGGCTGGGAGAGAACACGGGGAGCGGAGAACAGCCCTGGAGGGGTGCGGCGGGAGGGACAGCTGTAAGCACTGATAGCTGCGGGAGGGAGAGCAGAAGAAGCGGCTGTCGTGCAGGGAAATCAGCTGTCCTTCCCGCCGCACTGATCATCCCAAGGGACAATCATCCATATGTGCAGGGT
Source organism: Glandirana rugosa (assembly GCA_018402905.1). Classification (NCBI taxonomy): domain Eukaryota; kingdom Metazoa; phylum Chordata; class Amphibia; order Anura; family Ranidae; genus Glandirana; species Glandirana rugosa. The sequence continues at coordinate 941,605 of BLSH010013009.1, read as the reverse complement.
GGGTCACAGTGGGCCCCTCCCGTCGGAGGCCCATGTACAGTGAACACATGGATGTTACGCCACTGCTCTGGGTGAGCAATGTACATTTGTAAGGATTTAACAAACTTTGTTGCAGAATTCTACTTTTTCCTGCTCTGAAGAAAAAGCAGATTCTTTCAATATTACCAATTTGGATATGTGCAAGAGGTGCCTAAAATGTGACTTGTATCTTAGTGCAGACTTTTGGGAAAATCATAGGGATGGGGCACTGCCTATCGTAATATGTGCAACGTGCAATGTGTATCCAATAAAGAATATATGTAAAACCATGTGCAGAAGTGCGTGAAGTTATTCTTAATATGCGTGCTCTTTAGGGTTGATCTGAAATAACCTATTTAAAACATGCTGATGAATATTTTCCTATTGTGGTATATTCATCAGTTGACTCATAACAATATGTAAATATCACTCTCTTACTTGTATTATGCGGAGTAACATTTTTTAAATCACTGCGTATAAAAATAATAAATAAATACATAAAGTGCTCCGTGCAAATTCAGTGCCAATCAATCAAGGTAAGTAAGCAGTCCTCTATATAGTTAATAGTCCTTATAGTAGTCCTTATAGTAATACGTTTGTTAAATTCAGTGCATATAATTAGTGCAAAGTTTTACAATGAAATTCATCATGGACGATCTTATCCGTGTTCTTAAGGTGCAGGTCACACGTGCTCCCCTCAGATTCCCTACTTACCCTGCAGGGGTAAAACGCATGGACGCCAATCTGTTTAAGGTTCTGATGCCGATGAGCTCACTAGCGAAAGTATGTAGATATCCTTAGCATGGGTCCTCGTAAGGAATGGAAGAAAGAGAAGGGGATCGAAAGTGTAATTCCATAAAAAAAGTTTTATTTCTCACATACAAATGTCAAATTTCAGTGGGCATGCACAGCCGCAATGTGGATGGTGTCCCAATCCTAGCACTCTCCCCGATTCAAAACAGCGTGCGTTCCACAGGTTGAGCCGCTCTGACTGGAAGTGACGTGTAGTGCAACAATGCTTTCCCCCTTACGCGTTTCGTCATAGACGTCCTCAGAAGACGGCCACCTGTGATCACTCCACAGAGAGGCAGAAAGGGGATCTGCCTATTTAAGGCAGGTCGCCGTTCTGACAGGAAAGTACACAGAGATCTTTTGTTCCTTGTAAGCAGGAACAGCGATCTCTGTGTTTTTCCTGTCAATCCATCCCCCCTACAGTTAGAAAACACTCCCAGGGAACACACTAGGCAGAAGGTTTTTTATCTTAGTGCATTCTATACATTAAGATAAAAAACCTTGTGTGTACAAGCCTCCCCAGCACCCCCTAATCACTTACCTTAGCCCCTTCTCTCTGTCCCAGACACTCCTGATTGGCTGAGACACAGCAGTTGCGTCATTGGCTCCCTTGGCTGTAAATTCAGTCAGCCAATCAGAGAAGAGAGGGGACGGGGCTCCATGTCTGAATGGATACACGGAGCTCTGACTCGGCTCAGGTGCCCCCTGTAGCAAGCTGCTGGCTGAGGGGGCACTCACCAGAGGGAGGGGCCAGGAGAGCAGAAGAGGGACCTGAAAAGAGGAGTATCTGGGCTGCTCTGTGCTAATCCAACTGCAGAGGAGGCGAGTAGAACATGTTTGTTATTCAAAAAAAAACAAAAAAAAAACGAGCCTTTACAATCACTTAAACCCTTTGATTGCTTGATGTTAACCCCTTCCTTGCCGGTGTCATTTAGACTGTCAGTGCATTTATTTTAGCACTGATCACTGGTCCCCAAAAAGTGTCACTTGGTGTCAGATTTGTTCGCCGCAATGTCGCAGCAAAATTGCTGATCGCCACCATTATTAGTCAAAACAATAAAAAAATAAAAATGGAACGATGTCCCCCGTGGACTCGGCTCAGTCTCGAGGCACATA
>BLSH010013009.1:919302-939669 GCA_018402905.1 Glandirana rugosa | reverse complement strand
TTTTTTTTCATTATACCGATAATATTTATTGAATTACAGCAGCTTAAAATGTCTAACTGTGAAAACACACAAAACAATTTTAAAGGAGTTGTAAAGGCAGAAGGTTTTTTTATCTTAATGTATTCTATGTATTAAGATAAAAAAAAACCTTCTGTGTGTAACAGCCCCCACAGCATTCCCTAATTACTTATCTGAGCCCCTTCTCTCTGCAGCAATGTCAACAAGTGTGTTAGCTGTCCCAGACACTCCTCCTGATTGGCTGAGACACAGCAGTGGTGCCATTGGCTCCCGCGACTGTCAATCAAAATCAGTCAGCCAATCAGGGGAGAGAGGGGGCAGGGTCGCGTCGGGGCTCTGTGTCTGAATGGATACACGGAGCTCTGACTCGGCTCAGGTGCCCCCTGTAGCAAGCTGCTGGCTGAGGGGGCACTCACCAGAGGGAGGGGCCAGGAGAGCAGAAGAGGGACCTGAAAAGAGGAGTATCTGGGCTGCTCTGTGCTAATCCAACTGCAGAGGAGGCGAGTAGAACATGTTTGTTATTCAAAAAAAAACAAAAAAAAAACGAGCCTTTACAATCACTTAAACCCTTTGATTGCTTGATGTTAACCCCTTCCTTGCCGGTGTCATTTAGACTGTCAGTGCATTTATTTTAGCACTGATCACTGGTCCCCAAAAAGTGTCACTTGGTGTCAGATTTGTTCGCCGCAATGTCGCAGCAAAATTGCTGATCGCCACCATTATTAGTCAAAACAATAAAAAAATAAAAATGCCATAAATATATCCGCTAGTCTATAGACGCTATAGAACTTTTGTGCAAATCAATCAATATACGCTAATTGGGATTGTTTTTACCAAAAATATGTAGCAGAATACATATTGGCCTAAATTGATGAAGAAATTTGATTTTTTTTTTTTAATTTATTGAATATGTTTTATAGCAGAAAGTAAAAAACATTGTTTTATTTCAAAATTGTCGCTCTTTTTTTGTTTATAGCGCAAAAACTAAAAACCGCAGAGGTGATCAAATACCACCAAAAGAAAGCTATTTGTGGGAAAAAAAGACATACATTTTATTTGGGTACATTGTTGCACGCCCACGCAATTGTCAGTTAAAGTAAAGCAGTGCCATATTGCAAAAAAATGGCCTGGTCATTAACCACATCAGCCCCGGAAGGATTTACCCCCTTCCTGACCAGAGCACATTTTGCGATTCGGCACTGCGTTGCTTTAACTGATAATTGTGCAGTCGTGCGACGTTGTACCCAAACAAAATTGATGTCTTTTTTCCCCCCACAAATAGGACTTTCTTTAGGTGGCATTTGATCACCTCTGCAGTTTTTAATTTTTGCGCTATAAACAAAGAGCGACAATTTTGAAAAAAGCACAATATTTTTTTTTGCTAGAATACATATCAAAAAAAGTATATATGAAAAAACAATTTTTTTCACCAGTTTAGGCCAAAATGTATTCTTCCTCATTTTTTTGGTTAAAAAAAAAAAGCGCAATAAGCGTATATTGATTGGTTGCCGCAAAAGTTATAGCGTCTACAAACTATGAGAATTGAATTATGGCGGTTTTATTTATTTACTTTTACTAGTAATGGCGGCGATCTGCGATTTTTAGCGGGACTGCGATATTTCGGCGGACTTATCGGCCACTTTTTTGGGATCACTGACATTTATACAGCGATCAGTGCTATAAATTGCCACTGATTACTGTATAAATGTAACTGGCAGGGAAGGGGATAACACTAGGGGGTAATCAAAGGGTTAAATGTGTTCCCTGTCAGTATGTTCTAACTGTATGGGGGCTGGGAGGACTGGGGGAGGAGAGCAATCGCTCCTCCCATATACAGGGAACATGCAATCACTCTCCTCTCCCGTCAGAACAGGGATCCGCTTGTTTACAGTCACTGATCCCCGGTTCTGTCACTGTGGGTGAGAAAACCACTTAAATTATACCTAGTCAGCAAAACAAATCTAAACCGCCTTTAGAAACCATTGTTCACACAAATTGTTTATAGCGGTTGTATACCCAACTAAATAAACAAAAAAAAAACCTGTAAGGAAAAGGCCGAATGAGCTAGTATGCACCGCATGCTAGCTCATTATGAAATACTTACCTCAGAACAAAGATCCGAACGGGCGGCTTGGTCCCCGCAGAGGGAGCTGACATCTTCCCTCTGGGCTTTCTCCCGGGTTCGCGACTCCGGCCACTCACAGCGCCATAGCTTTTTTTTTCCACCAGACTTTCCAGCAAGATCCGAAGCTATGCGTCGGGTCTTCGCTGGTACATCACGGCGCATGCTCCGGATGATCACGGCACATGCGCTATGACATCAGCGCCTGCTTGCAGGGGGAATATCTGCTAAGGCATACAGGTTTAGGAGATATTCATTTTACCTACAGGTAAGCCTTATTACCTCTTTAAAGCAGACTAAAGATTTTTTGCTGATTAGCAGCTAAGTATGCTGGCATACTTTTTGTATTGTACGGTTTTGTAAACGGCCTTCCATTTTACTTATGCTGGGTATAAATTCAACCAAGTGGCTGACACCAGGAACTTTTACTGAAACAGATTTGACTGCATTCCGTGAATTAGGCTGCACTATAGTATTATAACAATTCCTTTTCAGCAGATGTTATTTTCCAGAAAAAAAAGACACAAAACACAAGAGTAAAAAAAATATATATTTTATACATATATATAAAAAAAATCATAAAGACAATAAATAAAATAAGTATACAGTAAATAAGTATAAAATTAAAGGGTGCATCTAGACGGGCTCATGACCAGGGGTGTTATCTCCAGTTATGCCTTGACCTTCTTTTGCTACTAACCACATTTTTTGCTCCTTTGGAAAACTGAACATTCTGTGAACATGAGATATGAAACGGACAATAAAGTCTGCATGCACCGACATGGTTCTGCACAGAGACAAAAGTTCTCTATGCATGCACTATTCTGCCTGATGCAGCCAGCGTGAAGTGCAGATTCATAGTGGTGCTACTAATAAACAGGAGAACCCTACAAACAGCCTTTTAACTGACTTGGAACAGCTGCAGATTCTCACCATCATACCTTATTTGTGCATGGAGATTTAGGATTTATCGTAAACCCGTACTGCCTTAAGGTAATCCAATTTTTCAAGACAATACAGCGCCTCTTGCTGGAGATTTCCACTCATGTAAATTATCCCCCCCATTGCTCACCTATTAAAAATGAGCTCTAGGCAGATACGAAAGGCACAAATGAATGCATCTCCAAATTCATTAAAGTCGATCTCCAGCTAAAAAGATTTAAATGCTATATAATAAAGCTAGCACTAATGAAGTGTGTGCCATGTATGTAGGTTGCAACATTCTGTAATACTCTTACTTTCATTCTGTGTAAGGAATGCAAGATGTTTACAGAATGGATGAGCAGCAGAGCAGGCAGCCTGTTATCAGAGCTGAACTCCAGCCAGAAATGTAGGTTTCAGCGCTTACTATACTGTAGGACAGGGATATGCAATTAGCGGACCTCCAGATGTTGCAGAACTACAAGTCCCATGAAGCATAGCAAGACTCTGACAGCCACAAGCATGACACCCAGAGGCAGGATGGGATTTGTAGTTTTGCAACAGCTGGAGGTCCGCTAATTGCATATCCCTGCTGTAGGAGATTAATGAAAGTAAGGAGTTTTACAGAACACCGCAGCCTACATACATGGCACACACTTCAGTAGTACCAATTTATATTTAGTTCAGCTTAAGTATATCAATCTTTTTTTTTTTATATACACACAAAAGCAGTGCAAGTACCTGAATGTGACCTGGTATCAGTCTGTTGCTGTCCCTGTAGGACAAAGCTCAGACCGGGAGAAAAGCCAGTCCAAGGAGCCAAATCGGCTTGGCTAGACTGTTCACAGGATACAGGGAACATGTTGAAAGGAATAGAGAGCAATATGACTAGGTGTTACCTAACTGCAGCAAAGAAAAATCAGATCTGTGAAAATCTCAGGACTGGATGGACACAAAATCCTCCCACACAAGTATGCCATCTGTGAATTGAGCAGTTTGCCTGGAGATAAGCTTTAACTACTTCCCACCCAGAATGTGTTATGTCACCTGGTATTTGCACAGCGATTTTTCAAACGCAATTGTTTTGGAAAAAATACACTTTAATTAATTTTGATGCAAAAAAACAAAAATATATAACCCTATTTTTTTTCACAAAAATATAAAAGATGATGATACGCCAAGTAAATAGATACCCAACTTTATTTACTTAAAAACCCCCAAACATTATATATTTTTTTCAGCAGAGACCCTAGGGAATAAAATGGCGATCCTTGCAATTTTTTTTTTTATGTCACACGGTATTTGCGCAATGGTTTTTTAAATGCAATTTTTTGGGAAAATTTTGATTTTAATTAATTAAAAACAAAACACAATATATACCCCAATTTACGCCACATGTCACGCTTTAAAATTGTGCACACTCGTGGAATGGCGCCAAACTACGGTACTTAAAAACCTCCATAGGCGATGCTTTAACAGTTTTCACAGGTTACCAGTTTAGAGTTACAGAGGAGGTCTAGTGCTACAATTCTTGCTCTTGCTATAACATTCGCGGTGATACCTCTCATGTGTGGTGCAAAGATCGTTTACATATATGGGCGCGACCTACGTATGCGTTCGCTTCTGCGTGCGAGCCTGAGGGGACAGGATCACTTTAAACTTTTTTTTTTCTATGATTTATTTTGTTGCTTTTTGTTTACACTGTCCCTCTCATTTTTTTTTTTTGATCACTTTTATTCCTATCACAAGAAATGTAAACATCCCTTGTGATAGAAATAATGCATGACAGGTCGCCATTATGAAGACATCTGGGGTCTAAAAGATATCCACTCCACCCTGGAAAGCATGAGATAAAAAACAATCAATCAATAACACAATATTGATCTCTTCTTTCTAGGGAAAAAAATGTCAGTGTTTACACCTGCCGGGGCTGGTAGGGATATCATAACATCACTTCCGGCCTTCCCAGTCATAGAGTTGGCCAGGGACCATCCGTGTGGACGTCCCCTCCCGCTGCCTATAAAAGAAATCCAGCTGCTAGGATGGCGTTTACAGTGTAGGGAATCGCTGGCTAGAAAAAAAAAAAGATACTGTCAGATGGCATCATGCGGGTGGGAAGTAGTTAAGGTGGTTGTAAACCTTGAACATGAAAAATTAACAAAGCATATTCCTCTATAGTGTATACTAGCCTCAATCCACAGCACCAAGTGTCATTTCTCTCTGTTCTCTCTCCCATCTGCATAACGCACTCCTAATAGGTTAAGCCAGCTCCACAGCATCCTGGGTGACCGCCTGATCCCCCCCCCCCCTCCTCAGAAGGTAACTCAGCCTTAGCTTAGCTGTGTATATTTCCTCTTGAGCCTGTGTGCAGGGAGGTGAGCCCCTTCCCTCCACTCAACTCTCAGCATACTATGCTTTAGCTGTGCAGTGTGTGTGTGTGATGTCAGATATCTGCCCCCTGCCTTCCGCTTTGATCTGCTGAACTGATGTAGAGGAGAGAAGGCTGCATATAAACAGGCTCAACCTACGCAGAAGATGTATTTTGTTTGTGTAGTCACTTTAATTAATATGTGTAACACTTCAAGTATGTATGTTCCCCAACACACCTAAGAGCCTTCAGATGCAGTTGTGGGGATAACAACGCCCTGCCTCTGTAACACACGGAGAACATCCAATATTGCATCTAACTCTGATCTGAACTGCTCTAGCTCCACATTCTTCTGATGCACAAGCTTCTTCCACTTGTCCGTTTCTCTGGTTTGCACATTTTCTGCAGCATGCCTGGTTTGCTGTATTACCTGCAGAATTAGAGAATACATTACACTTGTGTACAAAATAATATACAATTTAAAATTATATATTTTAACCACAGAGCTTGGATTTTTTTTTTTATTTTGACTGTCATGGCTAATAATAATTTGGTTCAAATTCAAACACCCTTTTAACTATAGGTTATTTCTTCTGGACCCTTAGCAAGCTAAGTCAGCAAGGCATTCTATAATTATAAAGTACATGATCTAAAACAGTCTGTCTAATACAGCAAAGGGTCAAAATAGCTCATAACAAATGCTGGAGCTGTGGTATTATGACATTTCATAGAAGATATTTTCAGTGAAGAAAATTCCTGCTAGCAACATTTCCATCCATGAGGGTGATTGTTGACCTTACCTCAACAGAGCTATGACACTAAAACGTGCTGTGTATGGTCTTTAGTATAATTAATATGAAGATAAGACTACATATGAATAGCCATTTATCCAGAAATCCAGACAATTAGTAAAGATTTTCATATACCTAGCATTGAATTCCTAGGAACAGGACAAAACACAGGGGTGTGCAGAAAATATCTTCCACTTAAGGACCAAGTCTTTTTTGTAAAAATCTGTATTTTGCAAGAAAATTATGTAGAACACCAAATATTATATATTTTTTTAGCAGAGACCTTAGAATTGCGAGTGCTGCAATTTTTTTATGCCACACAGTATTCCTGCAGCAGTTTTTCACACTCAATCTTTTTGGGAAAAAATACACTGTAATGAATTTTATTGCATAAAAACAATATATTTTTTTTTTTGTAAAATATAAATAATGATGTTAATGTCGCAGGATTGGATATCTGTATGTCCTGACGAAGCTCATGGTCACGTGGGCAAAACACGTTGGCAGGATCAACGAGCACGGGCTCCGTCCATGCCAGCGGTATACTTTCAAGCTCCCCCACAGACTTCATGCTCCATGACGGGATAACCGCAATTGGGCTAGATACCCTGCTGGACCTCAGTGAGATGCTTTGACACTACCGATATCTGTGCTGGAAATGGGCTGGACTGCACTTATTGACGCTGTAGCGGTGAGAGCCTTCGGGAACTGACAATACATTATGAGGAGTATGTGTGGACACTGTCTCTACATGCTGCAAAGAGATGGCTGTTGGAACCAATGATAAGTTTATGGCTGTGCTGTAATTTCATCCTCCTCTCTATGCTTTACTATTGCCGAGCAAAACTGTCTGCTTGCCAGCTACTTGCACTTTATGCACCTGTTTAAGCCTGTAACACAGACGGATCTGTTGTATGCCAAGTGGCTGATATGGTGATTATTACTCTTTGCCTGGTGATAACAAGCTGGATGAGACAATTAATGCAAAAAGTATACTTAAGCACTAAGATGAGACTTCACTCAGATGTGCTAAAATGCTATGCATAAGTCCCAGCTATCATTCCAAGCTAAATGATAAGCATCCTAAGCTGGTGGATATCTTTGATGAATTAGAATTCATACTAATCTAACTCAAAGCCATACTGATCACATGGACAAATTCCCATATTTAAAGGGGCCCAGCATAATTGAATATAGCATTATTGCCTATAACTGATACTCATGGACTTAAGTATTATTGCTTACCATGTCACAACTGCATTGTATTCCTTAGTAGCTGACTAAGTAGCACTGCTATTAAGCAGATGATATACTCGGTAGAGCCTGTACTTAGACTATGCGCAGTCATAGTTAAGCAAGCGTGTACTAACTGCATTGTTGTGTAAGGTCTGTTTTGTTAAAGTGTATGAATGTCAGTGTGGCTGTATGAGATGGTGGCCCAGGATGTTTTAGGCTGGGGTCACATATACAGTATGCGGCCGGTTTCAGCGAAGGAGTGCAGTGTGGCTCTGTTCACCGGTTCAAGTGCAAATTTTTACCTGCAATCACACCTAAACTGAACTGAAAACATGTACAGGACTCTTTAAAATTGCACTGCGGCTGGCCCACACATGTGCGAACCAGCGGCATTGAGAAGGCTGCCAATTCACGTTATGTGAATCGGATGCGGTTTAAATATACAGTTGTGCTCATAAGTTTACATACCCTGGCAGAATTAATGATTTCTTGGACATTGTTCAAAGAATATGATAACACAAAAACTTTTCTTTCACTCATGGTTAGTGTTTGGCTGAAGCCATTTATTATCAATCAACTGTGTTTACTCTTTTTAAATCATAATGACAACAGAAACTACCCAGATGACCCTGATCAAAAGTTTATATACCCTGGTGATTTTAGCCTGATAGCATGCACACAAGTTGACACAAAGGGGTTTAAATGGCTATAAAAGGTAACTATCCTCATCTGTGATCTGTTTGCTTGTAATTAGTGTGTGTGTATAAAAGTTCAATGAGTTTCTGGACTCCTGACAGATCCTTGCATCTTTCATCCACTGACTTTTCTGGATTCTGATTCATGGGGAAAGCAAAAGAATTGTCCAAGGATTTGTGGGAAAAGGTAGTTGAACTGTATAAAACAGGAAAGGGATATAAAAAGATATCCAAGGAATTGAGAATGCCAATCAGCAGTGATCAAACTCTAATCAAGAAGTGGAAAATGGGGAGTTCTGTTGAAACCAAACCACGGTCAGGTAGACCAACTAAAATTTCAGCCACAACTGCCAGGAAAATAGTTTGGGATGCAAAGAAAAACCCACAAATAACTTCAGAACTCTCTGAAAACATGTGGTGTGGCTGTTTCAAGATGCACAATAAGGAGGCACTTGAAGAAAGATGGGCTGCGTGGTTGAGTCACCAGAAGAAAGCCATTACTACGCAAATGCCACAAAGTATTCCGCTTACAATAAACCAAACAGCACAGAGACAAGCCTCAAACCTTCTGGCACATTCATTTGGAGTGATGAGACCAAAATTTAACTTAATACCGTGTATTGACCCCTTTAACATCAATGACAGCTTGTAGTCTTTTGTGGTATTTGTGGGTGAGGCTCTTTATCTTCTCAGATTGTAAAGCTGCCCATTCCTCTTGACAAAAAGCCCAGTTGTGGCTGAAATTTTAGTTGATCTACCTGACTGTGGTTTGGTTTCAACAGAACCCCTAATTTTTCACTTCTTGATTAGAGTTTGAACACTGCTGGTTGGCATGCTCAATTCCTTGGATATCTTTTTTATATCCCTTTCCTGTATTATACAGTTCAACTACCTTTTCCTGCAGATCCTAAGACAATTCTTTTGCTTTCCCCATGACTCAGAATCCAGAAACGTCAGTGCAGCACTGGATGAAAGATGCAGGGGTCTGTCAGGAGTGCAGAAACTCATTGACCTTTTATATACACGCACGCTAATTACAAGAAAACAGATTACAGGTGAGGATGGTTACCTTTAACAGCCATTCAAACCCCATTTGTGTCAACTTGTGTGCATGTTATCAGGCCAAAATCACCAGGGTATGTAAACTTTTGATCAGGGTCATCTGTGTAGTTTCTGTTGTCATTATGATTTAAAAAAAGTAAGTTGATTTATAACAAATGGCTTCAGCCAAACACTAACCATGAGTGAAAGAAATGTGTTTGTGTTCTCATTCATATTCTCTGAAAAATGGCCAAGAAATCAAATTCTGCCAGGGTATGTAAACTTATGAGCACAACTGTATATATGTGAACGGAGCCTTAAGGTGACAACGTTATCAGCCCTTAATTTTAATAAGGTGTTTGGAGGATTCATAAAGGGATATGTCTAATAAGGTAAGTTTGTACTGTTGTTAAAACGTGTATTCAATAAAGCTTATTATATTTCTAGTCACGCCAGTTGGTCCTGAATGAGGCTCCATTTTTTGGGGGTTACTCCTTTGGTACTTCCAGTCTGTTTGGTTTACTGAAACTGATCCCCTGTATGGCTCTTGCTGCAGTAGCTGAAAGCCAGCGGGAGGGAGAGGAGAAGAAGGCAGCTTTCAGCTGCTGCAGAGAAAACCGTACAGGGGATCAGTTCTAGTAATTGCGCCCCCCCACCAACGTGCAGATCACCCTGCCCACATCTGATTCACCAAGCTGCTTGGCCCTCCATAATGGCCTGGAGCCCGCACAGGAGGACCAGAGGTAGCCCCTTATCCATGGCCCGCCCTGCACACAGGTGCCACAATATAGAAGACTATCCAATGCCTGCAGCTTTAACCACCTACATTATGTATATATCTGTGCTATCATACACTTTCTTATGGGAGGATAACTGTGTATTTGTGGACAGAAAGCAACAGAAATTAACCAGATTGCAGTGTTAAATGTGCTCATTCTGATGTAGAGCAGTGAGACACAAATAAAGGGTATCACTTGCCAAGCATGAGGAAGCAAAGCACCCAATTTAAGTGGCAGTGCATATGTCACGCAGGTCTGGAATATTAGGATTTTTGTTCTCACAGTAAAATCGATTTCTTGGATTCCATTGAAGGGCACAGCCTTAAAACTTCAGGCCATACTGCTGCCGAGGGCAGGACACTGGTAAACAAAAAAAGAAAGCAAAAATCCTATTCTTTTTTTCTCTTTATTGTCCATCAAGAGACACCGGCAATCTTAAACCACTGAGATGTCCAAAAGCAGTCCAAACGAGGGGTGGGCACCACAACCAAAAAACAGTTAACAAGCCCAACAAGAAAAAAAGGACTACCTGCAGCACCTTACACTCGAAGCTGGCATCAGATGAGGCAGAAATGCCCACCTGGCAAAACTCTGAAAATGTGGGAACAAAGACTAGGTGGCAACCTTACAACCTGGAAAACATAAGACTGGTGCTGAAATCCAAGAAGTGCTCACAGCTCTAGTGTTGTGCACCTTAACTGGAAAGGGTGTAAGTCAATTCTTAAAATATAACCAACGGCAACATTTTTTTGTTCAGTTTTGGATAGAGTGCATTAGAACACTTGTCAGTTTTTATTGCGGTCTGCCCGCGTTAGGGAGATTTACCCTCTCTATTTGTCATGTTTACCATTATCATTGAAAGTGAAAGTAAAAGAAAATCCAAAAATGTGGGTTGTCCCCAGAAAGTAATAGAGGAGAAAGCTTCCAATAGGCGCATTAGAACATGGCACTAGAAAGAGCTTCCAGTTTCTTATACATGGGTTTCCTAAAGGGAGATCCTCCCATGGTACAGAAGTACCTGGTTAAGGTGAGAGATGGCAGGATCCACAGCAGGGAAAGACCACTTAATGACAAACTCCTCACCTTTAAGGCCATGTGTCATGTTATACCCCCCTCCACTCTCATACCGCCAATCACTTACCTGAACCTCAGTGTGTTTCTGCAGGCTTCAATGCACACATTTAACAAATGCACACATTTTATTTTAGGGATGTGAGTGCATTTTTTAAATGTTTGCAAAAGTTGTATTATGCTATTTAGTGGGTATCGCACCAACAAGTGTTTGGGAGGAGCAGAAACCTAGACGTTTCCACATAAACATCATTAAAAATGGGGGGGGGGGGGGTATTGAGAGGATGTAAAGATTTAGGGGGCCTTAATGAGACACTTCATCCAGGGAGAGGAGGTCAGCAATCAGACCTACAGTATTACAACTTCTGTGGCAAGATGGTCGAAAAAGAAGCAAATACAAATAAGGTGTCTATCAATTACTTAAAATGAGGGTGCTCCCAATGTTGGTCCCCATGGCCTACTTGATTAGATGCATCTTCAGACAGAAAAAGTACAGGGTCAGCGCTAGCAGCTCTGGACCCGGAAAGCTCTCCACTGCTATCTTAACCAGACCCAGTCTGAAAAGTGCTCAAGCAGAGTCCAGTACCGGAGGGTCACTTCCAGGTTTATCCCACAATGTCTGGTCCGGGGAGTCTTGTCACAGCATGACTAAAAGCCAAGGCTGAGTATACCTGAGCCAGGTAGCTGCATGATGATAAAAAGACCTCCTGAAGCTATAAGAATATGAATCCTGATTGCAGTGAAAAATAGGTTTCTAGGGAAAAAAAAGTAGTGAATCAGCAAAGCTGAGAAAAGATGTTCATCCCCCTAGGACATTGGCAAACAACTGATGCATGCCAGTAGTAGGGGTTATCTCAGGGCTGGTCTACAGTTTTTTTTGCCAGTGTCCTACTTGTTAGACCTTCCATGGAAAACTGGCAGGAAAAACGGCCCAGCAACTAATAAAAGGCAAGGCACTCAAAATGTTGGCTCTAATGGCATACTCACTAAAGTGAATCTTCAGACAGAGCAAATGCACCATCAATGCTAGTAGCTTTGGGCCTGGAAAGTGCTCCACAGCTAACTTAACCAGAAGCAGTCTGAAAAGTGCTTAAGCAGAGTGCAGTGCCCATGAGTCCAGTCATAGCATGACCAAAAGCGGAGACCCAGTCTCCTGTAGGCTCCAGTATAACCAAAAGGCTTAAGATTTCCTATTTCCATCAATGGATGAGAAAGAAAAGTTATGGCTACCTTTAAATTTAAAAAACTTTTGCTTCAAATTTTTTTTTCTTTAACAAACTAAAATATGTGTTTACTAGCCCATTAGACAAACATTGATGGGCATCAATATCTTGAAAACACGTCTTTTTAAATACAAACAATGCACCTTTTTATTATGACTGAACTGAAAACTAAAAAAAAAAGGGAGCATATTTTTTCACTGATAATGTAACAAGTCAGCTAAGCATGAAATCTATGCAATTTGATCACACTTCATTTAAGTTCCTTCAAGTGTGCAAGATATCCAAGAGCATTAAAAGTGTGCAATTATTTCCTCTTAGGCTAAGAGCGATATTATACTACTTTTTTCAATAAAGTTAGGTGAAGTACACCCACACTTCTGAAGTTAAATCTGATTAGAATGTCACATCTTGGGGAATTGTATTGTCAATGCTATAAACAAGTCTTCTTAAAATTCCATCACATCTTTGGGATTAGTTTGTAATCACTTATGCCACCATTCACAAACCATTTTTTTATTACATTTTCCTACTTCTTCCCTGGGTCTATGGCCTTGCTTAATTTCTCTTCTTAACCTGGTTAGAAAAAATACATGGTAGGGTACCATAATATTTTTCTTCTACTTGTGCTTCACTACAGAATGTATTGTAAGGCTTGTCCAGTCAGAAGTGATCTGCATGTCCACAAATGAATGCTATGTGTACCGGAGGCCAAGCCCTGCCTGCTTCCTGCTATACTCATCTGTGCCTCAGAAGTTCTAGATCTACTCTTGTCTGCTTTGCAGAGTGCAGTGGGAAGCAACTTAGTAAGCAATGTTGCTACTTGGTGGGTAGCAGGACCTTTCTGGTTCCTGTTCATATTGCTTTGAGCCTAGAAGATTCACAGAAGTAAATCTAGCCTTAAACAATTTCTTAGACACATGCAACAGCTACTGTACCTGCTGGAGCTCCTGCTCTCTATGTGAATGCCTCATTTCCATGTACTTAATCTTGCTTTCAAGCGTTAAATAGTGCCTCATTTCTGGAGTATGACATTCTCTTGCGGTTTTTAGCTCATCCAGAAGTTTTGTGACCTTTAAATGAATTGAAAAAAGACCACTTTAGTTACGACAAGGAGTGACACCCTAACCTTAAAAGGACACTTTGTCCACACAAGGCAAAGTGACAATGTCTTGGCAATCCCTACTGGCTCATTTGTCCTTTGTGGCTGGCACTGAAATACAAGCTTTGGGCAGCTGATGATAGCATTCCCCCAGTATTGTGACAGTGTTGGGGCCTAGCAATTGTCCAGTTACACCCGAGCACTGTCACAGGCAAGGGGGTGACCGGAAGTGACGAGTATTTTAAATGGCTGCTGAGGAGGAATGAGCAGTTGGGCTGTGCTGATAAAATGAGTATAAGGGGGTCAGCACAAGGTGACAGCGTCTCCTTACAGTTGAACTTCAGCCACAATATATTTCAATGTTTTCGCTAGTGTAAGATAGTTATAACCTTTGTCATGCTTTTATTGCCTCCATATCCCCTTACCTTTGGGGCCCTCTCTAACCTACAGGTAGTCAGTGAAATTTATCATATTGCTCAATAACCGCTACCTACAACTAATCTTTACTTACTGAAACAAGTACTTATTTGAAAAAAATATATATATAAAACATTACATGTCATTTTATGAACGAATTTCATATTCTTTTCTGATTAAACATACCTATTACATCTGTCAGCTAGTGAACAATAGATAATGTTATTTTAATGTACCGGTAATATAAATAGCACAAGTACCTCATTTTGCAGTGTTTCCTCACGAATACGAAGAACAGCCAAAGATTCTCTATCCTTCAACAGCTCACTAACTTGTTTTTGAAGATGCTTTATCAGGATCTGTGGATTATAGTTATGCATGTGAGCATGCAGAATTAAAAAATAAGGCTGACCACATATTAGTAATATATTGTTCAAAAATTTCCATTTTTAGAACATTGGTTGGATTTTTTAATCCTTAGTGGGGTCAAATTGACAATCGCTTTCAACTGTTGTAATGAGAAAAAGCAGGATGGATAGTTTTTTTTTCCTGAACACACACATTTGTAATGGTGAATGTAGGTTTCATTCAAGAAATTCCATTCATTTCAAAATCAAATGTTGAAAGCACACAAAATTTTGAATTGCTTTCAAGCAACAATTTTTCAAGTCTCTGATGGCATTATCGAGTGTGTTGATGAGTTTTTTTGTACAAACATATTAATATCTACCACTGTTTGGCCAGCTTAAGAATACACAAGCACATTCTGTGAAAATTGGACCAAAATGCAATTAAAAAAATATATATTCTAATATAGCTAAAACTTTAATCATCACAAAAAAAGGTAATTTTACCAAACTGGTGAGTTTTAAGTGAAATTTCAGTTTGTGCAGTTGCTGTACAGAATTTACACATCAGACAAGTTTGCAATGACCACTAGCCACATTTTTCTAAAGCTATTATAAATACAAAATTGTTGAAAATGGAATACGAAAACAATGACGCAATGAGAATCTGAAATGCAGGATAATTCTTTACCTCTTGTGTGGAGACTTTGCTACTTAGCTCAGCAACTCTAGAGGATGAATGTCCTAAGGCATGCTGACAGATGAGCTTTTCCATATCAATCTGATGTAAATTCTTAAGTGCTGCAATTTGTTCAGCATTCTCCTCTTTTAATCTAAAAGAAATGTTACAAAACAACATGACACAATTAAAATGAGTTTGCCAGGAAGATGTGTCAGACTAGACTCATACAACAGTCTAGATATTCAGTCCTAAATCAGATTTATATTCACACAATACATGCTGGTTAGAATGCTATAAGCATATCACTCATATGACCTTATATAATAAGACAGTTTGAAAAGTGAGGGTGACACAAAAAGTTTAGTAAACAGTAATAGTAAAAAACAAAAACAGAAACAAAAAAAATGACTGATCTGACTAAAGTGAACTTAAATTTGCCTGACAAGTTCTGCATCAATCATTGCCCTTGCCACCACCTTACTGAATAAGGCTTAATGTACACGGGAAGCTTTTTAAACCTCTCCTGAATATTTTTTTGACAGCTAGAAACCGACGCTTAAAAACAGCTATTTAGCCAACGTTTTTAATGTCGCATTTTAAACGAAACGCTGCTAAACGCAAGTTACCGCGTTTACAAGCTGTTACAGGCATTTGGCGTTTCAAGTGCCTCTGAACTTCCTTCTGAACGCATGTTTTTTCTTTCCAAATAAAGCCTCTAAACTCAACTGGCTAGAAATGACTATAAACGACCCTGTGTAAATGTACTGATAAGAAACTCAACTGGCTAGAAATGACTATAAACGACCCTGTGTAAATGTACTGATAAGAAACTCAACTGGCTAGAAATGACTATAAACGACCCTGTGTAAATGTACTGATAAGAAACTCAACTGGCTAGAAATGACTAAAAACGACCATGTGTAAATGTACTGATAAGAAACTCAACTGGCTAGAAATGACTATAAACGACCCTGTGTAAATGTACTGATAAGATAACCGAGGAGAGTTCAGGGGCAGCTGAAAAAAACGCCCAAATGCCTCTAAACATCCGTTTACCAGCAGCAGTGTACATATGAGGCCTAAGTGTGACAATGCATTAAAGTGCTCTTACTGTATCCTAGCAAATTGTCATTTACAGTTACTAATCTGGGACCTAACATAAAGGCTAAACTACAAAGGTAATTTGTACTGAACATAAAAAGCACCATTTCATTGTGTTATAAGTGAGATTACAATAAAAGTGCATGTATATATTAGTCTTAAAATATCGCAGTATAAGGAGAACTCTCATTTGCCTGAAATACACATCATTCATACATTCATCTTGGGCAAGTTCTTTGAAGGCTTTAAAACTTTGTGCTTACTTCTGTTTCACTACTGTGTTCAGAGTACATTTGTCATCGCTTTCACTACACACATCGCTAGATTGTTCCACAGCAATACTAGAATCGCTTGTACTTTACAATAATTGAAGTCAATGCAAAGGGTACTGCACAAGTCTATAATTTTTTTCTATTACAAATGGGGTTGACATTTCTCAGGTGATTACTGCAATATTACAGTAAATGTAAGGTTGGCTATTTTCTTTATATGGCTTCAAGTCTTTGTTCCTACCTGACCCTGTAGGCTACTTGTGAGTTGCATCCATTTTGAGGCTATACAGGAGTTTCAGACAAAGGGACCTTCAGCCTGCAAACAGCAAGTTAACATTTTCTCTTTCTGTAGCATTTGCGCCAATACCTAGATGAGGGTAAATGCAGGGCTGTCTTAATACATGCCCCCCCCCCCCCCGGGCACTGCCCAGGGGCCCCAGGGCACATGGGGGCCCCATGATAATCTTCCATTAGGCTCTGGCACCATTAGGCGCTGACAGGAGTGTCACTCGCTACTCCTATCAGCAGGGAGGGGGAAAATCACAGAAATGCCACCTATAAGAGTTAAGGAATTGTCATTCGACATTCTTACCGTTAATGTGCTCCTTTCAACATCCGATTTGCTTTTTTTGTAAGACAAATGTGCAGACTAGTAATTTTTTGTCGTATGACAAAACAGTTGTGTAAACTGGCCGTGACCGTAATGCAGAATTAACATTCGTGACGCGGCAATTGAAATTACGAAATTCAGCGCACATTATCATCTTTTTAATAGTGAAATTAGCGGAAGTGGCCCAAAGTGTGACACACCAAAAATGAACTTCCTCATTATACGCTTGTAGTACGTCACTACGTTTGCTTTTGTCGAACGATAATTTTCATATAGTCAGTGCGCTTTACAAAATCAGGGACACAAGCTTCTGACAAAAATCAGAAGTGTGTTCATACGACAAGGCATACTTAACCGGTTCCACACCGTGCGCAGTATATTTACTGCGGCAGTGTGGACACGTCCTGCGAATCGCCGTAAATAAACGACGATTCGCGGAGTGGCAGCTAGGGTGTCCGCCGGCGAGCCGCTATGTGCTGCCAGATCCAAAGAGCGGGGAACCACAGATGTAAACACTGCGGTTCCCTGCTCTGTCAGTGCGGGCATAGGAGACCTACTGATCCCTGTCACTGGGATCAGTTAGATCTCTTATGCCCATAACAGTCCAGCCCCCCCCATAGTTAGAACACGCCTAGGGAACAAGGTTAACCCCTTCACTGCCCCCTGCAGGTTAACCCCTTCATTGCCAATGACATTTATACAGTAATCAGTGGACATTTATATTTCTGATCGCTATATAAATGTCATTGGTCCCAAAAAAGTGCCAAAATGTCAGACATGTCCGCCCCAATATCGCAGTACTGCTAAAAACCGCAGATCGCTGCCATTACTAGTAAAAAGTAATAACCCCAGAAATGACTTCTCATCATTCATAAACGTGGCAACTTTTGCGCAAACCAATCAATAAACGCCGATTGCGATTTTTTTTTTACCAAAAATATGAGGAAGAATATAAATTGGCCAACATATTTTTTAGTACTTTATGTAAGAAAAATTGTTTTTTTCTTGCAAAATTGTTGCTCTTTTTTTTGTTTATAACGGTGATCAGAAATGACGCAAAGGTCATCAAATACCACCAAATGAAAGCTCTATTTGTGGGAAAAAAAGGATGCAAATTTAGTTTGGGTACAACGTCGCACGACCGTGCAATTGTCGGTTAAAGCGACGCAGTGCCGAATTGCAAAAAGTGCTCTGGTCCTAACGTGGGAAATCCTTCCAGGGCTGAAGTGGTTAAGCATATACCCGTGCAACGGCTGTGTTTGCCCGCACATAGATGGGCGCCACTGCACCCAGTTTGACATGCACGTGGATGCAGGTCCCCAGACACAGACAGATGTAGACATACATTAATACAGGCTGCTGACAGTCTGGGAGAGGCATTTATGACAGGGGGCAGTGTGCACAGGGAGGGGGGAGAGTGTATAAAAAGGAGTGGAAGCAATGTGTACAGGAGAAAAGGGTCAGTGTACACAGAGGGGCAGTATGTAGAGGGGGAAAGACAGTATGTACAGGGGGTGAATTTATATTGAAATAATTGTTTCTAATCAGACTAAAAAGACATGCCCAATACTTAGCATAACTTACACACTTTTTGCAGCAGCATGCTAAGCGTGCCCAGGTTGCCATCTCCCTGGTAGGGGTCCCAGGGCATTACTTTTTCCATGGACCCATGATGCTATAAAGGCTTACCTAGGTAAAGGGAAGTAAAAGAGGGGCTCAATTACCCCAATACAAGATATATCTTCCTTTGCTGCCCCCCAGACTACATAGCATAGTGGGAAGTGTCAGCTGCTACAGAAAGACAATGATATAAAATCACTTCTGGATGGCCTCACATCTAAAGCTCCTGGTTATCAGCAAAATAGGTAACTGATTTTTTAAGCAGGCTGTAGATAACTTCTTTAAGTAACAACAGTTAGGAAATTGTGTACCTTTTCATGGCATCTTCTCCTTGTGCCAGAGTAGCTTCATACTTGATCTTTTGCTGGTTGACCTCCTGAGACAATCGGCAAACTTCAGCTTGTAATCTTTCATTTTCTTGTTGCAGATCACAAATATGAAAATCAGCAAATGTGTCCGGCTGATACAGCTTCTCATCCTGCATTGCAGGAAAAGTTTCTGTCCCTAGGGTACTTCCTTTAGAGGGAGGCATGGCATCTGCTTTAAAGGCCCCTAAGTATTTGCCTCTAGCGCTAACACTGCTTAAATGAGGTTTGCTGGAGAGCATGAGCATCCTTTCCTTCTGAAGTCTCTCCACTGTTTTTGAAAGCTCTTGAATCTCTTTATGTTTGGCCATAAGTTCCTGGTTAAGTCTTGTCAGTCTGCTTTGGTCAGTCATTTCATCGAATTTAGTATTTGTTTTGTGCTCTGAAGAGGAATTCTTCTCCTTGAGTGTCTCAATTTCTTTTTGCAGATTCATTACTGTAATGTGATGAGCATCCCTGAGTATGGAAAGCTCTTGCTCAAGTGCTTTTACTTTTATAGTGCTATCGAGATTATGTTGTGGCTCGATAAGAGCTTTCTGAGCAAGTAATTCTTCAAGCTCACTGATCCGACTTTCATATTGAATCTAAAAGGGTAGAAAAAGGAATGGTGGTTTAGGCTATATGTAAAAGCACACTTGATGCAACATCCAGACTACATACCATCAATACATATATATTAAACAAAGAAAAAGTCAGTGTATCTTCTATACATAATGCAAGCACAAATCAACATCTATATCAAATTCCTCCCCTCTTCACCACTCCCAGGTCCTTCTTCCACCAACCTGGCTGCAATCTCCTCCACAACCCCCCCTGTCCCTTCCCCCTTCTTTTTCTCCACTACTTTTGGCCATAGCAATAATAATTAGGTTTCATGGATGCTTAAGAGTTTGCAAAGCAGAAGAACAAGGGTTAAAAGATTGCATATAAATGCCTCCATCCCCCCGACCACCTCATCCTCTAGGATTAAGCCCACCAGGTGAAACAGGTCAGAGAAATGGTCCTGAGAGAGGTGCTTTATGTTGAAGCTTGTCATCTGATTAAAGTTCTGCCTGTAAAGACATTATTAGTGTGCTGCTTTTCCTTTGGATTGTACGGAAAATATTCCATTAACACAGCAACAGACCGGCAGAATAAAGCAGTGGTCTCCAAACTGCGGCCCTTTTCTTGCTTTTAACCAGCCCTTGGGGCATTATTCCCCTTACTGTCAACAACTGTTGGGCATAGTTCCTGCTACTGACACAGACAATGGGACACTATTCCTCCCACTGACACCAATGATGGGGCACTATTCCTGCCACTGCCACAAATTATGGGGCACTATTACTCACATTGCTACCAATTATGGGGCATGATTCCTCACACTGCCATCAATGATGGGCCACTATTCCTCCCACTGATACCAATGATGGGGCACTATTCCTCCCACCGCCACCAATGATGGGGCAATATTCGTCCCACTGATACCAATGATGGGGCACCTTTCCTCCCACTTATACCAATGATGGGGCACCATTCCTCCCACTGACACCAATTATGGGGCACTATTCCTCCCACTGATACCAATAACCACAGTCACCCTCCTTATC
>BLSH010013009.1:888847-911030 GCA_018402905.1 Glandirana rugosa | reverse complement strand
AACTAGTGTGGACTATATGACTGTCGGATAGAGTAAAGAACTCTGGGATTGTTCGGTCCTTTCATTTTATGGGGGGTTTACTGGGGAAAAACCTTTCATCTGTAAGGTTCCATAAATCATTCTCCGTACCACTTAAAAAACTTCGACAGTAAAAAAGGGTGTTAAAAACGTTTTACTTCAAAAAAAAAAAGAAAAAAAAAAAAAGTGTTTTACCAGTAACATTGTCCAATAAAAGAGTGTGTGTCGTATACGTATGGGGTTTAATGTGGGGTTTTGCTTAAGAAGACGAGGAGGACTCATACCACTATAGTGTACAGACTCTGAAAAAGTGTCGGACGTAATTTATGTCCCTAGAATACCTGATGGCGCTCCCTGCATGTTGAGCCTCTGTATGTGGCCAGGCTGTGAAAAAGTCTCAGACATGTGATATCACCATACTCAGGAGGAGCAGAAGAATTCGTTTTGGGGTGTAATTTGGGGTATGCATATGCTGTGTGTGAGAAAATAACCTGTTACAATGACCATTTTGTGAAAAAAAAAAAAAGAAAAAAAAAAACTTCATTTTGCAAAAATTGTGGGAAAAAATGACAGCTTCAAAAAATTCACCATGCCTCTTACTAAATACCTTGGAATGTCTACTTTCCAAAAAGGGGTCATTTGGGGGGTATTTTACTTTCCTGGCTTGTTAGGGTCTCAAGAAATGAGATAGGCTGTCAGTATATCAGGTGTGATCAATATTCAGTGATTGGCACCATAGCTTGTAGACTCTATAACTTACACAAGGACCAAATAATATACACTTATTTTGGTTATTTTTACCAAAGATAGGTAGCAGTATAAATTCTGGCCAAAATTTACAAAGAAAAATTACTAGTTTGCAAAATTTTATGACCGAAACAAAGAAAAAGGCATTTTTTAACAAAATTTTCAATCTTTTTTATTTATAGCACAAAAAATAACCCCCCCCCCCCCAGTGATTAAATACCACCAACAGAAAGCTCTATTTGTGTCAAAAAAAGGACGCAAATTTCATATGTGTACCGTGTTGCATGACTGAGTAATTGTCATTCAAAGTGTGAGAGCACTGAAAGCTGAAAAATGGCCTGGACAGGAAGGGGGTTTTCGTGCCAGGTACTGATGTGGTTAAAGTGTCACCAAACCCACGTCATAAGAAAACTATCGATAAATGCTGCATTACATGCTGTTCATACTCACTCAGCCATTATGCGATTTGTTTTCTGTATTCTACAAAAAACCTGATTGATCCTGCTGCTCTCTATCTCCACCTTCTGTTTGTGTCCCCAATTCAGCTAGGAGTTTTGCAGCTGTGGTGGCAACTCTGCACATGCTCAGTTTTCAGTGAGTTTCTATGCACAGCATTTTCTCCCTATCACATCTGAGCACCCCATGTGACTATAAAGTCACACATGTGAGTGTATACACAGTGGTGAATGACAGCTCACTCCCCCCCTCCTTCTCCATGCTTACTAACCAGCTAAACACAACGAGTGCGGGATATTACATGTAGATTGATAGAGGTTTCAACTCCCTCTTATTTTAAGACACAGGCTGAAGGGACGTGACACAGCCTGTGACTGGCAGAAATTCGCCCACACCATGTTATTTCCACAAAATAATAAAGATTCGATTTCAAATATATATATATATATATATATATATATATATATATATATATATATTTGTATGACAATTTAAAAATAGGATTTTTTTTAAGAACTTACCGTAAAATCCTTTTCTCGGAGTTCAATGACAGACGCAGTAGTGAGCTGAGAGCAGATTTTGTCTGAATCTTGCCAAATCAGCCCATTGTCCAACTAAACAGCATATATCTTGCATGTCAGTGCTGCCTGGCAGGTGGTAATAGCCACCATAACATCAGGGAAATCGGGTGCCAGAAGAGCAGTCTCTACAGCAGGGATATGCAATTAGAAGACCTCCAGCTGTTGCAGAACTACAAGTCCCATGAGGCATAGCAAGACTCTTGACAGCCACAAGCATGACACCCAGAGGCACAGGCATGATGGGACTTGTAGTTTTGCAACAGCTGGAGGTCTGCTAATTGCATATCCCTACTCTACAGGATCGGTCTGGGAAACCCTCCTTGAATTTCCCACCACACGGGACTCTGGGCTGGCCAGATTCTCAATATACACACACTTACTGAAACACACTAATCTATATCAAGCCCTGATGTAATAAATCTTTTTATTTATTTATTTTTTAAAATGGACTTCTCTAGCGAGGTGGAAAAGATACAATATATCTTTTCATCTTCATGGAAGAGAAACCACACAGGGGAGAGCTACAAAGTGATCACTGCGATAGCCAATCACAGGCAATTACAGCGATCATGTGATCAAGAGCTAGTTTTCCTAGCTCCTCATCAATAATATACGAATCTTAGCTGTCAGTAACAGCTGGGCCTCAGTGCCTGGAGCGTGTGATTGCTTACATTGTCCCTTCTATTTCGGTATGTGGATGATGGCACTTCTCCTAATCAATTTACAGCTGTCACATGACCCAGATCTTTCTGCCTGTCTGCAGGGAAATATAAGCAGGAGGAGCCTCTAGTCCTCTGCTGCTGGTCACTTGTTCAAAATAAAAAATAGCCCCTTTGGAATACAGAGTAAAATAAATACAAAATATCAATAAACTGTTTTCTCTTATGTTCGTTGACAGACGCAGCCTCTATTCATGACACGTGGGTTATGTACCTTTTACTAGGAGTAGACTAGGCAGAACGAAGGTTCAGAAAGCAAAGCTGGCCCCTCCCAGGGGGCCGTCCTTACTCAGCACATAACCCCTCAGCCCTGCATAGCATATCAGTTCGTAAAAAGCCGCACAAACACAACACCGAGGGGTGGGTGCTGCGTCTGTCAATGAACTCAGAGAAAAGGATTTTACTGTAAGTTCTTAATAAAACCCTATTTTCTCTTACGTTCATTGACAGACGCAGCCTCTATTCATGATACGTGGGGACGTCCCAAAGCAGTGTCAAACAAGAGGGGTGGGCAAACAATAACAACTGTACCCACAGAAAGATCTCGGGAGGCACCAGCCGCGCCTACACTGCCGCCTGTAAAACTTTGGGGCCAAAAGCAGCATCCGCGAATGCTGACACATCAACTTTGTAAAACTTAACAAAAGTGTGCACCGGGGCCCAAGTAGCCGCCTTGCACACCTGAGACCCGATGCTTGGTGTCTAAATGCCCAGGAAGTGCTAATCGCCCTGGTGGAAAGAGCCATGACTGGAAAAGGGGGTACTTGTCCCCAAACAGTATACGCATGGGTCATGGTCTGTCTGATCCAACGTGAAACAGTGGCCAACGAAGCCGCCAACCCTTTTTGCGGCCCATCCGTCAGCACAAACAGCGCATCCGACTTCCTGAAAGGAGCCGTAGCTGCCAAATACACCCGCAATGCTCTCACCACATCCAAGGAATGCAGAGCAATCTCCTTAGGGTGAGACGGGTGCGAACACAAGGAAGGGAGGACAATGTCCTCATTAATGTGAAAAGAGGAGACTACCTTCGGAAGGAACCTTCACGACAAAGCTGCCAATTCAGACACCCCCCTAGTGGATGCGATAGCCACCAAGAAGGCGACCTTCTGAGACAGCAATTGTAAGGGAATATCCCTGATCTTCTGATAAGGCGGTTTCTGCAGTACAGAAAGTACCAAGTTCAGATCCCACGGCGCCAAGGGCGACCGTACCTGAGGAGCCACATGGCGTACACCCTGTACAAATGCACGGATCAAAGAATGCGTCGTCAAAGGACGCTGAAATAGAATCGCCAGAGCGGAAATCTGGCCCTTTAGGGTGCTCAAAGCCAACTTTTGGTCCAGGCCTTGTTGAAGAAAGGCCAGCACCCGAGCAACTGCAAAAGAATGGGGGTTCCAACCCCCCGACTCGCACCAGGTAATATAGGCCTTACAAGTGCGATGATAGATCTTGCGCGAAGTACACTTGAGCACCTTAAGCATAGTGGGGATCACTGACTCAGAGACCCCCCTGTCCCTCAACACCTGGGACTCAATCGCCATGCCGTCAAAGCCAGCGAGGGTAAAGCAGGGTGCAAGATGGGGCCCTGCGACAGTAGATCTTCGCAAAGCGGGAGTCCAAGGGCACCGAGGCCAATCCGGAGCCACCAGGATTGTCATGATTCCCTCCACTTCTCTCCTGCGCAGCAACCGCAGTAGAAGCTTGAGAGGAGGAAAGGCATACAGAAGCCTGTACCGGGACCACGGGGCCACCAGAGCATCCGTGGCTGCCGCCAACGGGTCCCTTGACCTGCTCACGATGGTCTTCATCTTGTGATTGAATCCGGACGCCAGGAGATCCACATCTGGCGTGCCCCACCTTTCGCAAATCTGGCGAAAGACCTCTGGATGCAGGGACCACTCTCCCTGGTCCAGCTTTTGGCGACTTAGGAAGTACGCCCGGAATGTAGATGGCGGACATTGCAGGCACGTGAAGCTCTGCCCACTTTAGGATGTGGGCTGCCTCTGCCGCTGCTGCCGAGCTTCTTGTTCCGCCTTGATGGTTCACGTACGCCACAGCCGTGGTGTTGTCCAACTGAACCCGAACCGGGAGGCCGCGCAGCCTTGCCGATCAGCAGGAGAGACAGAGCTTGATCGCCCTCAGCTCCAACACATTGATCGGAAGTCGATACTCCTGCGCCGACTAACGGCCCTGAGCCGACAGGTTTCCCAGGACTCCTCCCCAGCCCGAGAGGCTGGCACCCGTCGTGACTATCGACCATTTCAGGGAGAGGAACGACTTCCCCAGGGTCAATGCCGGGGCCCAAAGCCACCAAGTCAATGACCCCCTGGTCAGATGATCCAACTGGATCAGAAAATCCAGAGACGAAGGAGACCTGTCCCACTGTAGTAGTATCGCTCGCTGCAGGAGCCGGGTGTGACTCTGGGCGTACGGTATCGCCTTGAAGGACGAGACCATGTCTCCCAACACCCACATGCAAAAACGTAAGGAGGACCACCGTCATGACAGCAGGGATCGCACTGCTACTTGCAGTGCCAGCAACTTGTCCGGAGGTAGAAATACCTTCGCCTGCACAGTGTCCAATGTCAGACCCTGATATTCGAGGCGTCAGGACAGGGTCAATGTTGACCTCTGTAGGTTGATTAGCCAACCAAAGTCCCTCAGCAAGGTCAGGGTAACAGTAACATTGTCCTCCAGAGCCTAAGCCGACTCCGCTCGCAGAAGATCGTCCAGGTAGGCTACCGCAGCAATGCCCCTCTGTCGCAGCAGAGCGAGCACCGGGGCCAGCAACTTGGTGAATACCCGTGGAGCCGAGGCCAGGCCGAAGGGGAGAGCCACAAACTGGTAATGAAGGTCCCCTACAGCAAAGCGCAGGAAGCGTTGGTGCCCGACACAGATGGCAACATGCAGATATGCGTCCTTGATGTCCAGGGACGCCAGCCAATCCCCTTGGTGCAGGGCGGCCACAACCGAACGGACTGACTCCATCCTGAATTTGCGCGTCTTCACAAAGTGATTGAGCGCTTTCAAGTCCAGAACCGGCCTGCCCCCCCCCTTCTTTGGTACCACAAAGAGGTTTGAATAGAAGCCGCGGAATCTCTCCGCTGGAGGGACTGGCACAAGCAACCCCTGTTCGGACATCGACCACACAGCCCCTAGCAGAGCTAGCCGACGCTCCGGAGGGAGCTTTAAATTGGATGGGAAGAACCTGTACGGGGGCCGGGTGCTGAACTCTATCTTGTACCAGGAGGACACCACCTTCCGCATCCACCGGTCGGAGATGCGGGCGGCCCATCGGTCCGCGAACTCCAGAAGTCGACCCCCCACCCAAGATTCGGGCGGGGGCAACCCATCATGCGGAAGACGACTTATCGTGTTGCCAGGGACGCTTACCAGAGCCAGAGGCAGACTTGCCGGGCCGGGAGTTCCTGCCCGCCTGACCGGGCGCACGGAAAAAAAGTTTTTGCCCAGAGGGCTGAGGCCCCTGTTTGCGACGCTGGTCACGCCGCTTGGGTTCGGGAAGAAACGTACTCTTCCCCCCAGTGAAATCCTTAATGATTTCATCCAATTGAGGCCCAAATAGCCGACCACCTTGAAAAGGAAGATCCGTGAGGCCCTTCTTGGACGCGTGGTCACCCGACCAGCGTCACAGCCACAACAGGCGCCTAATAATGATTGCAAAAACTGACATTTTTGACATCGGTACCAAATCCAGAGCTGCATCACAAAGATAACTAAGCCCTTGCACCAGGTGGTCTGCTTGCTGCACGGATTCAGGCAAATCTACGCCGCCCCGGGCCTCACTCCACTCCATCGCACACTCTGTGAGCGACTGAGCTACCATGACAGACACCAAGGCCGGTCGCTGCCCCCGTCACCAAAAAGAGTGCCTTGGACACTGCTTCCGTCTGCCTATTGGCTGGGTCCCTAAAAGAGGGAGACCCCTCCAGTGGAATAGTTGTCGCCTTGTTCAGGCGGGCCATTGGCGGATCCACCGCGGGGGGAGACCCATTTCTGTAACAGTCTGCCCTCAAAAGGGATAGCGCACAGAAAAATGTTTTGGCAGGGTAAAGGAATTCAGCGGACGTTTCCATTCCTTATACACATACTGGTCAAAATACTGGAGGGTAGGGAAAAAACTTAGGAGCATGAGAGGGCTTCTTGGACCCAAAAGTATAGGCAGACGCCTGTGCCTCTCCAGCCTGATCCAGGCGCAGTGAATTGCGGACGGCCGCGACCAGGGCGCCCACCAGCGCCTTTTCGCATGCCACTGAGGCCCCCTGGTCCTCCTCCCCATTTGAGGGATCCAGCTCTCCTTCTGAGAGCTCCACGGGGGTCCCTGTGACCCCAGAGCTTCCTTCCGGTTCCGAGTTCTCCTCAGAGGATTGCGGGGGAGGGGGGCGCTTTTTGGGGCCCCCCTACACCAGTCCGATTCCCCCCGGGCGAAAAACTCCTCCAAGATGGAGGTTAACTGATCTAGGGGAACCAGAGGTCCCAGCGTGGCCTGTGCTTTTGCGGACCGCTCCGGAGAAGCAACTGTCGGTTCAGCCGCCATTGAGCCACCGCCAGGACACTTGTGAGGCCTACCAGCCATCATCCCCACAGTGCCACCCCCTGCAAAGCCTCAGGACTGCCCAGTAGGACTCAGCACTGCCGCTCCTGCACCCCAGGGAGAAAGCCAGCAATACTTGCAGAACCCTGTGCCACTATGCTTCAAAAAGAGGCCGCCGCTGTCTGCCAATGCCACCGCGTGCTCTGCCGCTGCTGTTGATCTGCCGAGCTGCTGATGTTGCTGATGCTGTGTTCCCAGAAGGAATGGGGCCAAAAGCACATGTAAAGTCCCATAAAGGGGGACTAACCAAAAATGGCCACCACAGCCACTAGAGGCCAAAACTCTTCCAAAATGGCTGCGACCACGGCAAAATGGCGGCAGCCGCGACTCCTGGAAAATGCAGCTCACGGCAGCAGCAGGCGATCGGCCAGGACATCAGGCGGGCGGGCGGGCGGGCAGACGCGAGGGGGGGGGGGAGAAGGTTAGTGACCAGTGCACCCCCCCACCGGAACGGGCACCGCTAGTTGCCCCCCCTCAACCACCAGGGGGGTGTCACTCACCCATCCAGACGGGCGCAGCGGGTAGCCACCCGGTGCAGACCTTCCTCCCCCCAGATGAGGAGGGATGCTGCCGGCCAAGCGACCCCTGGAGCAGGCACAGCCTGGATGCTGGGTACGCAGGTGGAGCGTTTAACCCACCGGCCGCCGGCACGGAACTGGCAGGATGCGGCGGACCCCGCCAGCGCTAAGGGTGGCTTGCATCCGTTGGCCGTGCTGGGGAGAAGGCAGGACCTATGAGTATTCGTGTGATCCCCAGCTGGCTACTTGATTGCAGTCTTCATCAGAAGGCTTGCGCGAAAAGCAGAAAAGAAAAAATAAAAAAACTTTAGGGGAACCGCAGTTCCCAGCAGGGAACCAGGTCTAACTCCTTGCACTAGGCAGAAGAAAAACTGATATGCTATGCAGGGCTGAGGGGTTATGTGCTGAGTAAGGACGGCCCCCTGGGAGGGGCCAGCTTTGCTTTCTGAACTTTCGTTCTGCCTAGTCTACTCCTAGTAAAAGGTACATAACCCACGTGTCATGAATAGAGGCTGCGTCTGTCAACGAACATAAGAGAAAACAGTTTATTGATATTTTGTATTTATTTTACTCTGTATTCCAAAGGGGCTATTTTTTATTTTGAACAAGTGACCAGCAGCAGAGGACTAGAGGCTCCTCCTGCTTATATTTCCCTGCAGACAGGCAGAAAGATCTGGGTCATGTGACAGCTGTAAATTGATTAGGAGAAGTGCCATCATCCACATACCGAAATAGAAGGGACAATGTAAGCAATCACACGCTCCAGGCACTGAGGCCCAGCTGTTACTGACAGCTAAGATTCGTATATTATTGATGAGGAGCTAGGAGAACTAGCTCTTGATCACATGATCGCTGTAATTGCCTGTGATTGGCTATCGCAGTGATCACTTTGTAGCTCTCCCCTGTGTGGTTTCTCTTCCATGAAGATGAAAAGATATATTGTATCTTTTCCACCTCGCTAGAGAAGTCCATTTTAAAAAATAAATAAATAAAAAGATTTATTACATCAGGGCTTGATATAGATTAGTGTGTTTCAGTAAGTGTGTGTATATTGAGAATCTGGCCAGCCCAGAGTCCCGTGTGGTGGGAAATTCAAGGAGGGTTTCCCAGACCGATCCTGTAGAGTAGGGATATGCAATTAGCAGACCTCCAGCTGTTGCAAAACTACAAGTCCCATCATGCCTGTGCCTCTGGGTGTCATGCTTGTGGCTGTCAAGAGTCTTGCTATGCCTCATGGGACTTGTAGTTCTGCAACAGCTGGAGGTCTTCTAATTGCATATCCCTGCTGTAGAGACTGCTCTTCTGGCACCCGATTTCCCTGATGTTATGGTGGCTATTACCACCTGCCAGGCAGCACTGACATGCAAGATATATGCTGTTTAGTTGGACAATGGGCTGATTTGGCAAGATTCAGACAAAATCTGCTCTCAGCTCACTACTGCTGAACAGTGCATTAGCAAAGAACTGCTATTTGAACCTTGCAAACAAATCTCAGGGCCTGGGAATACAGAACTGAGAATCGCAGCAGGAAAAAAATCTCCAGGTTGTGGGACTGGATGAGGGACTGGAAGGGAAGAATTCAACCCTGTTAGTGGAGTAATTACTGCGGTCCCTACTACCTGCTACCCAACCCTCCCTCTACTGGAGCATGCACATTGTATGCCACCTAAAGTGGGCCCGGTGGGCTCACTGCCTTCCATGTTGATTCTCTGCCTGCTAAATTTTCTTTGACCGGGATGAGATCCTTAAAGCTGCCTGTTTCACTTGCAACTTATCTCACAATGAAAGACTTCTTCTGTTCCAGGTTATTCTGTTGAAACCCTTCTCAGTCCTGGCCTGCATCTATTGAGTTAGTTCGTACTGTATTATCTTAGGTTCATTATATGACTACTTTATCTATACGGTCATAGAATGTACGGGCCTAAACTCGACTGTGCGGAGGTCCTTAGTATTTAGCTAGCTTTGGAGGTTTGCTCATTTGTGTATCCTTCAGAAAACACACCTTTTAGGCTCCTGAATCCTAGGCCTGCAGAAGGCATGGATAGGATGCCATTAACATACAATCTACTCTAGCTACTATGTTGGAGTCATTATCCTAGTCCATAAATCTTTATCTTATTAGCCTACTGATGTTAAAGTGGACCCAGAGGGCAGATATGTCATATTGCATGTTTTAATTAATAAGATTGCTATGGTAATTATTGGCCTTTATCTACTTCTATCATCTAATACCAGCCCATTATACAGATTGATGCAGATGGTATCTCAATATGGCACTGATAATGTCCTACTCTTAGGTGACTTTGATCTGGTACTGCACCCTGATCTAGACAGACTCCACCCTACTTCTAGATCGTGCCCAGATTTTACCCAATGGACATGTATTGATTTGGACTAGTGTTATTTTGTTTCGTTAAAGGGGTTGTAAGGGTTTTTTTTTTAAATAACAAACATGTTATATTTACCTCCTCTGTGCAAGGGTTTTGCACAAAATGGCCCCAATCCTCTTTTTCTGGGGTCCCCCAGTGGCGCTCCTGGCTTCTCTTCTCCAGGACCCCCACGGAGAGTCACTTTCCATGGGGGCACTTGTGCATCCATAGACAGAGACAGCAGGACTTGGCCCCGCCCCCTGGCTCCCATGTCACTGGATTTGATCGACAGCAGCGGGAGCCAATGGCTCCTGCTGCTATCAATCTATCTAATGAGGACCCGAAACAGTGTATAGGGCTGCTGTGCTTATTCCCGTCGCTGGATTGATTGGGTTCAGGTAAGTAAAAGGGGGGCTGCTGCACTACAGAAGGTAGAATGCATTAAGGTGAAAAACCTTGAGGCTTTACAACCCCTTTAAAATTCTCCCCAGGGAATCTCAGATCATGCCCCCTTGTCACTTACTTTAAATACATCCATGTACACCGGTCATTGGTTGTGGATACTGTCCAGACATTGGATTATAGACAAGAGGGTTCCTGAATCACTTTGTCAATTTTGGTTTGCTATTGAGGACTCTCCCAGTCCCTTAGTTTTTAGTAGTACCTTTAAAACTTTGCTCAGAGCAGAATACATCTCTCATATTGCTTCTGCCATAAAGGATTGTATCTATCTGTTCCCTTGCATCATTGGAATGAGATCTCCAGCAAAAGGAGGCAGCATATGTGTAGAGCCTAGACCGAGCTAGCAAATTTGGCATGGTAACATGCTTTAAGGGAGGTAGGCTATTGCGTATTGATCAGACTAAAAAGACCAGACTAAAAAGTCCCTACTTTATACAGACCAACCTGTGTTTAAGTATAGAGTAAAAACCACTTGCTTTTCCGGAACACATGATTTATAAATTTATGGAATCCTACTGGTAATTTTTTTTTTCTAGGGCTGCATATAGCGAGTCTGACCTTTGTAGATACCTTGATGGGATTACATTCCTCACTTTAGAACCTCAGTTCTGGACTGCCTGGACCAGGACATCTCACTTGAAGATGAGCAGGAAGAGATAGAAGGGATCCTGGTAGAAATGTATTCCCACTATGTAGAGCTGCTGGAGCCTAGGCGTACTGCCCTGTTTGGCCAATTTTCCTCCCAGGGATTTTTTCCCTGAGCCTATTTTTGTGTTGGTGCCCAAACAGGGTAAGGACCGGGCAAACTATACAAAGATATTGGTGAAAATCCTAGCTAATCATCTATCCTGGGTGGTAGATGGTCTTATACATGTTGATCAGACTGGTTTCATTTCTGGCAAGGATACTGATATCAATATTCAAAATGTATTTTTTTAATTTAGCTATTATTAATGTGAATTGTGGTACGAGGGTTATTCCCTCATTGTATCCTGAGAAGGCTTTTCACTTGGATTTTCTCTGGAGTTGTTGCAGAGATTTGGGCCTAGGTTCCAATCATAGATAACCATCCATATTCCCATTGCACATGTTCCTTGAAAAGGCTCTGGGATACTGGATGGTGCAGCAACCACCAGCTGGAGGCTGGATCATGCATGACACAGTGTAGATATTTGCCAGCACACAACGGATTGTAAAGGTGAATCCAAATTTTTTTTATTAAAGTATGATCACATCACAAACAAGAGAGTGCACTACACTAGGTTCCCATCATGGGTTACACATGCTTTACCAGGCTCCCAAGGCCAGAGTGCACATGAATGACAGGATTTCAGATGCCTTCTCTCTTCAGAGGGGTACCTGACAAGGATAGCCTTTGTCACCTAGTCTTTTCGCTCTGGCCTTGAAGCCACTGGCAATTTTGGCACAGGACTTGCAGCTCATTTCAGGCCTACATGTTGATCCCATTGAGAAAAAAATGTTGCTGTATGCCAACGATGACCACCTGCAGTCCCCTTCCCACTGGAGTGGGTTGAATAGTTTAGGTAGCCAGGATTACATCCTTTGCTCCTGCAGCCTTGAGAGAAATGTGCCCCTTGGGCCAATCTCTCTCTAAACCGGATAGGTCATATGTATTAATGTCCTTAAAATGTGGTTTCTTCCTAAATTTAAAGGGTTTGTTACCCCAACATTTCATATTGCTGATAGGTGCCTGCTGCACCATGTACTTGTATGAAAAAGTATCCTGTTCTCTTTGTACTGCTTCCTTTGTGTGAGATCCCTGGTGTTCCTGCTAGTCCCTCTGCTTTCCTATTAAATACTGACCACACTAAGCAGGAGAACACACCGTGGTCAGTTCTCTAGCTGTGCTGGGAACTCAGCCGGCTCACACACAGCTTTTCACTGGGAAGAGCCCCCCCGCTCTTATGCAGCTGAGAACAGAGGGAATTTGATCACTTATAAAAAAAGGATTAAGAAAAGGTGTTTATAATGTTTTTTTTTTTTTTTTTTACATCTATACACAAATGTTTGGCCTTTCATTTCCATTCATTTTTTAAACTAAATGGGTTGTTTTACAAGGTGATTGTTTCCTTTTTTTGGAATGGTGCCCTCCCTCGATTGGCAAAATCTTAGCGATCCAACTCGGGGGATGGGCACTAACAAATTATCAGATTTACTATTGATTTGCTGTTCTAAGTTACAGTTAGATGGTGGTTCCCACGGTCCAGGGCTAATGCAGCTGTCTGTTTAGAGTTGGCCTTTTTGAGTTCCCAAACAGAGCTTAGTAATTTAGTGTTCAGGGATTCTAGAGCTTATGCCAACCTCCCAGGTCCCACCAGAATGACTCTTTGAGTACAGGTATATTCTAGCAAGAGATTCATTAAGCCTAATCACTGGTTGGCCTACCAGCCTCTGCGGGTTAACTCCCTACCTCATTTTAGATCTCTTCCTGCTCCTCAAGTATGGGCATGATTTAAAGTTAAAACTCTGTGAAACAGTATGCCTGCTGGTATGGTACTGTCATTCCAGGACCTATCCTCTATGTATAGCCTACCTAGGTGGATGTACTTCCAGCAACTCCAATCACCACATGCTGCTCTGTCTCAGTTCCCACAACCTCACGTGCTTGAAACAGACCCAACTGAGTCTCCTTGCTCAGGACTCTTTTCTGAAGCACCCCCCCCCCCCATATCTGGCTCTCCTCTGCGTTGCTCTCCCAAAATTCAAGATTGTGGGAGCAGTGGAGAGCTGATATTCCAACATTGGACCAGGAGGACTGCATTGAAGAGTGTCCTTAACTTTTCATTTCATCTAGAAATTAATTGGTTCAGACCAAGGTTTTATTTATACCACAATTATGTCATAGAATCTATCCCCAGTGGTCGTCGACATGCCCACGATATCGGAGTGACCCTGGCACATATTCTGGGACTGCCACAGGTTGACAAAATTTTGGATGGATATTTTTTACCTCATTAATGTCCTTCTGAAAATGTTCCTTCCTTCGTCTCTGAGCTAGCATTACTGATTATTCATGGCGATGCATGGAGAGACATTACCACACTAAGTTGTATGTGTTATATTATGTGAAAAATGGAATTCACTCCCCCTCCCCATTGTCTTTTTGGGAGTCGATTAAAATTGACGTATGTCAATGGAAAATGTCCTAAGAAGTACAATATGGTCTATGAACCACTTGACTGCTTAGGACTGTGGTATCTCTCTTGTAGAATAAGGAAGTAATGTATACTACAGAGCCATCAAGACATGCAAGCTAGGAACTGACATGCAAAGATAGAGGGAAACCCTGTCTTACCTTATCCACATTACCAATCCAGATCAGGGTTCAGGCTTTGCCTGTCATAGTGGGCATCCCTTCAGAGGAGTCTTCAAGATCTGGGAGTCATAGGCATAGACCAGGGCCCTTGACATGTGCAGGATGACGTGGCTAACTACATTCATTGCACAGTGTGTCAAGGTGAGTACTAAAAGCAGGATCCAGTGTCTGGGTATGGTTATCAAAGTGCAATCAAGGGTCACTGATCCAGAAATGAATGAGCTGTGAAGGCAATCAAATCTCCATAGAAGTGTCAGTCAAAGGAGGTAAATAAAAGAAGTATGGGCTTTTTTTCTTTTTGCGCATTTATACTTACCTAGGTGGTTGCAGCATCGATCCAATGCTGCATTTGTCCCTTGCCAGCTCTAACACTGGGAGCTGAGCGATCTAACACCGCCAATTGCTTGGTTCTCACAGCTCCTTGAGCAGAGAGCTGCTTACTGTCAGTTAGCAGCTTTCTACTCTGCCCCCTCCTCACTCACTGGAGCGCTGGGCTGTGGAGGGGGCAGGCTCTCAGTGGCTTGCTAAAAGGCTGAGCCCGCTGTTTGCTGAGAACGGGTCACAGGAGTGCAAAAGTGACTGTACTCCTGTAATCCACAGGAGAAGTACAGCTAAACAAGCTTTGGCTGTACTTCTATAAATCTGGTGAAAAGACAGGGGCTCCATCCCCCTATCCATGCTTCTGGCCCCTTTCAGGACACCAGCGCATGAATTCCTATGGCGGGGATGTGTTTTTTGAAGCAATGATTAGAGCCAGAGGCTCAAAATAGTGTAGGCTCGGGGCGCAGAGCACTGCGTCCAGAGCCCACCCAGGTGTGTTGCAACAGTGAATGAATATTCGCTGTTGCAACACTGATCTTCCTCCAACCAATCGGGAAGCGGGTCTGATACCCGTCACCCGATTGGCTGAAAAGGACAGGCGATCCTTTGGATGCCTAGGAGGAGGAGGAGGAAGCCGCACAGAAGACACAGGAGCCCGCCGTCCATAGAAGCCCACAGCCGCCAGAGCCCGCTGCTGCCTGCCGGAGCCCGTAATCCGCCCTTGCCTGCTGAAGCCCACCGCTGCCACTGGAGCCCGGCGCTACCTGCCGGAGCTCACAACCCACTGGTCAGGGCTGCTGGGGTAAGTGTGGGGGGGGGGATTCCACCGACCATTTGGGGGGGGGCACTGTGAAAAGATAATAGGCATCCATCACCTAAGGAAATGGGCAGGGGTATAGGGGCACACTAGAAGGCAGATTTGTACTGTACGATAAAGATAATTATTTGCAGGGAAAATTTGGTAGAGAAATAGGAAAGTATACTTCTCTTTTAAATCATTTCATTTTCAATAATCATAAACGTAGGTGACAAGATTGCAAAAGAATTGTCACAAATTTTCATGTGTCAAACTGTCTTATTATCCAAAAGTAGAGCTTGAGAGCATTCACAGTTGATTACAGTTCCTTTATAAAAGAGCTTTTCATGGATTCAATCAGCACAAGCACTTTATGCATTTGAAATTATAATGCCATCATAGTCTGATGCCAGTGACAGGTCATCAGCCTGCTTCCACCGATCAAACCTGAACAGCAATATTATACAGTTGTGCTCATAAGTTTACATACCCTGGTAGCATTTATGATTTTTTGGCCATTTTTTCAGAGAATATGAATGGGAACACAAAAACATTTATTTCACTCATGGTTAGTGTTTGGCTGAAGCCATTTATTATCAAACGTCTTTACTCTTTTTATATCATAATGACAACAGAAACTACCCAAATGACCTTGTTTAAAAGTTTAGATATCCTGGTG
Source organism: Glandirana rugosa (assembly GCA_018402905.1). NCBI lineage: Eukaryota > Metazoa > Chordata > Amphibia > Anura > Ranidae > Glandirana > Glandirana rugosa. The sequence goes on along the minus strand of BLSH010013009.1, from coordinate 895,412 downwards.
ATTTTGGCTTGATGACATGCACACAAGTTGACACAAAGGTGTATGAATGGCTATTAACTGGTTACAGACTGGCTCACACACATATACTGCGGCAGTGTGGCAGCTGTGCCCATATGTCGCTTGCATTGGATTCGATCCATAACCGATCAGTCATCAGGCGCAGGCCAGTCATTGTTGGCCTGCACCTGGTGATCGGTTTTTGGTCAGTGACAGACTGTCCTCTGCCTCTGTAATGTAAACAGAGGCAGAGGAAGTGATGTCATCTCTCCTCCTGGAGTCCTTTCGGTTCCAGAGTGAGGAGAGAAGACACCCAAAAGTGAGTTGCACAACACTACACTGACACAGTACAGATAGGCACACTTTTCACCCCCCTGATCGCCCCCCCCCCCTTTCACTCCTGTCACTGTGTCATATAGTGCAGTGATCAGATCTTTCACTGATCACTGTACTTGTGTCACACTAATCAGTGTTAGGGTAGGTAGCAGTAGGCCCAGGTAGGTATATGTGCCCCCCCCTAATAAAGGTTTAAGCCCCTTGATTGCCCCGTCACCTGTGATCACTGTATTGGTGTCACAGGAAACGCTTGTTAGAAAGTGAATACACCCCTCACATTTTTGTAAATATTTTATTATATCTTTTCATGTGACAACACTGAAGAAATTACACTTTGCTACAATGTAAAGTAGTGAGTGTATAGCTTGTATAACAGTGTACATTTTTTGTCCCCTCAAAATAACTCAACACACAGTCAATGTCTAAACCACTGGCAACAAAAAAGTGAGTACACCCCTAAGTGAAAATGTCCAAATTGGGCCCAATTAACCATTTTCCCTCATGGGACTTGTCCGTGTTACAAGATCTCAGTTGTGAATGGGGAGCACGTGTGTTAAATTTGGTGTTATCGTTCTCACTCTCTAATACTGGTCACTGGACGTTCAACATGGCACCTCATGGCAAAGAACTCTCTGAAGATCTGAAAAAAAGAATTGGTGTTCTACATAAAGATGGCCTAGGCTATAAAGAAGATTGCAAAGACCCTGAAACTGAGCTGCAGCATCGTGGCCAAGACCATTCAGCGGTTCAACAGGACAGGTTCCACTCAGCATAGGCCTCACCATGGTCGACCAAATTAGTGGAGTGTACATGCTCAGCGTCATATCCAGAGGTTTTCTTTGGGAAATAGACGTATGAGTGCTGCCAGCATTGCTGCAGAGGTTGTAGGGGTGGGGGGGTGAGCCTGTCAGTGTTCAGACCATACGTGGCACACTGCATCAAATTGGTCTTCATGGCTGTTGTCCCAGAAGGAAGCCTCTTCTAAAGATGATGCATAAGAAAGCCCGCAAACAGCTTGCTGAAGACAAGTAGACTAAGGACATGGATTACTGGAACCATGTCCTCTGGTCTGATGAGACCAATATAAAGATATTTGGTTCAGATGTTGTCAAGCGTATGGCAGCAACCAGGTGAGGAGTACAAAGACAAGTGTGTCTTGCCTATAGTCAAGCATGGTGGTGGAAGTGTCATGGTCTGGGGCTGCATGAGTGCTGCCAGCACTGGGGAGCTACAGTTCATTGATGGCACCATGAATGCCAACATGTACTGTGACATACTGAAGCAGAGCATGATCCCCTCCCTTCGGAGAATGGGCAGCAGGGCAGTATTCAAACATAACAGCCCCAAACACAGCTCCAAGACAACCACTGCCTTGCTAAAGAAGCTGAAGGTAAAGATGGTGGACTGTCCAAGCAAATCTCCAGACCTAAACCCTATTGAGCATCTTTGGGACATCCTCAAACGGAAGTGGAGGAGCGCAAGGTCTCCAACATCCACCAGCTCCGTGATGTCGTCATGGAGGAGTGGAAGAGGGCTCTAGTGGCAACCTGTGGAGAGGGTTAAGGCAGTGCTGGAAAATAATGGTGGCCACAAAATATTGACAATTTGGGCCCAATTTGGACATTTTCACTTAGGGGTTTACTCACTTTTGTTGCCAGCGGTTTAGACATTAATGGCTGTGAGATATTTTGAGGGGGCAGCAAATTTACACTGTTATACAAGCTATACACTCACTACTTTACATTGTAGCAAAGTGTCATTTCTTCAGTGTTGTCACATGAAAAGATATTATAAAATATTTACAAAAATGTGAGGGGTGTACGCACTTTTGTGAGATACTGTGTGTGTGTATATATATATATATATATATATATATATACACATACACACACACACACACACACACACACACACACACACACCTTTTATAGGTTTTCACCCCAGATCGCCTGGCGGTGACATTAGTTGGGTTTTAGCGTGCGTTAGGGTCAACGTCCAACCCCGGCAGGGTAAGGTTAGTCAGGTACCCTGACACGCACACACATACACTAGATAGGTCAGTTAGTAGTATATTATCTGAACAGATCAAGATCTGTGATTTGATCAGATATATATTAGCGGCCCCACTAGAATAGTGTTCTAAAAAATACGGTGTTAGCGGAATCAGCACAGATACCTGCTAGCAGCTGCGTTTGGCCCCTCTGCCCTGCTCAGCCCCCCCAAGTGCAGTATCAAATAGATCACTGATACTTACAAAACACAACACATATCTGCAGTGTTTGCCGAGTTCACGCCCGATCCCTGCGAATGCTGACAGTGATTTTGGTAGGGATTGAAACAGGCTCTGATTAGAAATAGTTATTGCTGTGCATAAAACACCAGTGAAGGAGGGTCTACACGCATCCCTATGATACAGATTAGAGGAAAATCCCACTTGGAACTTTTAAGGGAAGACCAACTCCATTAGAGTAAACCAGTATTGTCATAAAAAATAAAATTTTTATTTTAAGTTTAGACTGCCCAAACACTAGGCTTTACATCAACAAAAAGATACATACATGTACAAACATGGGATGCATAGTAGTTGCGACATACATGTTAAAATACAAAAACAGTGATATTGATACAACCACTACTCTCTGTTTTGAAGAGAACAGGGGGAATCCGACGCGTTTTGAAAAAATTCTTCCTCAGGGGTAAGTGGTCATATGATTAGCAATGTCTAAATTGAGAAAAATATACAGTTAAAATTCACATTCAAATATATCCATCACCACTGTTTGCACACTATTTGTATGTCTACAAATGTACTAACCGTGAGAGAAGACAGTTGCGTCCAAAACGTATCAGTCTAAAAGCATCCAAAAATTCCATAACAGGCTACCCGCTGTTCATCTGTATCCCCGTGGGACCACTGATAGATGAAAGGGGGGAGAGGAAGGGCAGAAGAATAGATAGTTCACCCTATCCCCATACAGTGCCCCGCTCGATTATCCTCAACAAAGAAAGTGACTTCCCTGGCAAGAAGCCAAGCATATATTGGAATTCTAATGGACAAGAAGGAAAAGCGCGGAAATAAATATTTTACTGAGAAAAATGAAAGACCAAAATTTTAATATAAAGAGATGTATTTTTTGTAGTGTGTTGACCCAATCTGAGACCCACCTGCACTTTTATAGGAAGGTATAGGATGACTCCAGTGAAAAAACAAAAAATATGCCATGTGGTAACTGGGAAGGGTATTGCTGCAAACAAATAAAATAAACATATGCTATATTGAACTGTTTTTATGTATATTAGCCTGTGCATATAAGTGAGGCTTACCTATACTATCCCGCAGCCCAATTGGACGGTGATGTGTGTAAAGATAAATTCAAAACACTGGCTATAGTATCCAGATCTGCACTCATTGCAGTTGAACCACATCAGCTGTCTATAACAAAATAAAAAAAATACCCCCTGGGTGAGGCGGGGCCGTCTCGTCCCCAAGATGTACAGCTGATTCCTTCTACTCAGCTGTAGCCACAATCAATGGGGTTTCCTTATTTTTTTCCCTCCCAGCCCGTCTCTGAGATGCACAACTAATTTCACCTGTTCAGCTGCAGTTACAACCAATGGGATCTTTCTCCCTCAGCTTTTAAGACTCCAGCTGAGGGAGAACTCTCAGGGCTACCACAATGAGCACTCCAGTGAATAGATAGACATGGATTTTTAGGTAACTAAATTTTCATGAATGGGATAAGGCTGCACTTACAAAATGTATATTTTAATGCTAATATAGGTTCAATTAGCTGCTGTATGGTATACATTGAACTCTATATATATATATATATATATATTTTTTTTTGTTATAGACAGCTAATGTGGTTTAACTGCAATGAGTGCAGATCTGGATACTAAAACCAGTGTTTTGAATTGATTTTTACACACATCACCATCCTACTGGGCTGCGGGACAGTATAGGTAAACCTGTATATGTACTGACCATAATGCTTTGCCTATATGGGTTCACTTATATGCACAGGCTAATATACATAAAAAACAGTTGAATATAGCATATTTTTCTTTTATTTGTTTGCAGCAATACCCTTCCCAGTTACCACATGGCATATTTTTTGTTTTTTCACTGGAGTCATCCTATACCTTCCTATAAAAGTGCAGGTGGGTCTCAGATTGGGTCAACACACTACAAAAAATACATCTCTTTATATTAAAATTTTTGTCTTTCATTTTTCTCAGTAAAATATTTATTTCCACGCTTTCCTTCTTGTCCATTAGAATTCCAATATATGACTGGCTTCTTGCCAGGGAAGTCACTTTCTTTGTTGAGGATAATCAAGCGGGCACTGTATGGGGATAGGGTGAACTATCTATTCTTCTGCCTTTCCTCTCCCCCCTTTGATCTATCAGTGGTTCCACAGGGATACAGATGAACAGCGGTTAGCCGGTTATGGAATTTTTTAATGCTTTTAGACTGATACGTTTTGGACGCAACTGTCTTCTCTCACGGTTAGTACATTTGTAGACATACAAATAGTGTGCAAACAGTGGTGATGGATATATTTGAATGTGAATTTTAACTGTATATTTTTCTCAATTTAGACATTGCTAATCATATGACCACTTACCCTTGAGGAAGAACTTTTTCGAAATTGTGTCGGATTTCCTCTGTTCTCTTCAAAACAGAGTGGTGGTTGTATCAATATCACTGTTTTTGTATTTTATGTGTCACAACTACTATGCATCCCATGTATGTACATGTATGTATCTTTTTGTTGATGTGAAGCCCAGTGTTTGGGCAGTCTAAACCCAAAATAAAAATTGTATTTTTTATGACAATACTGGTTTCCTCTCATGAAGCTGGTCTTCCCTTAAAAGTTCCAAGTGGGATTTTCCTCCAATATGAAACAGGCTCTGACAACCAGGTGTGCTTTTTTGCCATTGAGTCATACTAATGTACCGATAAATTTAGAGTCCAAAATGTCCAATGCGAGGTACAATAGTGAAGAGGCCTACACGTTGCTGAGCATGACAAATGAGAGCGATGGAGAAGCCTCACTGTCAGAATCAGGCTCAGTATACGAACCGGTAGACAGCAACGGCACCCTGACCGATAGCTCTGATGATGGAGTTGTGGTCCCTGCTAAGGTCAGGCGTACCCAACCCCATTCTGCTGCTGGGTTGCAAGAACCGCAGGGCTCTCATATGGAGCAGAGAGCCAGTACTAGTGCCGCTCATCCTTCTGGTGAACTGGTAATGTGGCGAGTCCCATAAGTGCAGTTCAAGCTGATGAGGCCAGCACAAGTAATGTCCCACAGCCACAAAGAAGACAAAGACAGGCCCGCAGAGCCCATAGTGTCTTTCCCGCTGAATTTGCTAAACCTAATTGGCAACCCACCACCGATACAGCGCCCGTACTTCCCCCATTCACTGGCCAACCTGGAATTCAGGTGGAAACTGTTGACTTTACGGCCTTTGATTATTATTCGCTGTTTTTCACTAAAGAGCTCTATAGATCTATTGTGGACCAAAGCAATTTGTATGCCGGTCAATTTATCACCGTTTATCCCCAATTGTCACTTGCCAGAGATTGAAAACCTATTATGGTTTCTGAATTTAAGACCTTTCTGGGCCTTTCCCTCCCATGGGCATAGTTAAAAAAAATCTGAGTTGCGGTCATATTGGTCCACTGACCCAATTCACCATATGCCCGTGTTCTCTGCTTCCATGACCAGGACACAATACGAGCAGATCTTGTGGTTCATGCATTTTAATGACAATGAACTCTGTTGTCCTTGGGGTGACCCTGAATACGATTGACTCCACAAAATTCGCCCCTTGTAAACCACTTCAACAATTTGCAGCCTTGTTTATCCCCGATCAAGATGTCTGCGTAGACGAGTCCCTGATTACATTTTCTGGCCATCTTGCTACCTAGCAGTACCTCCCACGCATGCGTGCCAGATATGGGGTCAAGATGTATCAGCTCCATGAAAGGGCCACAGGCTATACATATAATTTTATGGTTTACGAGGGAAAAGATAGTCACGTGGAGCCCCCCAACTGCCCGGACTACATAGGGAGCATTGGCAAGATTGTTTGGGACTTGGTGTCATCCTTATTCTGAAAGGGGTACCGTTTGATTTTGAAATTGGCGCATGTGGCACCGTGTGATCTAATCGCTGGTAGGCTGGTAGAATCCCGACTTAAACGGGGGGGGGGGGGGGGGGGG
>BLSH010013009.1:863806-879905 GCA_018402905.1 Glandirana rugosa | reverse complement strand
AAAAAAAAATGATCATTACCGCCGCTAGACGCTAAAAATCGCCATGACGTTATAACGTCGCCTGTACAGCCTGTAAAAACTGTGAAAAAACCCTGGTTACTGTAAATATGTCGCTAGTATTTAAATTTATAGGTGACTAATGACACATTTACAGTAACCGTCACTTCCCCACTTGGACGTCCCCCTCTAGATCCCCAATCGATACAAGGACCCACACAAGATTGACACCCCCCTGACCCGATGGTACCCGTACTCTCTAGATTGACTTGGGTCACTGTCCCTAGTCATCTAGAGGGTACGGGGGTGATGTATAAATGTCATTGGTCCCAAAAAAGTGTCAAAAATGTCCGACATGTCCGCTGCAATATTGCAGTACCGCTAAAAATCGCAGATCGCCGCCATTACTAGTAAAAAAAAAATAATAATAATAATAATAACCCCAGAAATGAATTCTCACAATCCGTAAACGCGGCTACTTTTGTGCAAACCAATCAAACGCCGATTGCGATCTTTTAAATCACAAATATGAGGAAGAATATAAATCGGCCAAAACCGATGAAAAAAAAAGGTTTTTTTATGTATTTTTTTGGATTTGTATTTTAGCAAAAAGTAAGGAATTTGGGTTTTTTGCAAAATGGTCGCTCTTCTTTTGTTTATAGCGGTGATCAGAAATGACGCAGAGGGGATCAAGTACCACCAAAAGAAAGCTCTATTTGTGGGGAAAAAAGGACGCAAATTTTGTTTGGGTACAACGTTGCACGATCGCGCAATTGTGTCAGTTAAAGCGACGCAGTACCGAATCGCAAAAAGTGCTCTGGTCCTAACCTGGGAAATTCTTCCGGGGCTGAAGTGGTTAAACGCCCGTGTGTATGAGGCTTAAGAATCCAGGATACACATTAATTCTCTCTTAATGCAATAACAATAATGAAACATGTAAACAAATCACTATTTCAATCTTACTTGGCGCTCAAGATCTTGAATCCGTTTTGCATCAGCAGATCGGTCCTTTAGTCGTTGCTGTTGCTGCACAGGCTGATTTCCAGCATTCTGTGTTAGCTTCTCAACCTTTGAAAGAGATACAGAAATATTTTAAAATGATAATTTTCACACTTGTTATAATTTTCACAAATTACAGATTTGCAGTCATATGATATACCTGTATCTTTAGCTTTTCTATTTGTTCATAAGCATCTCTAAGCCTTGCAGCATCTTTATCTAAAATCTCTTGGTTCTCTGCAAACCACTGGAGTCTTTTATTCAGTCGGCTTATTTCCTGCTTATAGCCCTCCTCCATAATCTTCATTTCATAAGATTTCTCATCTATAAATAGACAATATATTTTAAGTACATGATACAAGTAAATCCTTAATGTAAAGTTATTCCACAAAGGTGTATACTATTGGTAAGCTTGCAGTTGCAGATATAAATAGAAATGAAGGTGTATGTAAACCCCAACAATGAATTTGTTATTTGCTTCATTTTATTGTGATTTTGCACTCTCCGGTTTTAGCAAATCAACCCCCAATGCATCTTGCAATTACTCTACACTCACCTTCCACTTTATTAGGTACACCTCTTCAATTACTACATTACTAGTGGATCCGGGGAGGAGGTTGAATCCTTATGGGTAGAGTTACAAAGGGAGGATACCAGGGGGAAAGTAATACTAGGAATATGCTATAGGCCCCCTAATCAGAGGGAGGAGGGGGAGGCGGACCTCCTATCACAGTTTGGAATAGCGGCTAGGATGGGAAGTGTTATTATAATGGGAGATTTTAATTACCCAGATATTGACTGGGAGGAAGGTACTGCACGTTCAGCTAAGGCTCGCCATTTCCTAAATGTCCTGCAGGACAATTTCATGGGTCAGATGGTAAATGCACCAACAAGAGAAAAAGCATTATTAGACCTTCTGATTACTAACAGCACAGACCTGATCACAGACGTGGAAGTAAGGGGCAATCTAGGAAATAGCGATCACAGAACAATTCATTTTAGTAGAAATTGCACATCTAGGAAACCTAAGGGGAATACAAAGACACTAAATTTTAAGAGAGCCAACTTCCAGAAACGACGCTCCTTGCTGGAAGATGTTAACTGGGATAAAATTCTAGGAACAATGAATGCGGAGGAAAAATGGGAGTGCTTCAAGAACATACTAAACAAAGGTATTAGCCAGTGTATCCCAACAGGAAATAAATTTAAAAGAGCTAACCAAAGACCGGGATGGCTTAACTCCGACATAAAGGCACACATAAAAAGCAAAAAAGAAGGCCTTCAAAAAATACAAGGCGGAGGGGTCTCAGTCAGATTTTCATATTTATAAAACATGCAATAAGGAATGCAAAGGTGCAATCAGAGCAGCTAAGATAGAACATGAAAGACACATAGCTGAGGAGAGTAAAAAGAATCCCAAGAAATTCTTTAAGTATATAAATAGTAAGAGAGGGAGGTCAGATCATATTGGCCCTATAAAGAATGATGCAGGTAATCTGGTTACAAATGATGGAGAAATGGCAAAGGTGTTAAACTCATTTTTCTCCTCGGTATTCACAAGGGAAATGGAGGGCTCAATTATTCAGAACCACAATGCTGGTCCTCAAGACAAGTCACAGGAAACACCCTCATGGCTGACTGAGGATAAAATCAGGAATAGGCTTGAAAAACTGAACGCTAATAAGTCACCGGGCCCAGATGGCTTACACCTGAGGGTCCTTAAGGAACTTAGCCAAGTTATTACCAGACCTCTGTACCTAATCTTTAAGAGCAGTTTTCTGACTGGTATGATACCAGCTGACTGGAGGAAAGCCAATGTAGTACCAATATATAAAAAAGGACCAAGATATTTCCCTGGGAACTACAGACCAGTTAGCTTAACATCAATAATTTGCAAGCTCTTGAAGGGAATAATAAGGGATTATATACAAGACTATTGTAATGAGAACGGTATTATTAGCAGTAATCAACATGGTTTCATGAAAAATCGTTCTTGCCAAACCAATCTATTAACCTTCTATGAGGAGGTGAGCGGCCATCTAGATAAAGGAAGGCCTGTAGATGTGGTGTACCTGGATTTTGCAAAAGCATTTGATACAGTTCCCCATAAACGTTTACTGTACAAACTAAGGTCCCTTAACATGGATCAAAGGGTGAGTACCTGGATTGAAAACTGGCTACAGGGGCAAGTCCAGAGGGTGGTGATAAATGGGAAGCACTCAGAATGGTCTGGTGTAGAAAGTGGGGTTCCCCAGGGTTCAGTCCTGGGACCAATCCTATTCAATTTTTTCATAAATGATTTGGAGAACGGGGTGACCAGCTCAATCTCAATATTTGCGAATGATACCAAGCTAAGCAGGGCAATAAATTCTACACAGGATGTGGAAACCTTGAAAGAAGATCTGAATAAATTAATGGGGTGGGCAGACAAGTGGCAAATGAGATTTAACGTAGAAAAGATAATGCATTTGGGTACCAAGAACAGGAATGCAAATTACTCACTAGGGGGGAGAGCCTCTGGGGGAATCTAGGATGGAGAAAGACCTAGGGGTCCTAGTAGAGAACAGGCTCAGCAGTGGCATGCAATGCCAAGCTGCTGCAAGCAAAGCTAACAAAGTGTTGGCATGCATCAAGAAAGGGATTAACTCCAGGGATAAATCAATAATTCTCCCACTATACAAGTCTCTGGTGAGGCCCCACATGGAGTATGCCGTCCAATTCTGGGCACCAGTCCTCAGGAAGGATGTCCTGGTATTGGAAAGGGTACAGAGAAGGGCCACAAAGCTAATTAAGGGATTAGAGGACCTAAGTTATGAGAGGAAAGATTACAAGCACTGAACTTATTCTCTCTGGAGAAAAGACGCTTGAGAGGGGATATGATTTCAATGTACAAATACTGTACTGGGGACCCCACTATAGGGACAAAACTATTCAGCGCAAGGGAATACACAAAGACACGCGTCCATTCACTGAGAATGGCGGAAAGGCCATTTACCCTTAAGATGCGTAGGGGTTTCTTTACGGTAAGAGCAGTGAGAATGTGGAATTCTCTTCCACAAACAGCGGTTTCTGCTGGGAGTATAGATAATTTCAAAAAACTATTAGATGCACACCTAAGGGACCACAACATTGGGGGATATACAATTTAATACTGACATAAAAACACACACATAGGTTGGACTTGATGGACTTGTGTCTTTTTTCAACCTCACTGACTATGTAACTACTATGTAATTGCTTGGTAACACAAATTGCTAACCAGCCAATCACATGGCAACTTAATGCATTTAGGCATCTAGATGTGGTCAAGACGACTTGCTGAAGTTCAAACCGAGCATCAGAATGGGGAAGAAAGGGGATTTAAGTGACTTTGAACGCAGTATTTCAAAAACAGCTGATCTACTGGAACTGTCACGCACAACCATATGTAGGGTTTGCAGAGATTGGTTTGAAAAAGAAAATATCCAGTGTGCTGATGTTTTGTAGAAGAAAATGCCTTGTTGATGTCAGAGGAGAATAGGCAGACTGGGTTGAGATGATAGAAAGACAACAGTAACTCAAATCACCACTGGTTACAACCAAGGTATGCAGAATACCATGTCTGAATGCACCACACATCAAACCTTGAAGCTGACGCTCTACAGCAGCAGAAGAACACACTGGGTGCCACTCCTGTCAGCTAAGAATAGGAAACTGAGGCTACAATTTGCACAAGCTCACCAAAATTGGACAATAGAAGATTGGAAAAATGTTGCCTGGTCTGATGAGTCTCGATTTCAGCTGCGACATTTACATGGTAGGGTCAGAATTTGGCAAAAACAACATGAAAGCATGGATCCATCCTGCCTTGTATCAACGGTTCAGGCTGATGGTGGAATTGTGTGGGGGGGAATCATTTCTTGGCACACTTTGGGCCCCTTGGTACCAATTGTGCATAGTTTAAACACCACAGCCTGTCTGAGTATTGTTGTTGACCAGGTCCATCCCTTTATGACTACAGTGTACCCATCTTCTGATGGCTACTTCCAGCAGGATAATGCACCATGTCACAAAGCTCAAATCATCTCACCACTGGTTTCTTGAACATGACAATGAGTTCACTGTACTCCAATGGCTTCCACAGTCTACATATCGCAATCCAATAGAGCACCTTTGGGATGTGGTGGTACAGGAGATTTGCATCATGGATGTACAGCTGAAAAATCTGCAGCAACTGCGTGATGCCATCATGTCAATATGGACCAAAATCTCTGAGGAATGTTTCCAACACCTTGTTGAATCTTTGCCACAAAGAATTAAGGCAGTTCTGAAGGCAAAAGGGGGTCAAACCCAGGACTAGCAAGGTGTACCTAATAAAGTGGCCGGTGAGTGTATGTAAACTGCACAGTGCATGCCTAAAATAGTGTCAGGTACCAGAAGCAATTTAACTCCTGTGCACAAATGTAGGATTTACCTGGTCACTGGCTGTCTAGTGGTTCAAAAGGAGTGTTGTAAGACCCAGAAGAAGCAGTGAAGGAGATAGTGGCAGGCAGACAGGTGACCTAAGGCTGGAGCTGTCAGCACTCGAGGAGGGTACACTAACAGGGAAGTGTGCCATGATGTGAAAGCATGCTATGCAATAACTGCACATTATGGTGAGAGCCCCTCTCACCGAGGGCAGATTAATTCCACTTTAATGAGGGTCTATATTTCATATACAGTATCAACAGACTATAATAGACAGTATGGCTTTAAAAAAAACAAACCATCACACTCAACTAGATGGCTGCAGCACTGATCCCAGCTGCAGCTGTCCCCCGCCACCTCTAAGAACCAAGTGATCAAAGACCACTGGCCACACAATTCTCCGTCTTCAGCCTCAAAGAAATGCGCTGCTCTGCGTTGTGTATTGCCATGGTCTGTTATTAATTTAAAACATGGGGTGGTAGAAAAGTTAAGCAGTCCCCAAGATTTACTCTGTGCCCACACTTGCAGATCGCAACAAGCAGGCTGTACACCACTTGGCTAAATGCAAACTGAAATGCAAATATGATTAACCAACAAGAGGATTTGTAATACTTTTCAGAAATAGCAAAGTAACTATCTTGACTAGTATGAGATGTGTACCACAGAAATGGCTGACCAGAATTACAGGCAAAGGGAAATATATATGTACATTGGGGAAAATAATTATTTGATCCCCTGCAGATTTTGTAAGTTTGCCCACTTACAAAGCAATGAAGGGCCTATAATTTTTATCATATGTGTACCTTAATGTGCTTCTTCTTGAACAACTCCTTTGTTGCCTTGGCAGTATGTTTTGGGTCATTGTCATGCTGAAAGACCCATCCACGGCCCATCTTTAATGTTCTGGCTGAGGGAAGAAGGTTCTCATCCAAGATGTTACCATACATGGCCCCATCAATTGGACCATCAATGCCGCAAAGTCTGTATCTTTAGCAGGGAAACAGCCCCAAAGCATAATGTTTCCACCTCTGCGCTTGACTATAGGGATGTTGTTCTTAGGGTCATAGTCAGCATTTTTCTTCCTCCAAACACTGAAAATCCCCCTCCTCAAGAAGGCACATGTACAGTCATTCCAATGAACATCTAAATGATTCAGAGAAGGATTGGGAGAAAGTGTTGTGGTCGGAGGAGTCCAAAATTAAGCTCTTTGGTATTTACTCGACTCGTCATGCTTGGAGGAAGAAAAATGCCGACTATGACCCTAAGAACAACATCCCTCAAGAAGAAGCACATTAAGGTCACAGAGTGGCCTAGTCAGTCTCCAGACCTTAATCCTATGGAAAATATATGGAGGGAGCTGAAAATTTGAGTTGCCAAGAGACAGTCAAGAAACCTTAAGGATTTAGAGAAGATCTGTAAAGAAGAGTGGCCCATAATCCCTCCTGAGATGTGTTCAAACCTGGTTACTAACTACAAGAAACGTCTTACCTCTGTGCTTGCCAATATGGGTTTCTCCACTGAGTAGTGTACCAAGTCATGTTTTGCTTGGGGATTAAATACTTCTTTTACTCACAGAACTGCAACTTAATTTATAGCATTTGTTGTATGTGTTTTTTTTGGATTTTTGCTTTATATTCTCTCTCTGTCCCTTCATTTCTTTCTAAGTGGGCAAACTTACAAAATATGCAGAGGATCAAATAATTATTTTCCCCACTGTATTTGAACTGTGTAATGTTTCCAGTTTGCTTCCTTTTTGTGAAATACCTGGTGATTCCGCCAGTCCCCCTGTTTTCCTAAGCTGACAGTGCCTGGGTATGGAAGCACACAACATTGTTTTTTTTTTTTTGCATTTAACTTGGAAGCACAGGCTGCCTGTACTCCACTAGTCAGATTTCTGCTGACCCATTCCCCTGCATAGCTCTTCACTGGGAAGATATCAGTGTTCTGCTGCTTCTCTGTCTTCTGCTGACCCGTTTCCCTGCTCTTTCCACCCACAGCTCTCTAAGCACCTTATGCAGCTGAGAACAGAGGTAATGTGATCGCTTATAAAAAAGGAAATGTCTTCTGAGTCTATTATTAGAAAAAAAGCGAATGTTCCAAACATTACTTTTGCAAGGTGAAAAAATGTGAAATACAGTAAAATATACAAGATGATGATATAATGTCCATAAATAAAAATACTAAATTGTCAGCTCAATCATCAAGCATATAAGCCCAGTGCCTATTTAAGCAAATATAACAAAGAACTGCTAATGATCATAGGATATACTGTATGTATGTAGGTTGACCCAAAATTATTTACTGGAGCAGTAACAGCTAAGCAGAGGGCCTAAAACTTGGTGAGGGACAAGTATGCTTATAATCTGAGGTTGCGTTAGATACATTAGTTTAACATTCAAATCTCACACCATGGCAAGAGAATAGCAGCAAGATGCAAAACTAGTCATCCTGCATCAGTAAGAACTCTCCCAAGCAGAAACTATGTAGCAGACAGTTGTTTCCAGATTGTTGATCAAGCTCTTCTTCAAACAAGCTAGCAAGATGGAGCATATTTTCCTTCAAAACAGGAAGATGTCCAGCACTTTCATTGGCTGGTAGAACTTACTGGGTCTCTGGTACATATATCTACAGTTCAGAGAAGTTTTATGAAAAGTGGTCTTCAAGGAAGAGTTGTAACCACAAAGCCTTTCTTCTAAACTAAGCCAAATGACTCATCTGCATACAAAAACACAAATAGCAGCAGGTTCTTTGAACTGAGGAGTCCAAGTTTAAAATATTTGGCTCTAACCGAAAGCATTTTGTCCACAAGAGCACTGGGAACTGTACACTGATGACTATCTGCAGGCAATTGTGAAGTGCAGTGGAAGTCGTATGCAAATATACATAAGAGAATTTCTCCCGTGTTTAAGGTCTATGAGGCTTCTTTATTCATAAAATCTATTAATGGCCTAATTTTTTCCTGATTTATAGTTTTGTTTTTATATTTTTTTTATTTTTAGGTGCTTAAAACATTTTCACTGTAGAGCTATGCCAATCGTTTCAGCTTCAATTTGACCTGTATTACCCATATGTTCAGAGTAGGAAGACATTTAGGGCATGTACTGGCTACAAGTAAGGCCCCCTTGATGTGCATAGTTTAAAGGATAAGTTTACCTTTGGGAACATGTTGGTATGTTCCACCTGTTTTTAGTATGTACCCACTCCTGCATCCACTCCCCCCCCCTCTCCTCCCTGTGACAGCGGGCCAGGGATCGTCTCCCTGCACCCACTGGCACTATGTGAAAAGAACGTAGCCGTGTGTGCCTCCCCACCCACACAGATGCTTCATTCATTCACATAAATGAACTATAGGTATTAACAGCCTTTGCGGCTGACGGCTTGTAGGTCTCAATGAACTACAAGGGCAGTGCTGAGCTCTCTAGGTAGTTCATTGATTTTTCCTGCCACAGGTGTAACTGACTGCACATACCAGTTCCCAAGCAGACAGCTTACACTGCTGATCGTGTATGCAATACTTTTCCAGGCTCCTACCAAAAAATAAAAAAATAATAATAAATGCCCATTTTTCTACATGCAAAAAAATGTGCATTCATTTAATTACTTTTAAAAGTGAACTTATCCTTGAAAAAGGTTGCAGGATACCTAGATTTTTTTTTGTAGGAAAATACAATAAATGTCAATTCTAACAAAAAAATACTTGAATGTATTTTTTTTTAGCAGAACTCCAGGAATATATGAAAGACACAAATTAATTTCTGTAATGATTAATACATCTTTTTTTTATGCATAAAGGGCAGTTACCTCAATGTGATTTGGTATCGGCTGTGCAGTTCCTGTATTGCATAGTTCAGAGAAAGATAAGTAGCAGTGCAAAGAGCATACTACTAGAAGAATAGGGGTAGAATGACAAAAAGATAAACTGATACCGTTTCTGCCGCCCAACCTCTCGAGTTCTGCTGCACACGGGAATGCAAGAGGCGGATACCAAATCAAGCTCTCATATACGTATTTCTTTTATTTAGCAGTTTGCCTGGGGTCAAGCTTTTAAGGTTAGAAGTTGTTAAACTTCATATACTATAGATATAACTTCTACTCTCTTACCTTGCAATGGAACAACACCTAATATACACTCTACTACCCAAAACTAAAAACAATGAAAATATCTACGTCTATTTACTAACCTCTCACATTATCACGATGGCAAGCAGCACTACTTAACAAAGGTATATATTAGGCAGGGCTCCAGTCATATCATGGGAGAGTTATATTTTTATATTAAGAGAAAGAGGCAAAGTCACACACACACACACGACCTACTGTAATAACTCTTTCACATTTTTCTTTTAGGGTCGTGGAAACCTTATAAGTAGTGTTTTTCTAAGCAGAATAAGCAGTGTTTCAGAAAATGCACTGGGGTTATGTTATAAAGCCAGTTTAGATACAAATACTGTTTAGGTGAGTGCATCTTCACAAATAAATAAAGAATACATTTAAGAAGTAATTTTATATACCGTAGTCAGGAAACACACTTATGACACTATAGCATGCCCTTTTTTAACAGAACCATGATGGATTCTAAAACTCCTTCATTTATAATTGCGGTTTTCTCTGTAAATGTCTTTGGACACTTTATAATGGCTTGCTGGCCACTTTACTAATCATTTTAATTACTGTATGCTTTCCTGTTAGTGTATTATAGTGTCAATAATTTCCTTTTGCTTTCAAAGCTCTGTTATCAGCAGACCAATCTATAAAACAATATTGTTATTGCAAGTGACCATTTTAAATGTAACTGCAATCAAAACTTTTTTCTTTTTAGGTTATGGAGAAAGGAGTCAAAGCCTTTGTTGGGTTTTTAGTCTGATGCCTCATTTTAAGTTTTCCTCTTGCTGTCTCTGACATAGAGCTACCAATGACCCAGTGACCACCCTCCACCGGTCGGCCAGCAAATCGCAAAAAGTATGCCCAGCACCCCTCCTCTGCACCCCTAGGGGGGGAAGAGGGGGTCACTTACCACTCTGACGGGCGTAGCGGGTAGCCACCCGGTCGCAGACCTTCCTCCCCTTCCGGAAAGGGATGCTGCAGGCCAAAGCCCCTGGACAGGCACAGAGTCCGGTCACCGGGTGTAAGTGGGGGTCACCCACTGGCCACCCGCACGGAACAGGCACGATGCGGCGGATCCCGCCACAGTATAGGACTAGCTCACATCGGTCGGCCTTGCTGGGGAAATTGCAGGATGCTAGTTATCCTCTATGCCCCAGCCGGCTTCTTGATAGCAGTCTTCATCAGATAGCTTGAAAAAAAGAAAAAAGCGGTAGCAAAAAATATAAACCGCAGGTCCCACAAGGGAGCCAGGTCAACTCCTTGCACTAGGCATATTAAAACTGAAATGCTGAGCAGAGCAGGGGGGTTATATGGGAGAGAGAGGACGGCCCCCTTGGGAGGGACCAGCTTGCTTTCTTTCTTTTTGCCTAGTTAACTCCTAGTAGGATGTGCATATAACCCCCACATGTCAAAGAGGGCTGCGTCTGTCAGTGAACGTAAGAGAAAAGCATTTGCACA
The DNA here is from genome assembly GCA_018402905.1 of Glandirana rugosa. Taxonomy (NCBI): domain Eukaryota; kingdom Metazoa; phylum Chordata; class Amphibia; order Anura; family Ranidae; genus Glandirana; species Glandirana rugosa. The sequence goes on along the minus strand of BLSH010013009.1, from coordinate 868,901 downwards.
AGATATACTTTAAGTAAAACAATTCCAACACATTTCCGGGCCACGAATGTCCTTGCACGTCAGTGCACACTTTTAACCACTTGCTTACTGGGCACTTAAACCCCCTTCCTGCCCAGACCAATTTTCAGCTTTCAGTGCTCGCACACTTTGAATGACAATTACTCAGTCATGCAACACTGTACCCATATGAAATTTGCGTCCTTTTTTCAGACAAATAGAGCTTTCTTTTGGTGGTATTTAATCATCTCTGTTTTTTATTTTTGCGCTATAAATGAAAAAAGACAGAAAAAAGTTTGAAAAAAAAAAAAACGCATTTTTCTTCGTTTTTGTTATAAAATTTTGCAAATTAGTAATTTTTCTTCATAAATTTTGGCTACAATTTATACTGTTGCATATCTTTGGTAAAAATAACCCAAATTAGTGGATATTATTTGGTCTTTGTGAAAGTTAGAGAGTCTACAAGCTATGGTGCTAATCATTGAAAATTGATCACACCCGATGTACCGACAGCTCATTTCTTGAGACCCTAACAGGCCAGGAAAGTACAAATATCCCCCAAATGACCCCCTTTTGGAAAGTAGACATTCCAAGGTATTTAGTAAGAGGCATGGTGAGTTTTTTTGAACTTGTAATTTTTTTCTCATAATTCTTTGAAAAATTAAGATTTTTTTTTTTTTGTTTCACAAAATTGTCATTGTAATAGGTTATTTCTCTCACATGACATATGCATACCACAAATTACACCCCAAAACACATTCTACTACTTCTCCTGAGTATGGAAATACCACATGTGTGGGACATGTTCACAGCCTGGCCACATACAGAGGCCCAACATGCAGGGAGCACCGTCAGGTGTTCTAGGAGCATAAATTACACATCTAACTTGTTGACTACCTATTACACTTTTGAAGGTCCTAGAGCACCAGGACAATGGAAATGCCCACAAAATGACCCCATTTTGGAAAGCTAACACCCACACGTATAATCTATGAGGCATAATGAGTCTTTTGAATGGTTCATTTTTTTCCAGAGGTTTTTGGAAAACGTGGAAAAAAATTAAAACACATTTTTTTTTTTTTTTACACAAAGTTGTCCATTTAGAAGATATTTCCAACACATAGCATGTACATAGCAAAAATGACACCCCAAAATACATTCTGCTACTCCTCCTGAGTATAGCGATACCACATGTGATACTTTTACACAGCCTGGCCGCATACAGAGGCCCGACATTGAAGTAGCATCTTCAGGCGTTTTAGAAGCATAAATTACACATCTCATTTCTCAACCACCCTTTACACTTTTGAAGGCCCTGGAGCACCAGGACAATGGAAATGCCCACAAAATGACCCAATTTTGGAAAGCTAACACCCCAACTTATAATCTATGAGGCATAATGAGTCTTTTGAACGGTTCATTTTTTTCCAGAAGTTTTTGGAAAACGTGGGAAAAAAAATGAAAACACATTTTTTTTTTTTACACAAAGTTGTCCATTTATAAGATATTTCCAACACATAGCATGTACATAGCAAAAATGACACCATAAAATACATTCTGCTACTCCTCCTGAGTATGGCGATACCACACGTGTGAGACTCTTACACAACCTGGACACATACAGAGGCACATTATGCAAGGAACACCATCTGGTGTTCTAGGGACACACAGCATGCATATACCAAAATAAATTCTGCTGAGCAAATGGTAAACAAAAATTACCTGTGGGTTTAGTAGCACAGTTGTCCACAGGATAGCACTGGTCCAGGCAGCAGGCAGGGACTTGGTCAGCGACAGAGAACACAATTGTTCAGGCAACCGACAGCGAATGCAATTGTCCAGGCAACTGGCAGGAATACTGTCCATAGTCAGTACAGGCGGCATGCAGGGATACTGTCCATATGCAGTCCAGGGTCAGTGCAGGCAGAGATATTATCAACAGTGCCAAATGATTGGTCCTGGTAGTAGGTGGGAACATGGCCCATAGTACAGGTAGCAGCAGACGTGTGGTCAGTTTATGCGGCAGACAGATGCATGATGGCAGTAAGTCCTACAGGCAGAAGTAGGGCCTCGGTCAGGACAGAATGGGGACAGGGGTAGAGGCTTCTCCCACACAATCTCTATGAAGCCTCCGAGTCTCCTGACCCTAATCTGGGAGAGAGAAAACAATAACAAGGTTTTCTTCTTCCAGAAATAACATTCTGGAGCCCCTTACATATGTGAGACCCCTGTGTTGTGAATCAGTCCAAGAGGCAGGCAAAAAACATGGTCAAACAGTCCAGGGTCAGTTCCAGATCAGGCAGAGGTATGTACAGAATAGGTAGGCAGAAGCATTGTTGAACAAGCCAGGGTCAGTTCCGGAGCAGGCAGAGATATGTACAAAAGCAGCAGGCAAAGTCGTGGTCGATTAACAAGCCAGGGTCAGTTCAAGAGCAAGCAGTGGCATAAGGGGTGTGAATGTACATGGCAGAAACTGGGGATTAATAATCACTAAAAATGTGTTAAAGTATGATAGCAGCGGAAGCAGTCACCTATGCATAGGCCTGGTTGGGAAGGGCACTGGGAGCAATAATATGCGGTGTCTCTTCTGATTCCTCTACTGGTACACACCTTACATTTTTTCTGGCGTCTTTGGCCTGTTGGTCTGGGAGGGATCTTATCAATAAAATGGCGTTCGGAGAGTCGACTAAGAGAATCGGATCGAATATTTTCTGACGGGCCATTTGGGAATAGTAGGGCGGCGATGATTATCTTCTGGTAGATAAGGAAAGGTTGGGGGCTTTCGGTGGACTTTCGGTAACATACATAGGAATTATATATGGCCAATTGGAAAAAATAAATCGCTACTTTTTTGTACCAGTAATATGTCCGTCTTGTGACAAGGTATGGTTCCAGCATTTGGTCGTTGTAGTCGACTCCCCACATGAATAAATTGTACTCATGTACACATCTTGGCTTCTGAATTGGGCCATTCCTTCTGGGGATCTCCACCAAGGTATTATTATAAATTGATGACAGTAGGTAGACATCCCTTCTGTCCCTCCACTTCACTGCCAGAATCTCCTCATTTCGCAGTCTTCCCTCTTCTTAACCTCATATTGACGAGCCGCTGAGGAAAACCCTTCCTGCTCGCTTGGACAGTGCCACATGCTGACGTGTTCTTCAGGTGAAGGTGTCGGAACAGAGGCAGACTGGTGTAGAAGTTGTCTACCTATAAATGGTATCCTTTTTCTAGAAGTGGATAAATAAGGTTCCAAACAATTTTTCCACTTGATCCAAAATAGTCGGGGCAATTAGGGGGATGCAGCTGGGAGGCTCTGTCACAAAGTTTGTATACTTTGACCCCATAGCGGTTCCTCTTGCTTGAAATAAACTGCTTTATTCCCAGCCTGCCGCTAAATTTTACCAGTGACTCGTCTACACAGATATGTTGGTCTGGGGTAAACACCTGGGGGAATTTCTGTGAAAAATTAAAGTATTGTCCGAATTTTATAAAGCTTATCAAAATTGGGGTCATTTCGGGGAAGGCACTGTGTGTTGTCACTGAAGTGCAGGAACCTCATTATCATTAGGTATCTTGTTCGGGACATTATCATGGAGAAGACTGGCATGTGGTCGATGGGGTGTGTTGACCAATAGGATCGTAATTCATTCTTTTTGTTGAGTCCCATACAAAATGTGAGGCCCAAAAAACTCTTGAACTCCTCCATTGTAAGCTCTCTCCACTCAAAGGGGTGTGAATAATATGATGTGGGATTGTTTCTAATAAATTGTTGTGCATATAAGTTGCACTGGGCCACAACTGAGGCAAGCATGTCCTCTGTAAAAAAAATTTGAAAAAATCCATTGGTGAAAAATTGTCCGTGTCCACCTGGCTGGGCAGTGAACGGGGGAATTCTAGCTTCTCTTGAATCAGAAGGAAGCCACAATGGATTTTGAAGGGAATAGGGAAGGGCAGCATGGGTCCTAACCCTTTGGGGCTGAAATACTGCGGTGCTGGTGGATGGCCATGAGGTGCTGGTGGATGGCCGTGAGGTGCTGGTGGACGGCCTTGCGGTGCTGGTGGACGGCCTTGCGGTGCTGGTTGATGCTACTTCCTCCTCACCAAAACGCCTTGGTCTAGCAGGCGGACCATCTTCCTCCTCTGAGTCAGTCAGTGTTTCACTGCTGAGGACGGGCTCATACTCGACATCAGACTCAGAATCTAAAGAGGAACCTAAAGTAGAGAGCACCCCGTTGCTCTCGTTGGCCGCAGTTAAAATTTGGTATGCCTCCTCGGCGGAAAAGGATCTTTTGGCCATATTTTTGTTGATGACTGGCACTGGTGACAGATGTGCACTGATGAGCTGGCACAGGTGGGCACTGATGAGGCAGCACAGATGTGCACTGATGATGTGGCACAGATGTGCACTGATGAGGTGGCACAGGTGGGCACTGATTAGCACATGTGGGCACTGATAAATGGCACAGGTGAGCACTGATAAATAGCACAGGTGGGCACTGGTGACAGATGTGCACTGATGAGCTGGCACATGTGTGCACTGATGAGGCGGCACAGATGTGCACTGATGAGGTGGCACCGATGTGCACTGATGAGGTGGCACTGATTGGCACAGGTGGGCACTCATGAATGGCACAGGTGTGGGCACTGATGAATGGCACAGGTGGGCACTGACCCGGATGGGTACTTCTTGGGCACTATTTTGGCACTTTTATCAATTGGTACTTTATAAGCGATCACTTACAGCTAAGCACAGAAGCTCTCCTCCTCACACGCTGTCTCTGTGTGAGGAGGAAGAGCCGTCCATGAGAGATGATCTCATATGTTTACATTTGAGATCATCTCTCATTGGACATCCCGATCAGGTGGTAAATGGCCGCTGTGATTGGCCATTTACCACGATCTGTGATCGGCTGTGTCCAAGGGACACGGCGATCACAGATTTTCCCCGATGCACACCCTCACGGGCGCGCGCGACCAGGAGGACGTCTATTGACGGCCTCCCGGCATTTTAGAGCCGCGCTGTAGCCATCAATCGGCTATGGCGCGGATGGGAGGCAGTTAAAATATTATTTATTTATTTCAGGTACTTATACC
>BLSH010013009.1:833483-849408 GCA_018402905.1 Glandirana rugosa | reverse complement strand
TATCCGACCGGCCTTTCTTACTGTTATTGGGGGGGGTATTTTTGAACTGCGTGTGTGTGGTTTTGTGAAAACTGGTGAGAGGGCAATCCGCATGATAATGAGCTTTTCCCTATAACAGGTTTTTATTGTCATTCTTTCCGGCCAGCCTATAACCCTGATGTAATGCATGCTGTCGGGGTTATTGGCTGCCGGCTCTGCTGTAAGTACATTAGGGTTAGGGGGTGAAAATTACTTGCCTTGCCCCAGGTGCTGAAAACCCACGCTACGCCGCTGCTAATACAGGTGTATTACTGGCCAGGTCACCAGGTGAAAACAGAGGGGAAAAAGCCAACAAAAAGAAAACTGATGCAATCACTACATCTAATGATTGGTAAGCTGCAATATGATACATTTTTGGTTTTGGGCTTAATGCCGATTTAATATTAACGTGAAGCTTATAGGAATCTGCAAATGAGACAACTATGTCATTTCACCATATACAGTACTATACACTTGTGCACAATTTCTTCCTTAAAATGTTATGTGGGCTCCCTCTCAATACAACTTACTGCAATATATTGTATTTAGGTGTATTCGCTACATACAGGTTTTGAGAAAATATGTAGTTTGCTACGGACACAATTTCCAACTTTTTTTTTATCGGAGATTCGTTTTTTAATTCTATGCAATGAATACTCAAATATCTTGCATTAAATTGGCATCTATGTCTAAAGAGCACTTCCAAGCAACAAATGAAAACAATTAGTGAGCTTCTAATGCATTGAAGTATACTGCTGCTGTGCTAAGAAAAATAAGAAAATTTACCCAATTCACCTTCATCCAAGTTCTCTATGGTTCACAGGATGCACACACAAACCACCTCCCAGGGTCAGTAAGCATCTCGGCATCTAGTATCACCAATCACAGTCAAACTTTCAAAGCAGGTTTAAATTTGATTGGAGACAGGGACAATTTTGTTAGTACAGTCATTGTCATTTAAAATTCAGGCTCTGTATGTGAAAAGCAACTTTAAGGCCCCATACACACGGGCGCTTTTACAGCCGCGTTTTTGAGCTTTTTTTTGCAGCTCCATGTTATTCGATGGCCCCATACACACACTGACGTTTTTGAGCTGTAAGTGTAGTAGGCGTTTTTAAGCTGCAACATAACCAGCGTGTTCTGAAACTGCAGCGCTAGAGCTATTTTGACACTGACGCCGGTAAAAGCTCAAAAACGCGGCACATCGTTAAGCCTCGTCAGGCGTTTCTCTGCCTCTATTCAAAATCAATGGTTCTCTATAGGAGCCCATTTATTTGAATAGAGGTCGCACCAGAAGTCGGATCATGATGATCCGACTTGCGGTGTGACTTGTGTGTTGAGGATCTTAAAAGGGGAACCCCCACAAAAATGAAAAAAAAAAAAAATTGCGTGGGGTTCCCCCCACCAAGACGGTACCAGACCCTTCGGTCTGGTATAGATTTTAAGGGGAACCCTGCGCCAATTTTTTTTTTTTAAATAGCATGGGGTCCCCCCCAAAATCCATATCATACCCTTATCCAAGCATGCAACCTGGCATGCCAGGAAAGGGGGTGGGGACGAGCGATCGCCCACCCCCTGGACCATACCAGGACACATGCCCTCAACATGGGGAGTATGGGTGCTTTGGGGCGGGGGGTCCACCCTAAAACACCTTGTCCCCATGTTGATGAGGACAAGGGCCTCTTCCCGACAACCCTTACCGGTGGTTGTCGGGTTCTGTGGGTGGGGGGGCTTATCAGAATCTGGAAGCCCCCTTTAACAAAGGGGCCCCCAGATCTCGGCTCCTCACCCTATGTGAATGAGTATGGGGTACATTGACCCATTCACCTAAAAAAAAAGTGTAAAAAAAAACCACTACACCGCTTTTAAAAATATTTTATTAAATCAGCTCCGGCGTGTTCCCCCTCTCCAGCGTCTTCTTTCTTTGGCTCTTTTGCGCGTCCCTTCTTTCTTCTGAGGGGTCTTCTATCTTATGCTCGGTCTTTTATCATCTGCTCTTTTGCCGCTGTCCTTTCCGCTGTCTTCTCCCTCTGCTCTTCTTCCCATGTTGACACATGATCTCCGGGACTAATGCTGTATACGCGGTCTGCATTGACTTATATTGCCATGGGGCGGGGCCACCCGTGGACGTCATCCAGAGACCCACTCCCTATGACATCACCGCGTAAGGCATGACGGACAGTGTCATCATAAGGGGGCGCTGCCTCCTGATGATGTCACCCGGTGGCTCCGCCCCTCGCCCTTGCAGAGCGTGGATAGTCCATAAGTCCGGGAGATCGCGTTATGTTAATATGGGAAGAGGAGCAGAGGGAGAAGACAGCGGCAAAAGAGCAGAAGAAAGAGGACGCAGCAGAGGGAGAAGAGCCAGAGAGGGGAGAAGACGCCGGAGTTTATTTAATAAAATATTTTAAAAACCTGTGTAGTGTGTTTTTTTTCACACTTTTTTTCAGGTGAATGGGTATGTGTACAATGTACCCCGTAGTCATTCACATAGGGTGGGGGGCCAGGATCTGGGGCCCTCTTGTTAAAGGGGGCTTCCAGATCCTGATAAACCCCCCCGTCTGCAGACCCCCTACAATCAACAGCCAGGGTTGTCAGGAAGAGGCCCTTGTGCTCATCAACATGGGGACAAGGCGTTTTGGGGTGGGGGACGCAGGGCCCCCCCTGCCCCAAAACACACCCCCATGTTCAGGGCATGTAGCCTGGTATGGTCCAGGAGGGGGGGGGCGCGCTCGCTCGTCCCCACCCCCTTTCCTGGCCTGCCAGGCTGCATGCTCAGATAAGGGTCTGGTATGGATTTGGGGGGGGGGGGCCCACGCCATTTTTTTAAAAAGTCTTGGTGCATGGTTCCCCTTAAAATCCATACCAGACCGAAGGGGGGGGGACCCCATGCAATTTTTTTTTTCATTTTTGTGGGGGTTCCCCTTCAGGATTCTCAACACACAAGTTGCATCGCATGATCCAACTTCTGGTGCGACTTCTATTCAAATCAATGGGCTATAGGGAACCATTGATTTGAATAGAGGCAAGAGAAACACTGTTAAAAGCTAGCGCGATAAAACGCGTATTGACGCCGGTGCATAACGCTGATAAAATTGCGTTTTTAACGCCAATTTTTTTCCTGGCTTCGGTACTAGCTTTACAGCTCGTTTTTTTATAACGCCCATGTGTATGAGGCCTTCACGTTTTCCAAAATCACCAGACTGCAGACAAACTGAGTGGACTCGATTTATATACTATAGCAATGCCTGGATGAAAAAATAAATCACCAAACAGGTAGGGGGTGTTTCTTGTACATGTCCAAAAGCTTATATTTGTGGTTCAGGTTAGTGCACCTTCAACTATTATATAAGTACTTCATTGCTTGTTCTACCAATAAATGAAAGGATATGTTTTAAAACCATACCTGCTGATATCCTTTTAATAGTGTCTCCTGTTCCTCTATTTCCTGTTTTATTATTTGCAGTTTCTCCTCTGTTGCAGGATCATTTTTATCACCTAGTAGGTGACTCCTCCTCTTCTTTTTCTCTGCTTCAGCATGCAACTAAAAAAAAATATAGTAATGGTTCAAATAAAATACAGCGTTACTTTGAAGCAGCTCTCATTTCTGTGTGGCACAAAGAAGCCTACTCTATGTTGGTAAAATACCACTTTCAACAGGCTTTACACACAAGCATGTCACAATACACAGTGAACTGCAAAGCACATTCTTCAAATGACTCTACCATAGAAAAAAGCTATTAATTATAGTATACTGTATTTTCTAAAGATATACAATTTCTTTCTCATAATAGTGAATGCTCCTGAAAGATCCAGTGGTCAAGTGAGTTTGCCATTTAAGCAAAAATTCTAAGATTTATTTCAGCGCAAATACATGTCCGTTCAAGAACTAAGGTTTGAGCTTTCCTTTTCTTTTCTCAAGGCTCACTAGTAACAACACTAACTAACCATTTGTGAAAACAAATAGGAAATGCATTAGAATAGTATGAGTATGTGAAAGAATAAATGTCTGAAAGAAGGCTGAACAAAAAAAAAAAAAAAACTGCCAATAAATCTGGAAGTGCCACAACCAGGGGGAGATCACCTAGGATAAACCTGGTGCTCCAGACTAGGACAGATAACACCACCAAGGGGAGAAAATGTTACCAGAAAGAGCCATGGTTCTCAATCATTTTCATCAAGGAGCAACCAGTCACCCACCAAAATACCCTGGGACATCCCTAAGCAATGGATCAGAGTGGTGGGGAACAACAAGGCAAACAAGAAAGCCAAAGCAAAAAAAAGAGTAAAGGGTCAAGGGACCTAACTCAGAGTGCTGATGAAAGAACCTGGAGGCTGAAATCTGTATCCGTGGGGGCCTGGACAACCACCTGATGAACTGAGAAAGCTGATCAACTGATGCTTGAAGCCACAATGCTCAACAAACACCTACTAATCCGGTGGAGTGAGCACATAAGGCTATTTGACGTACATATCCTTTTGAGTATAAACTCTTACAATGAGTTGTCTTATTCACCTGGCAGTAGTAGACTCAGAGGCAGAGTGCCCTTTTCAAGATCTTGCTGGCAAGATGAAGAGAGTGGGCCTGTTTTTCATACAGAGGTAGTTGCTTTCAGATTTTGACAGACTGGCAGCTCTAACTATGCCCAAACAATGCAGGGTAATTTAGTTGTAAACTAAAGAGCAGGGCACAAGAAAGAAAGGACAAGGTCTTCATTAAAATGGAAGGCTGATACCACCTTAGGGAGAAAGGATGCAAAATCCCTTTATCCCGGTGAAGAATTAGGAAAGGCTTCTTACAAGAGAGGGCTGCTAACTCTGAAGCATGTCTGGCAGACTTAACAGCCACCAAGAAAGCCACTTTGCAGGAGAGTTCACCAAGAGTAGTTCAAAGGGTGGTTTCTGCAGGACAGAGAAAACTACGTCCAGATCCCAAGGAAGCACAGGGTGATGTAATAGGGGGCCTAATCTGAGAGACACCTTGAATAAAAGGTTTTCACAACTGAGAGTGAAGCCAAAGGTTTTTGGAATAGGATAGTTAAAGCTTGAGGTGATTGTAGCCGTATTAGTGCAATTGTGCCAGAGAAAATTGAGTACGGTCCATGATACTTTTTTTATTGGCACCAACATACAATTTTTCAGGACAAGCTTTCGGGGTATGTCCCCTTCTTCAAGGTCCAAGCAGTACCGATTCAAAACGGTTGTTAATCTTGTAGAAGGGGACACACCCCGAAAGCTTGTCCTGAAAAATTGTATGTTAGTGCAAATAAAAACCTATTTTTCTTGGGTACAACGTCGCACAACCGCATCACAAATAATGGCCTGGTCATTAAGGGGGTAAATCCCTCCGGGGCTGAAGTGGTTAACATAAAAAGAACAAAAACTGAAAAAGAACGTTCTTTAGGTACACTTTCAAATAGAGATTAACTCTGGAAGCTGTGCCCAAAACGGAGAGGCAGAGAGCTCCCCACAGCTGATATTTTCTCTATTATCAACTTACCAAGCCTTGTATTGCATTGTGTTTCTATGTGGAGGCAGCAATCTTGGTAAAGACAAGGCTTTGCTTCCTCACGTCAGAGCCACCAGCAAGGAGAACATGGAGCAGCACAGTAGTTACATTACCAAATCTTACACCAAATGTCAATCGCAGAGGCAGCATTCTTAAATCTTACAATACAGATATAGAACTATTAGGTTGTATGCACACAAGTTAACCAGTTGCTGACTGCCTGCCATGGCTTGACCGCAGCAACTTGGTTTGTTATCGCAAACCGACATCACCTGACAGCGGCTGCGAGATCGCGCACGCTCACTGTGATCCGGGGGGGGGGGGGTCAGGGAGCAGGTAGGGTGGACTCGTTCTCCGCCGGCTACTCGCGATCACCACCCCCCGAGTGACAGAACGGGGATCCGTGTATGCAAACCTGGATCTCCGTTCTGACAGAGGGGGTAGGGATGTGATCACAGGCTTCCTGTATATGGGAGCCGCGATCACTCTCCTCCCCCAGCCAGCCCAGCCCCTATACAGTTAGAACACACTGAGGGAACAGAGTTAACCCTTAGAGCGCCTCCTGCAGGCTAACCCCTTCACTGCCAGTGACATTTACACAGTAATCAATGCATTTTCATAGCATTTATCGCTGTATAGTTACATAGTTAGTCAGGTTGAAAAAAGACACAAGTCCATCTAGTTCAACCAAAAAAAAAAAAAAAATATATATATATATATATATATATATATATATATATATATATATATATATTTATATATATATATAACCAAATAATCCCATGTACAATCCTTCACCCACAGTTGATCCAGAGGAAGGCAAAAAACCCCAGCAAAGCGTGATCCAATTTGCTATAACGGGGGGAAAAATTCCTTCCCGATTCCCAGAGAGGCAATCGGATTCAGCCTGGATCAACTTTACCTAAAAATGTTAGTACCCAGTTATATTATTTACATTAAGGAAAGAATCCAGGCCTTTTTTAAAGCAATCAACCGTGCTGGCCAAAACCACCTCTGGAGGGAGTCTATTCCATATTTTCACAGCTCTTACTGTAAAGAAACCTTTCCGTATTTGTAGATGAAATTTTTTTTCCTTTAGACGTAAAGAGTGCCCCCTTGTACTTTGTGATGACCTTAAAGTAAATAACTCAACACCAAGTTCACTATATGGACCACCTATATAGTTGTACATGTTGATCATATCCCCCCTTAATCTCCTCTTCTCAAGAGAATAAATTCAGATCCTCTAATCTTTCCTCATAGCTGAGCTCCTCCATGCCTCTTATTAGTTTGGTTGCCCTTCTCTGCACTTTCTCCAGTTTCCCGATATCCTTTTTGAGAACTGGTGCCCAAAACTGGACTGCATATTCCAGATGAGGTCTTACTAATGATTTGTACAGGGGCAAAATAATGTCTATCTCTGGAGTCCATACTCCTCTTAGTACAAGAAAGGATTTTGCTTGCTTTGGAAACCGCAGCTTGACATTGCATGCCATTATTAAGCTTATGATCTACCAAAACCCCCAGATCCTTCTCCACTATGGATTCTCCCAGTTGTACTCCCCCTAGTATGTACGATGCATGCATATTCTTAGCCCCCCAAGTGCATAACTTTACATTTATCAACATTAAACCTCATTTGCCACACAGTTGCCCAATTAGACAGTGCATTGAGGTCTGCTTGTAAGTTGGTGACATCCTCCAAGGAGCTTGGTGTCATCTGCAAACACTGAAATGGTACTTTTAATCCTAGACCCTATATCATTTATAAATATATTGAAAAGTAAGGGTCCCAACACTGAACCTTGGGGTACACCACTGATAACCTTAGACCATTGTGAATAAAAATCATTAACCACTACTCCCTGAATTCGGTCTTTTAGCCAGTTTTCTATCCATTTAGAAATTGATCTTTCCAAGCCTGTAGACTTTACCTTACACATTAGCCGTGTGTGGGGAAAAATCCAAGTATACCACGTCCACAGCCACCCCTCTGTCCAAGGTTTTACTTACCTCCTCATTAAAAGAAATCAGGTGTGTTTGACAACTTCTGTCTTTCATGAATCCATGCTGTCTGTTGCTTAAAATATTTTTATCCAACAAGAACTCATCTATGTGGTCTTTTATTAAACTCTCCAATATCTTCCCAGCTATAGAAGTTAAACTAACAGGTCTATAGTTACTTGGTAAAGACTTTGATCCCTTTTTAAATATGGGCACCATATTGGCCCTACGCCAATCCAGTGGTACTATTCCAGTCATTAAGAGTCCCTAAAAATGAGATACAATGGCTTTGAAATGACAGAGCTCAATTCCTTTAGGATCCGTGGATGGATGCCATCTGGTCCAGGTGCTTTATCTACCTTTATTCTGTCTAAATACTTCTTGACCATTTCACTTTTGAGCCGTCACTACCAACCCCGACATGGACATGAGCTCCCCCATGCTCCTTTGTATACACAAAGCTGAAGAAAGTATTTAATAAGTTTGCCTTCTCTTTGTCCCCAGTCACGCACTCTAGATTATTTTGTAAAGGGCCTACATGCTCAGACCTGACCTTTTTACTATTAATATATTTGAATAATTTTTTGGGGCTTACTATCTTTTGCAATCTGTCGTTCGTTGTGAATTTTTGCATCCTTGATTTCCTTTTTACATATTCTGTTATATTCTTTGTAACATTTAAAAGATGATAGTGTTCCCTCATTTTTATATTTTTTTCTTATCATTTATAACTTTAACTTTGGCCGTGAGCCACATAGGTTTTCTTTTTAGCCTTTAAATGTATTGCCCATGGGAATATACTTTGCAGTGAGTTCGCATACAGTTTTTTTGAAAATTTCCCATTTCTGTTCTGTGTTCATTGATTCCAATATTCCCTCCCAGTCTAAGTCCTGGAGAGCAGCCCTCATCTTTGTAAAATTTGCGCTCTTAAAATTAAGTGTTCTTATCTTTCCCGTTTGTGTTTGTTGCTTGCAGCTTACATTAAATGAAATCATGTTATGGTCACTGTTACCCAGATGTTCTTTTATATGAATATTGGTAATAAGCTCTGCATGGTTTGAGATTACCAGGTCCAGCAAAGCGTCATTCCTAGTTGGGGCCTCAATAAACTGGACCATAAAATTGTCCTGTAATAGGTCTATAAATTTTTGCCCTTTAGCAGTCCCAGCAGTGCCATTAATCCAGTTAATTTCCGGGTAGTTAAAATCCCCCATTATTATCACTGTCCCAGCCCTTGCAGCTCTTTCTATCTGTGCAAGGAGCAGAGTCTTTACCTCCTCTTTAACACTGGGAGGTCTATAACAAACTCCAATGATAACCTTTGTAATGCGCACACCCATATGCAGATCTACCCATAATGCTTCAGACTCATCACATCACATCACTCATATAAATGCCAATGGTCCCAAAAAAGTGTCAAAATGGTCCGACATGTCCGCCGCAATATCGCAGTACCGCTAAAAATTGCAGATCGCCGCCATTACTAGTATAGAATTAAACCAAAACCCAATAAATGAATTCTCATAATTTGTAAACGTGGCGACTTTTGCGCCAACCAGTCAACACTGATTGTGATTTTTTTTACCAAAAATATGAGGAAGAATATAAATGGGCCAAAACCGATATCACAAATTTTTTTTTTTTTGGATATGTATTTTAGTAAAAAGTAAGAAATTTTTTTTTTTTTTTGCAAAATTGTCGCTCTTCTTTTGTTTATAGCAGTGATCAGAAATGACGCAGAGGTGATGAAATACCACCAAAAGAAAGCTCTATTTGTGGGAAAAAAAGGACGCAAACTTTGTTTGGGTACAACGTCGCGCAACCGCGCAATTGTCAGTTAAAGCGGCGCACTGCCGAATCACAAAAAGTGCTCTGGTCCTAAAGTGGGAAATCCTTCCGGGGCTGAAGTGGTTAAAAGGCACCCTCGCATACCAGAAATGACACTGCTATTTTTTATGAAAAATTCCAGTAAAAAAAAAAAAGGTACATTTTTCAGGGTACTGCTTGAGGACAATTACTATTCTTAGAGGTTCCCTATAGCATAGCAAATCTTCACTTTTTGAGTTTAGGTCCACTTTAATCTAGATTGCAACCCTTATTTGTTTTTATGTAATATATTAATATTGCACTTTACAATGCAGCGAACGTGATTATCGGTTACTTTTTTGTTTGCAGAGATGCCCTGAACACCTACGATATACCTTCTTTGCATGACAAGGAGTGAAGGGAAAACGTGCCACTGGGGACACAGACATCAATAAAAACAGATTCGATACCATCTAGAGGGTGGGCCATTTATATGGATACACCTTAATAAAATGGGAATGGTTGATGATATTAACTTCCTGTTTGTGGCACATTAGTATATGTGAGGGAGGAAACTTTTCAAGATGGGTGGTGACCGTGGTGACCATTTTGAAGTCTGCCATTTTGAATCCAACTTTTGTTTTTTCAATAGGAAGAGGGTCATGTGACACATCAAACTTATTGGGAATTTCACAAGAAAAACAATGGTGTGCTCGGTTTTAACGCAACTTTATTCTTTCATGAGTTATTTACAAGTTTCTCTTTGTTTACAGCCATTGACATGTGGCTGAGGTTAACACGTGCGGAGCGGATAGAAATTGTGTTGATGTCTGGTGAACGCAGTAACCGGGTCATTGCAGCAGATTTCAATGCAAGACAGCCTACGAGACCACCCATCTCCCATGTTACAGGTAGCAAACTGCTTGCTAAGTTTCGTGAAACTGGTTCAGTGTTGGATTTGCCAAAATGTGGACGCATGAAATCTGTCACTAATGAAGAAACATCAGTGGCTGTCCTAGCTTCATTCAGCAAGAGCCCACAGCGTAGCACTCGCCGCATGTCACTGGAGAGTGGCATTAGAACATCCCTTCAGCGGATATTAGCTACTCACAAATGGCACCCTTACAAACTCCAGCTACTGCAGCATCTCAACGAGGATGACTCAGATCGACGCACTGAATTTGCAGAATGGGCAAAACAAAAATTGGAACAGGACCCTCAGTTTACGCAGAAGATTTTGTTCAGTGATGAGGCAAACTTTTATGTGAATGGTGAAGTTAACAAACAAAACCACCGCTATTGGTCTGACACTAACCCACATTGGATAGATCCCTCCAAGACTGTTGGAACCAAAAAATTTATGGTATAGTGTGGT
Organism: Glandirana rugosa; assembly: GCA_018402905.1. Classification (NCBI taxonomy): domain Eukaryota; kingdom Metazoa; phylum Chordata; class Amphibia; order Anura; family Ranidae; genus Glandirana; species Glandirana rugosa. Next base: position 838,696 of record BLSH010013009.1, on the reverse strand, counting down.
ATATGGGGTACAAAGATAGTGGGGCCATTCTTCATCAATGGAAACCTCAAGGCCACTGGATATGCAAAATTGCTGCATGATGATGGGTTTCCCTCTTTATGCACTGAAGCTGGCATGTTCCCTGAGTTTTTCCAGCAAGATGGTGCACCACCACATTATGGGTGCCCGGTCCGAGCATTCCTAGATGAACAGTTGCCTGGAAAGTGGATTGGTCATCGTGGGCCAGTTGAATGGCCCCCAAGGTCTCCCGATCTGACCCCCTTAGACTTTTATCTTTGGGGTCATCTGAAGGCAATTGGCTATGCTGTGAAGATACGAGATGTGCAGCACCTGAAACTACGGATACTGGAAGCCTCGGCTAGCATTTCTCCTGCGTTGTCGCTATCAGTGTGTGAAGAGTGGGAGAAGAGGGTTGCATTGACAATCCAACACAATGGGCTGCACATTGAACACATTTTATAAGTGGTCAGAAACTTGTAAATAACTCATGAAAGAATAAAGTTACGTTAAAACCAAGCACATAGTTGTTTTTTTTGTGAAATTCCCAATAAGTTTGATGTGTCACATGACCCTCTTCCTATTGAAAAAACAAAAGTTGGATTCAAAATGGCAGACTTCAAAATGGCCGCCATGGTCACCACCCATCTTGAAAAGTTTCCCCCTCACATATACTAATGTGCCACAAACAGGAAGTTAATATCACCAAATATTCCCATTTTATTAAGATGTATCCATATAAATGGCCCACCCTGTACATTTTATACAAAAGCTTTGGAAAAGAAAGAATATTTGGACTTCTACATTAAAGAAAACCTGTTCTGAGAAAATGTCTTTAGTAATTTCTATGTGAATGCCCTGGAATAAGTATGTAGATGAGCAGTCTTGACTCTTTCACCTGACGCAGGGTGATGAGTCAGAGTACAGAAGACAGGTATCTGGCAACGAACAATTTCAGAAGAATGACAGAAATTGCAGCCTCCATAATTTCTCTTTGTACATGTTTCCTGGAGCTTTTCCACTATAACCTTCTGACTAGAAATTACCTTTGCTTCAAGCATATAATTTTCCTGTTTTAGCTGTTTGATTTCCTCCTCATACTTTGTTTTCATGTTTCGTATCTCTAGTTTACATTCTTCCTCCTTTTGTGAAAATTCTTCCTGGTGGGTTGCAGCATGTCCAAGCTCGGCATTTAATTTCTCTTCTACATTCTGAAGCCTCTGAAGCACAGTCAGGTCTCTTTCAACAGAATTTGAATAATGGGTAGTAGACCTGATTTCTGAGATATTTTCATTAGAACCAATAGGCCCACTGATCTGGAAAATAACAAAATGCTATAGAAATAAGCTGGGTAAACAATCACACATCCTTCTTTGATGCTTTGTCTAGTGATACTTCATTAACTTATGTGTGCATTTATGCATTGTAACTTTTAGAGGTCGACCAATATATTGGCCTGCCTATTTTTGGCATTTTTTAATTAATCGACATCGGCTGATTGTGCTGCAAATTAGGTCAATTTATGCACTAAAGGTCAGTTCATAGAGGGGCGATCCGACTTGCGGGGCGACTCAGCGTGACCCCTCACAGCGCGGCTTGCAAACGACTTCTGTAATAGAAGTCAATACAAGTTGCCCCCAAAGTGGTACAGGATCTAAGTCGGAGTGCTTTAGTCGCTCCTATTAGAACAAGAAAGACAAAAATCCGGGCAGTCTGCCAAGTCTGAGAACATCACTGATAAAAGAGCTAAAGCGATACTATTTTTATACTTATTAAAGGAATGAACTCCGGTGTATAAATGAGCTCAGTTTAACCATTTAAAGACTAAATCTTTTCTGACATTTATGCTTACAAGTAAATCTGTATTTTCTGCTAGAAAATCACTTTGAACCCCCAAACATTAGATCTTTTTTTTTAGCAGAGACCCTAGAAAATAAAATGGCGATTGTTGCAATATTTTATGTCACACGGTGTTTGCGCAGTGGCCTTTCAAACACAATTTTTTGGAAAAAATACACTTTAATGAATTAAAAAAAAAACACTAAAACCGTAAAGTTAGCCCATTTTTTTTTTTGTCCAAAAGTTTTGATTACCTGTTTTTGTGTATTTAATATTTAACAAACTTGCTTCCCGGGCCAATTCTGACACTTTGCTCCTACATGTAAAAATCATAATTTTTTTTCTACAAAATGGCTCAGAACCCCCAAACATTATATGTTTTTTTAGCAAAGATCCTAGGGAATAAAATGGTGATCATTGCAACTTTTTATCTCGCATGGTATTTGCGCAGTGATTTTTCAAACGCGTTTTAAAAAAAAAAAAAAAAACTGTTTCATGTATTAAAAAATAAGAAAACAGTAAAGTTAGCCCATTTTTTTTTGCATAATGTGAAAGAGGATGTCACGCAGAGTAGATATATACCTAACATGTCACTGCTTTGAAATTGCACACAATCGTGGAATGGCGCTAAACTTCGGTACAAAAAACCCCCATAGGCGACACTTTAAAATTTTTTACAGGTTGCCTGTTTAGAGTTACAGAGAAGGTCTAGTGCTAGAATTATTGCTCTAACATTTGCAGCGATACCTCATGTGTGGTTTGACCGCCGTTTATATATGCAGGCGCCACTTACGTATGCGTTCGCTTCTGTGCACGAGCTCACGGTGACGGGGGCACTTTAATTTTTTTTTATTATTGTTTATTAACTTTATTTTTACACTGTCTCTCTAAAATAAAAATAAAAATGTTATCACTTTTATTCCTATTACAAGGGATGTAAACATGTGCATGACAGGTACTCTTTATGGAGAGATATGGGGTCAATAAGACACATCATCTCTCCTCCAGGCTGGAAAGACCGAGATCAGAAAAAAAAAACAAAAAACGATCTGTCTCGGTCTTTCCTGCCGGGTCCCTGGGCATTATTTACATCCGGCCAGCCAGACGTGATGTCATACGTCGCGCCCGGACCTCCGAGGCGCTTAGAGATGACTGGTGACCATGGCGGCGGGGGGGTCCCCCGCTGCCTGTAAGAACGATCAAGCGGCTGAAGTGCCGCTATGATTGTTCTTACAGTGCACAGAATCACTGGTGGAAAAAAAAACAATATCTGAATGGTGCCTGTAGCTGCTTCAGATATCCCTGCTCAAAGTTTATGACATCATATGACGTTGGGCGGGTGGGAAGAGGTTAAGATACATTGTTTTTTTTTTACTCTAAATTATACACACAAATGCACTGATTGGAGGCTTGTTGTGTTGTTTAAAAAAACGTTTAATTTAAACAATTTTCTGTGTCACTTCTCATTACTTACCTGTTAAATTTTATGAGATGAAGGGAAAAAATAAAGAAAAATCGGCCTAACAGATCGGTCCAAAAAAATTGGCATCATGTATCAGTTGCCCTGATTTCTAAATATCAGCATCGGCCTGAGAAAAACGCATATCGGTCGACCTCTAGTAACTTTGCTCTGACTGGCACTATGCAATTAACAGCTGTATGTGGTTAGAGATAATTTATATACAACGGTAATGAAGTGGTAGCACTTTTGTTTAGCATTGTGTGTGGAGCTTAAACCATCATGTACATAATTACCACAATGCATATTGGCAAATATAAAGTAATACTGCTAATGTATGACACTTGTGTGGTCAATTCTAAAAACAGACCTTTACGTAAAGCGATTTTTCTTTTTTTCAGAGAAAAAAAAAAAGTGTACGTGTCTCACGTCAGATCAATATGGTTATCCTGCAGAAACTGTAACAAGCAGGATAATCAAACTGTGTATATATTGTGTACAAAGTGCTGTTTTAAGAAACATTTCAGCAGAAGTGGAGCTACATAACTACCAATCAGATAAAATCTTTTTTTTCTAGCTTAACGCAACAAGAGATCGGATAAGCTGGTCAGAGCAACTGTTCCAACTTTTGCACCACTTCATGATATCAAAGGAAATGAGTTATATTTATAAATCTAAAGATTTACTTTGATGTAAATACTCTTATTTACCTGTATTGGTCAGATTCACACATACAATGCATGGCATAGTTTAACACAGTGCATTGCAATGGGGTGTGTATGTTTGTTGCCACAATTTGAAAGGCACCCTAGAACACATACACAACCTACCTAAGCATTGTAGGGTACACCAGGGAGAAGAAAATACAGGATTTCTCCTACATTGGGGCACACTCAAAATGAATAGGTTGCAGTAGTAAGCTATAGCAGGATACAATGCAGTATAGCTTGAACTGGTCAGAACACTGATTTCAACAACCGGATTCTATATACAAGTTTTCATTTATATGTACATGAGGAGCTAAATGTATTTGCTCATTAAATAACCAGCTTTATCACAATGCAGCTGGCTGACTATGAAAAAACATGCACTCCGTGTGTGGCCGATATAGTTTTTTTTTTTTTAAACAGAAACATAGTATAATGCACTGAGCCGCAAAAAGCTCCCTCAAGTGGGCAATCTATTAATTTCACTATTTTAATACAATAGCAAAACCATGGAAGAGCAAGCGCGTAAACAGGTTAGTCAGATCAAAAGTATTTTTAGGTGAATAACCTCCATTAAAGTGGTTTTAAACCCTTACCCTATACTTAGTGAAATGACTAGCCTTGGGTGATACACAGAGATGAAACAAATTTACCTACATAAGCTGTTCCCTGTTTATCTACAGCCCTTCAAAGTATAGAATTTAGATAACGTTTCTCAGATCCAGATGGAAGGGGGATTTGTAGTCACATAATGCACAGCATAATGCTTGAAGCTGAGTGTAATCTAAGACCTGAGTGAAGTGAATGGACAACACCCCCCCCTACAGAGATCAAGGCAAGCACACTATAGCAGGATATACTTTGTTCATTTTAGAGAATTCCAACCACTTTAAAAGCAGACCTTCACTCAAAAGTGCTGGCTATCCTCCTTTTGATTTTATTTTTTTTCACAGGGAGTGGGTATATTTATTGAAAAAAATTAAAAAAGAGAAAATACCGCGCTAATCAGTGAAATAGTGAGCAGCTAGCACAAACAGCCTTAACAAAATACTGGATTACAGATGGATATAAAAAATGTGCAGCGCAAGTGCAAATACGAGTACGCGACGTGTAAAAAATATAGGTAGACATTAGGTCATAAAACAATTCCGACAAACACGATCGACGAGTGATAAAGTGACTAATCGCGCCATAAAAGAGAAAAAATTAAA
>BLSH010013009.1:812670-832576 GCA_018402905.1 Glandirana rugosa | reverse complement strand
TTCTCTGTCCACATACATATCATTCACGGTTAGTAGGGTTGTTTCTTTCTGGTGTAATTTTTGACCCCTAGGGAATTCCAAGGGGTAAGATGAGATTTGATTTTGTCGTAAAACCGACATCAAGATTTGAAGATAATTTTCGATGTGTTTTCATAAAACAAATCTCTCACGAGTTTAGGGTGACATTCACAACTAGTAAAAAAGGTGAAAAAAAAATAATACAGGATCCTTATAATAGACGATGTTCTTGTTATTCCAAACGTCTTCTGTAAGTAAAAGGTCTTCTGTGTTTCCCTTCATCATGTGTCGACGTTTTGGTCTCACGAGTGGTTTTGCAGCTGTGTACTACTTCCCTTTGTGTCTTCTGGAAAATGAATGTCTTCTGCAAACCTTATTGTTCTTGTAGCAGATAATATTCCTAGGACATAATAAAAAAAAAGTGGAAAAAATGATCAACACTTACAGTGGGATTTGAGCACTCTCTAAACAAAATACTTTTGTGTAGCTTTTAATAGAAGTTTAGAACTACAGCCAAAATGCTGTTTTAGTTTAGAGTAGAATGGGGAACCTTAAGGGATCCCCAGTTTTTAATGTGGTCTTTCTTTGTTGGGATGATTGGCACTTACTATACATACACAGTTGTCAGAGTAGAGTAGAGAAGTTTACTGAAGTGCAGGAGTGGCTATGATGAGCTCTGAATGATTATAGTTCTTTCACAAGTAAATAACTGCGAGAGACATAGAAGGCATACCATAAAGACATTTTTCCCCACAGAAAGGATGGTAGCTCTTTTGAAACTACCATGGGGCTATGTTATACGGCCAGTTTAGATGCAAGTAATGTTTATGTACTTATTTATTTTTTTTACTAGGGTCCTTTCACACGTACGGACCATTCACGCCCGCCTGTCAGTTTTTCAGGTGGACCTGAATGGACGCTCCCTTCTCCTCTATGGAGTGACGGATGTCCGCTAAATCCAGACGGATGGAAAACTTTTTTCCATCCGTCTAGTGGATCAGATGAAAACGGACAGACGGTCCGTTTTCATCTGATCCCCCATAGAGGAGAGCGGAGCTGACAGGTCCGTCCCTGCACGGAGTGCAGAGACGGACCTGTCATCCGCCGGCTCAGCGGGGATCTATGGATGGATCCCCGCTGAGCAGCAAAGTCTGTCAAAATGATCTCCACACGTGTGAAAGAGCCCTTAACAGCTAAGTTCACTTTTGCTAAAAAAATAAATAAATACATGCACATGATTTTGAAAGTAAAAAACAAAAAGTGAATTTATTACTTCTTTTTACACGGGAGTCTGCAAAGCATTTCACATGAGATCATTCGATTAGACAGTTACTGACCTGCAGGAAGTGTCAATGGACTTCGACAGTGCTGATCAGCATGCTGGTAGTCCATTGAGAACTACAAGTCCATCTGCCACAGTTGAGGATGGGACTTGTAGTTTATTGATTCACAGATTGATGTGAATGAATGATGCAGCTGTGCGGGGCTCCTCCAATTTTAAATGTGACATCAGCTGTGGGGAGAAGAACCCCCTACCCATTGTCACATTGGAAGGGGCTCTGGGGGTGAGAGGGCTGGTCATTACCAACATGTTACATGGTACACACTAAATAACACTAATCTCTTGGAGTCCGCTTGCTCAGCGGAGAATCTGTCCATTGATCCCCGCTAAGCAGGTGGGTGGCTGGTCTGTGTCTGCTCCACTTATGCAGAGTGGATACAGACACAGCCCGCTGTCTTCTATGGGCCATCAGATGAAAATGGACCGTCTGTCCATTTACACCCAACTGCCATCCGATCCGTTCCACTAGATGGATGGGGGGGAACCAATCCCCATCCATCCGTTTTTAGCAGAGAGGATCACATGTCGGTGGGAGACAATGTGAAACCCGCCGCTCCATAAAGGACATTGGCGGGTCCAATCAGGTCCACCTGAGAAAGTGAAAGGCGGCCCTGATCACTCTGCTAGTGTGAAAGGGGCCCAACATGTTAGTGAAGGTGAACCTATCCTTTAAACATTTACAGTTTAAAGTGATTGTGAATGATCACCTTGTAAAACAACCCATTCAGTTTAAAGTGGTAGTAAACTGCAGCTGTTTAAAAAAAAAAAAAAACAAACAAACTGTAAGGCAATTGCATGTGCTAGTATGCATAGCATACTTACCTTGGAACAAAGCTCTCCAGCGCTGTGCTGTCACCACTGAGAGGGCTGACATCTTCCCTGTCTATTTTCCCGGTTTGCACGCTTCGGCTATGTGATTTTCCTGAGCCACGATGACGGCACTCCGTGTGGGAGCCCAAACATGGCGGTTCCCCATTCTGACAGGCGGCATGTCAGAGATCTACTGATCCCTGTACTCGGGATCAGTTAGATCTCTGGTGCCCGTGCCAGCCCAGCCCCCATACAGTTAGAACACACCCAGGGAACACAGTTAACCCCTTCACTGCCCCCCGCAGGTTAACCCCTTCACTGCCAATGACATTTACACAGTAATCAGTGGATATTTCAATTTCTGATCGCTGTATACATGTCATTGGTCCCAAAAAAAGTGTAAAAAAAGTCAGACATGTCTGCCCCAATATCACAGTCCCAATAAAAAAAATCACAGATCGCCGCCATTACTAGTAAAAAAAAAAAAAAAAAAATTGTAAAAACCGCCAGAAAAAAATTCTCATGGTTTGTAAACGCGGCAACTTTTGTGCAAACCAATCAATAAACGCTGATTGCGATTTTTTTTTACCAAAAATATGAGGTAGAATATAAAATCGGGCAAAACCGATGAATGCATTTTTTTTTCATATATTTTTTTTTGGATATGTATTTTAGCAAAAAGTAAGAAATATTGTTTTTTTTTTTTGTGCAAAATTGTCGCTTTTTTTTTGTTATAGCGGTTTATAGTTTGGGTGCAACGCTGCGCAATTGCCAGTTAAAGCGACAGTGCCGAATCGCAAAAAGTGCTCTGGTCCTAACATTGGGAAATCCATCCGGGGCTGAAGTGGTTAAAATAGCAATGAAAGGCAAAACATTTGTGTATAGATATATAAAAAAAACCCAACATTATAAATACCTTTTTTTATACATAATCACATTCCCTCTGTTCTCAGCTGCATAAGAGCTGGGGGAGGAGAAGCAGCAGCACAATCAACTTACCAGTGAATGGCTATGCTACGGTGCATGTCAGGACAAGCCTGATCACTGGAGCAGAGTACACAAAGTTCCCAGCATAGCAAGAGAACTGACCACGGAATGCTCTCCTGCTTAGTGTGGTCAGTTTTTAATAGGAAAGCAGAGGGATTGGCAAGAACACCAGGGATTTCACAAAAAGGTAGCAATACAAAGAGAACAGGATACTTTCTCATACAAGTACATGGTACAGCAGGCACATATCAGGATTATAAAGTGTTGGGGTAACAAACATTTTAAGTTTGCATTCCACAGAAATAATCAGTGCATGATTAAGGGCCAAGTAAGCCTTTACTAACATGTTACACCCATATTTAGGGTGTAACATGTTGTTATGCAGCACCCCCCTCATCCCCTCGTGATAATGGGTGGGGTTCTTCTCCCTCGCAATGGCTGTCACATTTTAAAATCAACGCTGCAATGAAGAGCTTTGCCTGCACAGCAGTTATTCACTCACAGAGATCTGTGAATGCATAAACTACAAGTCCCATCTTCCACCATGGGAGAATGACTTGTAATTTCAAGGATTTGTGAGCATGCTGATCAGCAAGTTCATAGTCCATTCACTCTTACAGAGGTACGGGTACAGAGCTGTAGGAAGAGTCTGCAGAAGACTGACATTGCACCTGCAGACACCTGAGAAAAAAATGCACACTTTTTACCTCCAAAACATGTGCATTTTTTTTTTTTAAAGGTGAACTTATTCTTTAAGGAGTATATTTTTAAAGATTTTCACACAAGATCCCCCCCCCCCCCCCCAGCTTTTTCCCATATTTCTAATTGGAATTATTTGGAAAATGTGAGAACTCTTGCAGGAAGCTGTGTGAAAACTTTTATAAACAAAGAATGTGCCGGAGAACCAATAAAATGCTAACATAGCTGATTAGTGCACACCTCCTCACAAAACATGTTTCCATTTGTATGTGTTTTGTATGTGTAGTGAAAGGAATGTCCCATAAGCCGCACATCAAAACAAACCCGCTGTGATGTAGTAGGTGGCAACCTCAGTCTAAACTCCAACCAGGCCACACCCTGTGTTTGGTTCCACCCCTCGGAGCTTAATCATGGGAATTAAGCCGAGGGGCGGAGTGAAAAGCACTGAGGGTGTGGCCTTCTGGTAGCTCAGGCTGAGGTTGTCACATACTACATCATAGTGGGTTTGTTTTGATGTGCGGCTTATGGGGCATACCTTTCACTACATATTGCTTTCTTCAAGGCTGCATGATTCCTAGTACCCCCCTGGTGATGTAGGCCACAACCGTGGCACTGTCTGATCGCACCACGATTGGATCACTCTTCAGAAAGCAAAGCAAGTGTGAACAAGCCCTTATATATGTTTAGAACTTGTGTAAAAATTGTGTAATGTATTTTAACTGATAGAGACAGGAAAAAAGTTTCAGCGACTTTGATGCTTTTCCAGACAATGGATACATTGCATTTCTGGTGGGTTTGTCTACCGACTTAATCAGAAGAGTACTGTTTGAAGTTACAGTTTCAACTTATCTAATCAATTAGATGGCCATTGAAGACTCTTGAAAATAACATGGTCAATTCTATATATAGCTTCACCCCATTTTTTTTTTTGCAGTCTGTGTCCAGGGGAGATTTCCCTTCACTTCCTGTCCTGGAGACACAACGGGAAGCGATTTGTAATCTTAGACCGTTTTGTCCCCATTGGAAAGTTTCCCCTCTTGCTCCTATATCACCTCTAAACAGTAGATTTCCCCTTCAACAGTACAAACAGAAGTGTAAATATCAGACAGCAATACATACTTGGCAAAGAGACTAACCCTTAACATAAACTGTACTTATTACAACATGGGGGGGGGGGGGGACAAAAAACAAAACAAACAAAAAAAAGGAGTAATTTGAAATCACAGCAAAAATTACAACCCAACTATACCTTTTTGCTGCTTAACAGTAGGAGAGGTTTCTTTTTTCTGCCAAAGGAACGAGTTTGACTGAAGGGAGTCAGCAGCAGTGAATGATTTTGTTGGAGTGTTTGTCTTTCCATAACCAGAGCTCTTCACATAAGCATATGGGGCATTGTGACCTTTCTTCAAAACAGGCGATGGATTCTTGACTATCTTGCTTGAGTGCTTGCTTTGAAGCTGACTTGAAGTTGCTTTACTTGTAATAGAATATTTTCCATACTTTACAACCTACAAAATACTTCATTATTAATAAAAACAAATTAATTGATGCTAAAAGGTTTTTCGGAGGGTGAATGTGAAAGAAAGGAATTGCAAAAAAAAAAAAAAAAAATTGACTCAACTGCAAATTCCATATATTGGGATGCAGTACAGGACAAAGGCATGACATTCATAGACCCTGGGTTTTGGACTGGTACCATCAGGTGACTGAACATTGGCAAAGATTTTGAGGATACGCCCCCTGGTGGTAACACAGGAACAAAGGGGAAGGTGGCCTATGTCTTGTACTGTACTCCAAGATATGGAATTCACGGGTAAGTCAAAATTCCTTTTTCTTATTTGTACAGTACAGGACACATGCTTAATATACATAGACACTGTAATGTCCCCAAGCAAAAGTAAACAGAACTGTGCCAACAGGCCCAACGATAACAAGGATTATGAATTCAACTCAAGAGTGCTGCTGCAAGAACCTTGTAGCTAAAAGCTGAATCCGATGAGGACTGGACGTTAACCTTGTTGTGGCGTGGAAAAGGTATGAACAGAAGACCAAGAGAGAGCTGCTAAGTCAGAGACACATCTGGATCCAAAGAAAGGTAAGGCTGCTCCAGGTGATGGTATTCTAAATTATCAAATGGGTTGGGTGCTAGCCCACGGCTCGCCCGCAGTATAAGAAAAGGAAAAAGATGCGGCCACACACCATCATAGATCCAACATTGATTTATGTCAAAATGACTGCCACCAAGACATAGAACACAGAAGAGGTGACGCGTTTTACACTTAACTAGTGCCTCTTTTGAAGAAGCAAGAGTTAAGTTTGAAACACGTCACCTCTTCTGTGACATATGTCTTGGTGGCAGCCTTTTTGACATAAATAAATCAATGTTGGATCTATGGTAGTGTGCGGCCGCATCTTTTCCATTCTTCAGAGACACGTCTGACTGAGATGTACATCTCTTCTATTCTAAGACACAGGCTGGAGGGCTACCAAAAAAACAATAATTTCATTTCAAATATATATTTGTATGACAATTGAAAACAGTTTATTGATATTGTATGTACACTGATTAGGAAAAGGGTACTTTCATTTTTATTTTTATTAAAATGCCATTATCCATATACAGAAATAGAAGGGCCAATGTAAATTAAACCGTGTGTGTTCAATATCACTTTAAGGTCATGCTCTGATCAAGTACCACCCGTAGAGAGCCAGAATGTGAGGCACAGAATACTCTCTGGGGACCAGGTGTCTTTGTTCACACCAGGAAAAGGAGACATATTCAGGTAGGATTGTATATTTTTCTAGAAGTGACTATACCTGCTTTTAGCAATGTGGGAATAACAGATCCCTCAGTCTCTCAAGACCTGGGCGTAACTGCCCAGTTATTAAAGCCAGTGACTGAGAAGCTGGATGGAACAGGAGATCCCTGAGACAGCAGGTCTAAGCCTGTTCGAAAGAGGTCAGGGGAAAGTCTCTTAGAAGTCTGTGTATGTTCTGTGTACTAGGTTCTTCTGATGCGTGCCTGAAATAGAGCTAGAATTAGATGCAGAGAGTGGTGTTAAAATAGGGTCCTGCCCCCATGCAAGAGAAGCATTGTCACTTTGATTGGTTTGAGTGCTTTAATTGCCGATCAATGCTTGAGCTTTTGGCGCAGGCCCCTTTTGCCTGATTTCTGTCATTGCTATCAGTGAGGGTATTGCCTGGGGTACTCACGGAGTAGGGTGCAGAAATGGGGGTAAGCGTGTTCAGAGAAGCATACACAGCAAACCAGGTGTCGACCATCCTGTAGCAAAGTCACTGTGGCAAAAGGACATATTGTATAAACAAACTACTATTCAGGATACACATGTGTGTAAAGCAAGTTATAGAAATATGTCTCACACTTGCTATGGGACTACAGTAAAGTTCCAATAAACAAGGTGACTCTGTCTTACTTATCCATTTTACTAGTCCCTATATGCGGTCCAAGCTTCACCCATCAAGGTGGGCATATCCCTGGATTGTTTTACAGGGTCTGGGTTTCATTGGATGGACCATGACTCTGGACCACTATAGCACCCTTCAGCCAACTACACACGTTGCACCAAGTCCCGAGGTGAGTGCCCATGCAGGATCCAGTGCCTGAAGCAACAAAAACGAGCTGTCCCTACAGTGTGTGTTCAGGGTATGGCTCCAAAGGTTTTACTCAGGCTGCACAGAACTGGATGCCCCACCTTTATTATTTTGTATTATACGAGTTGATTGAAGAATTCAAAAGTAAATAATTAGTTAAGCTGCCTAGTTAAGCAAGAACTAGTACCAGCCTATAGTCCAAGCCTTTGAATATCTTGTACTGTATAATATTTATATATTTGAATATTTACCAATTTCTTTTCTTGATCATGGTTATTTTTACCTAGAAAAAGATGGTAGCCTATCCTATTAGGTAAATGTTTTCTTGCCCCAAGTAAGGTGGGAATGACAGAGTCAGAAATACCCCTATCTTTCAGGGCCATGACATTAAAGCGGTAGTAAAACCCACGGTTAAAGAAAAAAAATCCCCTGCAAGGCAATGTCATAATGCACTAGTATGCATAGTATACTAGCACAATATGAGACTTACCTTAAAACGAAGCGCGTCGTGCTGTCACTGCTGAGAGGGCTTCCATCTTCACCCAGCCTTCCTTCCGGGTTTGCGGCCTCCGGCGACATGAGTGGCCCGGGGCACGATGACGTCACTCCCGCACTGCGCCGTTTACGATGAAAAAGTAGGTTTAATACCACTTTAAAGCCAGCGACTGAGTAGAAGGATGGAATAGGGGGCCTTGAGCCAGTAAATGTGGTCGGTTTCAAATAGGCCAAAGCTCATCCGCCAGAAGTCTGAGTATGTCTGTGTTTGATATCCTTATGGGCCAATTTGGTGTGATGAGAACCACCAGAAACCTTTCTGGTGGATCTCTGCTGCATAGCAGCCGAGGGAGGACCATAAATCAGTCTGGATTAAGTCAAAGGAACCACCAGAAGATATACTGCAAAGACCAGATTATCCCTGGTTTGGCTGCAATTACAGTATCTCACAAAAGTGAGTACACCCCTCACATTTTTGTAAATATTTTATTATATCTTTTCATGCGACAACACTGAAGAAATTACACTTTGCTACAATGTAAAGTAGTGAGTGTGCAGCTTGTATAACAGTGTAAATTTGCTGTCCCCTCAAAATAACACACAGCCATTAATGTTTAAACCTCTGGCAACAAAAGTGGGTGTACTTACTTTTGTGAGATACTGTATATTCAGCTTGTTGTTGAACCTGGAGGCAGGATGACAGCATCTGCTTTTCCCCATCTTTGACAGAGATTTTGAAAGATTTTGGATGCAGAGACCATTCCCTCTATCTATGCACTGGCAGCTTCTTAAAAGTACACCTGTCAAATGTCCACTCCAGGGATGTTGACAGACGAAAAATATGGAATTCTGCTCAGGAGAGAACCAGACTAGTTTCTCTTAGGGCAGCTTGACTTCTGGTGCCCTGCTGAGTTTATGTAGGCCACTGTTTGGCATTGTTTGACTGCACCCTTACTGAGGGACCCAGCAAAGGGATAGTCCAGTGTTGTAGAGTCAATCTGATGGCTCTCAGTTCTACAATGTTGATGGAGAGTTTCTTACTTCTCTAGAGACTGGGTTCCCTGGACAGTTCGGGAGTTGCAGATCTGGAGAACCACCATGTCAGGAAGAGATTTGTCTAGCTGGATAAAAACATTGGTGTGATGGACCGTCTAGCACCCTGCCCTCCAAACCCTTCGAGGAGATCGAGAACTAATACCAGCCCTTTACCCCAAGCATCGTACAAAGACAAGATGTTGAGATAAAGCCAAAGGAATGACTCCTTTTTAAAACTCAGACACATGCTTTATACTTGGGAATATTAGCATGATAATGCAAACTTTAAACAGCAATCCAATTAACAGCTAACAGTGACCTAATTAACAGTAAGCTAATCAACAGTCAGGCATCCAGACAATGCTTTGATTAATCAGGCAGCCCACAGCTCTGGATATACAAAGTATATTACACATGCGGTGTTCAGGTGTTTAGCTTTCACTTGTGTAATCTGTCCATTAGACCAGTGTTTCCCAACCCAGTCCTCAAGGCACACCAACAGGTCATGTTTTCAGGATTTCCCTCAGATGAATCAGCTGTGGTAATTACTAAGGCAGTGAAACTGATCAAATCACCTGTGCAAAATTATGGAAATCCTGAAAACATGACCTGTTGGTGTGCCTTGAGGACTGGGTTGGGAAACACTGCATTAGACAAGTCATTATAAAAACTCATACAATGCTCCAGCATTCTGAAAAAGTGAAATTAATTAATCTTCATAGATTTCTTGAGATTGCTGATAAATATTTTTGTCCCAGGTGCAGGAGCTTCTCCAACCCAGTCTGCAGGAGGGTCACCATATTTCCTCTGACCATGAACCTGTATAAGATTAATATTACACTTTCCCATTCATTCCAGGAGGGAAGCCTTATTATCTTTATTCAGAGAATTAATTCAAGCCTCGCTCTCAGCGTTCATCACGTTGCTGTCCATCATGACAGATTGATCTGCTCTCTCCATGAGATCAGAAGCTGAACTGAGCTCTTTTCCATGCTCTGAATGGGAGAAGCAGACAAAATCCCTAGTCTTCTCCATGGACCATAATCATTGGGTAGAAAGCTAGCCCCTTGGCCCCTCCAAAAGCCCCTGTCCTGATTGGGTCTGTCACAAGTAGGTTCCACCTTTAATTCCTAAAACAGGGTCAGGGGAAATGAGATGTAGCATTTTGGCTTCTGGAAACTAAATATTTTAGAAGTGTCAAAATTTGCCAAAGAATTCAGATAGTGGCAGAAAAAATCTGCAAATGTCAGCAGGCCGCAAGGTGCGCAACTGAGAGGGAGCTAGTCAGATGAGAGAAGTAGCGTCATAATAGGACATTGGTCTGGGAAGCTGGAGGTTCTGAGTTTCCTGTAAGCCATCTGCAGGATGCATGTTATTTGGTCCTATCGTCTCAGCTCCCTTGCACCTATGATCCCCCATTACTAAGTGGTGGAATGAAGGGGCCAATGAATGGAGTTTTGTGTGTCTGGAATGCTTCATCTGCTATAACCCAGGCACTGACCAGGTTGCTGTGGCTGAAGGCATCAGAATTGAAAGCAATATGCGGTTTGTTTTTTCGGCAGATAATGCAGGCTGGAATAAAAAGATGTTAAGAGATAAAATGGCAGGGGGTACTACAATAAAGAGAGTAAATCCCTATTTCTCTGCCTTAAAAAGACACATTGTGTGCTAAACCCATGCCAACATACAGGAAAACCCTGTTTTACCTTATCCATGATGCTGAGCCTACTTAGGGTCCAGCCTCCACCTATCATGGTGGGCATACCTCTGAAGGGGTCTTCAGGGTCTGGAAACCATAAAAATAGACCATGCAGGATGCAGTGTCCAAAGCAAACATTCAAGGCTGGCTCCACCCAGTGGGGTCTGGGTACAGTCCCCAAGTTAACACTAAGGCTTCATGCACACAGTAGTTTAATAAAAAATTCCAAAAAACCGTCAGTAGCTTATCAGTGATATTTTCAGCTTTTACCAGCATTATATTACCACCTTTTTTTTTGCATTTTTAAAGGGCCAGTGTTTTTTTTTCCCAATTGAGCTAAAACGTCCAAAAACGTTGGGGATCGACGTTTTTGAGCATTTTAACGTTTTTACAGCTGAAAAATGTCCAAAAGAACCCTCTGGTCTTGGGTTTTTTTTACAGCTCAAAAACGTCACTGCTAAAAACAGTTGATAACAGCCAATGTGTGCATGAACACATAGGATAACACGATGGAGGGTTTATTGACTGTAGAAAAAACAGTCTGCAGCTAAAAACAGCTGCTGATAAACAGTCAAAAAATGCCCTGTGTGCATGAGGTCTAAAAGGTACAGAGTTTGACAATCCTAACTAGCCCAAGACAGAAAGCAGTCAAATCTTGATAGAATTGTCAGAAGAAAAACTTGAATTGTTTAAAAATTAAAAAATACTTCAGATAAGAATAAGTCTATTACCTATGGACACAACAAACAAATGGAGTCCCATGGAATGCATGGGACCATATGAGTGCTTACTAGGGGCAGCCCTAGCAAGTTTTTGCCAGTGTCCAACCCAATGAAAGTATCCTGCATATAACCCATGATAAATGAAGTCCTGTATCCTGTACTATACAATTAAGATTTAATGGTGTACTGTGTAAATGAATTAGCACCAATGCAGAGTGAAATGATTGCACCCAAAATTAGCCTGATGAACCTTCAGCAATGAATTTACCAGGTTTCCTTCTAGCAAGAAAATTACAAGTGTTAGCTTCTCTTACTACAAACTGTGTGCAATAGCAGGGGCAACAGAATGGTATACGAATTTGGCCGATTTCACTACTAGGGAACAGGAAGTAAGCAGGCATAACACCTGTTTCAGCACATTATATATCAGTTCCACGGAATAAAAACTAGTAATCAGGAAAAGCATTCTTACATTACCACTTCTTTCTCCTTGATGCATAGCAAAAAGTTGAGATCGACTTGGTTCTTTGGAGGCCACAAGCTGATATTGACTGTGACTGTCCTGAATCACAGTCTTATTATGATCATGTTGAAGTTCAGATTCAGGCACTGGAAAATTCTCTTTTTTTCCACTGAACCACTCCAAATAATCTATGGATTTCTTCTCTTTCAATACGCCCTTGGGATATTTTTCCACTGATCCATGCTCTTTGTTCTCACTTAAAGGGAAAATGAAATTACATTCCTATACAGGGAAATTGGCAAAATTTTATTTCTAACAGTATGTAAATGCACATTACCTTAAGGACTTTGCATCAAAGCCCTGTTCTCCTCTAAAAGGCTGCATTAGTTCATCCACAGTAGACATATCTAGTAAATAAAAAAGCAACATATGGACTTGCCTTACACACACAAAAAAAAGTGTAGCACCAAATTACTATGTTAAAAGAAGCAACTGACCGGTCACCACTTGGCTTCTTCACCATGCACACGTTTTTGGTGAAACATTCCTATCAATTCAGGCCTATCTTTATAATTTACACTACATATAAAGGAATAGAGCACACGTCTGTATTATTAAACCTTAAAAATATATTTCCAGGAACAAAAAAAGGTACAGCTCTCAAGCTCTGCTGATGTGACCTAAACCCTAGGCAAGCGATCACTGCTCTCCAACCCCCAGAGTCACAGTGAAACTTCTATGTCATTAGAGATTACAATGCAGGGGGAAAACGTGGTTTCCCATTATTAAAGTGTTACTAAACCCAGTAATATGAAAATAGTTAATTTGCCCCCCACAGTGCCCACAGCTTATAAATCTTCTTTTATATTAAAATACTGCCATTATATACCTTTTGGATGATCTATATACCATGGTCAGTGATAAACTGCACAGTTTCTCCAGTGCTGAGAGTTCAGGTAGGAGATTTCCACTACAGCTTGTATACACGCCCACATGTGTGATGTGAAGTGAATGTTCTCTCCAGCATAAAAGATACAACTGAGCATGTGCAGGTTGGCTACTCTGCCTGTGTTAAGCTGGCCTTACACAGATAGACAGTGCAGGGAGGGGAAGATCTATGCATACAAGATAAAACAGCCTTTTTACACAATGCAGAGGATTAAGCCCTAAAGTTCCACAGTGAGTATAACAAGCATGCTATCCTGAACATACAGACTGATTTTACTGTTGTTGTTTAGTAACACTTTAACTATTCAAAGAAACAAGGTTCATAAAAGGACAATTTTGTCTTTAGTGAAGGGGGGTTTATTAACCACTTGCAGACCACCTCGTGTACATTTACTGCGGCAAAGTTGCTCCGCATCACAGATTGCTGTCTGTAAACGGTGATCCGTGCAGCTGGAGATTATATTTAACAAGGGGGCCCCCAGATCCCACCCCCATGTTAATGGGTATCGCGTACATCGTACCCCTACCAATTCACCAAAAAGGCAGTGAAATTTAAAATAAAAAAGAGCCGGTTTTTGACAATTCCTTTATTAATAGCTATGTCTTCTCCCAATGACATCCTCTCCGCCGCCGTCTGTTCCCGCCGCTGTCTCTCCCGATGCCTTCTCTTCCCACCGCCATCTCTCCTGATGCCTTCTCTTCCTGCCGCAGTCTCTCCCGGTGCCTCCTCTTCCCGCCACTGTCTCTCTCGCTGCCGTCTTCTTCCTCACCGCAGGTTACCCGCTAAAAATAAAAAATATGCTGCTGTTCTGTTGCCGTCTTCCTCCGTTGTGTTGTCGTCCGCTGTCTGGCATGTGTTATATAGCCATGGGACATGGCTATCTGATGATGTCACCTGGAGAGCTCTCCCTTGTGACATCACAGGGGGGGCGGGCTCTCCAGGTGACATCATCTGGTGGCCACGCCCCATGGCTATACAGATGCCAGGAAATATAAAAGGCAAAAGACCCGCGCTCACTCTAAAACAGGTTAAGGTAATAAGGATATGAATGGTAATTTATCTAGTTTAGAAATGGCAGCACGCATAAAACAATAGATCTATAACGTCTGAAAGTTCACTGGGATATATATGCAGCGCCTAGAATTATGGAGAAATGACATTCATGTGGTCTTTTAAAAGCAAAGAGTTCATCTCGCTGTATGGTGACACATAATTCATAAATTGGTACAATAATCCTCAGAGATCCGCAATGTATAGGTAATAGGTGTAAGCTTACCAGATTCTGGTAGTACATACGTGGGGGTCAAATCCAAACCGGGTGGTCACTCTCCTGGATAACCCGTGGCAAATTATAGATTAAAAATACTCACGTTGTGTATATAAAACAAGAGCTCTTATAAAAAGTGACAGGAGAGGTAAGGGAAACCGACGCGTTTCGGCTCACAAGCCGTCATCTGGGGTATTCCCCCCTCCTGTCAGACCTGCTATTTATGGTAAATACAATACACTAATGACCAGCCTCTAGAGGGCTGCAAAAAGCGGAAGTCCAATTTTGGCGTTCAAAATGGCGCCGACGGCGTGCGTTCCACGCCTCTATCTCATAAGGATGTTGTCCAAATGGTTAATGTGACTAGGAAAAAATTGAAAGGTGCAGTAATAATTTGATTAAGTATGCTGTGTTGCAAAGACAAAAAGAAAGTATAGTTTATATTCGTTTTGTCCAACTAGTGTATAGTTTAGGGAAGACCGTGACCCGGAAGTGCTCAAAAGTGCCAAGTGGCTGTCATGAAATAGGGGGGTACATATGTGGTGGTGATTGGGCGTCTATAAACCTGAAAAAGTCTAAGGGTGGAGACAAAGGAAAAAAAGGGATAATGATCCATATTGGAGTGGCGCGTCATCCTGTCTCACAGGGACTGACGTCCCACAGGAAATGACGCGACGCACATCAAGGACGCAGCGGGCAGGAGGAACCTATCTCCCCATCCAGGGCGTGGGATGAAGGAGGAGCTCCATGTGTCCGTCTGCTCGTCCACCGGAAATGACGTGTTAAATTGCAAACGTCACTTCCTCTCGGCTAGGGACTGTAAGCAGAGAGTGTATGGGTGTCTAAATTCAGGTCCGGGGACGATCGTGAGTGTATGGCCCCTCATGATCGTATGGGAAAGGAAGTTAGGTTTGTGCAAGTGAAATATATATAAATCCTTATAAGAAAACAAAAATGTGGATCCTTGAAGGAAAAAAATATATATACTAGGTACACGATAAAAGTGCTAGAGTGTTTGAATAAATAGGAGAAAACAGAAAATGATATATCTGGGAACTAAAAATTATGGACGAGTGTATAAAACTCCAAAAAGACACAAAAGACCATTACTATAAATATATATGTTTAAAAAAACTCAAAAATTTGCCCCCAGCCTGGCCAATTTATTTATGGCCAAGTGGGAGGAGGATGTCGTCTACACCCTTGACAGACCAGAATTAATTTTCTGGGCCCGATATATCGATGACATCCTCCTCCTATGGCGGGGTGACCAGTTGTCACTTGATTCTTTTTTTGCCACTCTGAATAGCAATGATAGGAATATTGTCTTATCTTTGGAAAGTAGCAGCACCAATATCCACTTCCTTGATTTAAATATTGATATCAGCACCGGTAAATTCATTACCATGACTTATTTTAAACCAACGGACAGAAACGGTTATATTTCTACAGACAGTTGCCACCATCAACCATGGTTAAAATACATACCCAAGAGTCAGTTTGTACGGCTTAGGAGGAATTGCTCCGATGTAAACACATTCACTGAACAGGCACAGATTTTAAAAAAGAGATTCTTAGAGAAAGGTTACTTAAGTGATGAACTGGACAGGGAAATACAGATAGCCACACTTATAGATCGAAGAGAACTCTTGACCGATAAACCAAAAACTCAAAAACATGATGATAAATGGTCGTTTTTTACGGGGTATTCCATCCAACATCCGTCCTTGATGTGCGTCGCGTCATTTCCTGTGGGACGTCAATCCCTGTGAGACAGGATGACGCGCCACTCCAATATGGATCATTATCCCTTTTTTTCCTTTGTCTCCACCCTTAGACTTTTTCGGGTTTATAGACGCTCAATCACCACCACATATGTACCCCCCTATTTCATGACAGCCACTTGGCACTTTTGAGCACTTCTGGGTCACGGTCTTCCCTAAACTATACACTAGTTGGACAAAACGAATATAAACTATACTTTCTTTTTGTCTTTGCAACACAGCATACTTAATCAAATTATTACTGCACCTTTCAATTTTTTGCTAGTCACATTAACCATTTGGACAACATCCTTATGAGATAGAGGTGTGGAACGCACGCCGTCGGCGCCATTTTGAACGCCAAAATTGGACTTCCGTTTTTTGCAGCCCTCTAGAGGCTGGTCATTAGTGTATTGTATTTACCATAAATAGCAGGTCTGACAGGAGGGGGGAATACCCCAGATGAAGGCTTGTGAGCCGAAACGCGTTGGTTTCCCTTACCTCTCCTGTCACTTTTTATAAGAGCTCTTGTTTTATATACACAACGTGAGTATTTTTAATCTATAATTTGGAATAAATCTTTTAAAACGATATCACACGATTGCGGATCTTTTCTTGCTTACATATCGGTGATATACATTGGATGAGTCCCTGAGACGGAGACGTGAGGAATTGGAGCCATTCTCTTCCCCATCATTGCCCTCCCCTGGATAGAGTATTCCACCAGAATCCAGTACAACATAGGATTGAGGGGCCCCCCAAGTGATACCATAAGGAACGGAAACGCCACATTGGGATAGGTTTTCCTCTTCTCCTCGCCACGGGTTATTCAGGAGAGTGACCACCCAGTTTGGATTTGACCCCCGCGTATGTACTACCAGAATCTGGTAAGCTTACACCTATTACCTATACATTGCGGATTTCTGAGGATTATTGTACCGATTTCTGAATTATGTGTCACCATACAGCGAGATGAACTCTTTGCTTTTAAAAGACCACATGAATGTCATTACTCCATAATTCTGGGCGCTGCATATATATCCCAGTATACAGATGGCAGACAGCAGACGACAACATAACAAAGGAAGACGGCAACAGAACAGCAGCCGCTCTTTTATTTTTAGTGGGTAACTGGCAGTGAGGAAGAAGACGGCGGCGGGAAAGAAGACATCTGGAGAGACAGCGGCGGGAAGAGAAGGCACCAGGAGAGACGGTGGCAAGAGAAAGCATTGGGAGTGATGGCGGCGGAGAGGACGGCACCGGGAGAAGACAGGGCTATTAATAAAGGAATTGTCAAAAACCGGTTCTTGTTTGTTTTTTTTTACATTCCAGTGCCTTTTTGGTGAATGGGTAGGGCTACGCTGTACCAGATACCCATTCACATAGGGTGTTAAAGGGGGGCTTGATAAAGGGGGCTTCCAGATTCCGATAACCCCTCACAGACCCCAACAACCACTGGCCAGGGTTGTCGGGAAGAGGCCCTTGTCTCCATCAACATGGGGGCAAGGTGCTTTGGGGTGGGGGCGCAGAGCACTCACCCCCCCATGTTGAGAGCATGCGGCCTGGTATGATTCAGGAGGGGGGGCGCTCCCTCGCCCCCTCCCTTTCCTGACCCGTCGAGCTGCATGCTCTGATAAGGGTCTGGTATGGATTTTGAGGGGGATCCCACGCCACTGGCATCCCAAAGGGGGGGCCACGCTGGTTTTTTTTTCAGGATTTTTTTTTTTGCTGGCAGCGGTTTTTTTTTTTACACCAAGAGCTGATGACTCATCGGTTGTCAAGGACGTGACGGCCGGCTTCCCGGCCCCCTCAGTAGGACATCCGTATCCGTTTTTGATCTGCTTTTTTACACAAAAAAAAAAACGTGACTGAACTGAACTAAAAAACGGAACACCCGTGTGAAAGGACCCTTTTTGCTTTTATTGTCTGCCTGAATGTCAACTAAAAAAAAAAAAAAGTTTCAAAATTACTTCTGGTACTAAAACTGTTGAATATTACCTGATTCTCCTGTGAGTATCTTTTTCAAGCTCTTTCCTGTTGAATCTGCTGTATCTACAAAAGATGTACTTGTATGGTCTGTGACTTTAAGATAATTCTTCTGCTCATCAGTGTCTTCTGCTAAATGGTTTAAGTTTTGGTATGCTTGATGCAAAGCTTCCATTTCACTATTTGTGTATTGGTTTGATATACCTGAATAAAAAAAAAAAACCCAAAACACAATTTTAATAAGCTGTTTTTTCAAGTCACAATCTTTTTCCCACTGCATAGCACTGGCCTGCGGGTGGAGCTAAGAGACAGATGAGCCACTGGCAAACACCCAATCTCCTCCTTTTCTCCACAGCACAGCCCCAGGCTGTGGGCAGATCAGCCATAGAGGAGACCCTGTCAGTCACCCTTTCAGGCCATTCCTGTCTGTGATGTGGAAAATTAGGGGAACAAAGAATGCAGTGTATAAGCAAAAAGGCAGAAGAAGGCAAGGAGGCAGAACTGGAGTATGCGCACAGGAATGTTGCATAGGGAAGATCAGTCTGCAGAGCGTTGATAACAGGAATGAGGAAGTCACTAGCAGGGGCACCAAGTATTTACTACATACTGCAGTGTTTTTTCAGGAAAAAAAGGATACAGACAGAATTTTATTTCAGAGTCTCTATGGAAGTAATACATTTTGGGTTTACAGATACTTTAAAATAAGTCTCATGCGATAATAGGAGACAGGAGAGTGATGATTATTTTCCGTCTACAGCATAAATACTATAATGAAGAAAACATACTGCAGGGAAAAGGCTATAAGTGGAAAATAGTTACAGGCATGCATACATAACTCACAGATCACCACATGTGCCATTCAAAAGAAATTCAATTAACATCAAGTCTCATGATTTTCATGCTACACAGAAAAACACGCAAAGCAATAAAAAAAAAACAGGTTAGCATAATAGCAATTTTCCTATGCATATTAACACCTTTCAGCCATGGGCTATACAGCTCCTAGCAACAAAACGGACAATTTATGCTATTTTTTGACCACAGACGCACAATTTTCTTTATTACGGTCAAGAATAATATGAAAAAATATACACAATGGATATAAAAAGTCTACACACCCCTGTTAAAATATCAGGTTTCTGTGATGCAAAAGATGGAGACAAAGATAAATCATTTCAGAACTTTTTCCACCTTTAGGCCTCACGCACACGGGCGTATGAAAAAAAAAATAAGCAAACCGTCGGGCCCAACGGAAGGGAAAAATCTGTGTTTTTTTCGGCGTTAATGAGTGCTAATGTGCGTTCGTGAGTGTCGACGTCAATAGGCTTTTTTTTTTTTTTTTTTTTTAAAAGCCATTCCTCTGCTATTTTTTAACCTGAAAATGTTGGCGTCAAAAACGATGGTACGGCGTTAGTGAGCGTTTTGTGGCGTCAGCGTCAAACGCCAAAATGTTACAGCCTTGGAACGCACTGCCCGTGGGTTCTACTTTCAGCTCACTAATGCCGACGCCCTCTACAGCTCAAAAACGTTGGCATTTTTAAGGGGCCATTGAATAACATGGAGAGCAAAACGCGGCTGTAAAAAACGCGCCTTAACCACTTGACAACTGGGCACTTAAACCCCCTTAACAACCAGACCAATTTTCAGCTTTCGGCGCTCTCACACTTTGAATGACAATTACTCAGTCATGCAACACTGTACCCATATGAAATTTGCGTCCTTTTTTTCACACAAATAGAGCTTTCTTTTGGTGGTATTTAATCATCGCTGGGTTTTTTATTTTTTGCGCTATAATTAAAAAAAGACCGAAAATTTTGTAAAAAAATGAATTTTTCTTCGTTTCTGTTATAAAATTTTGCAAATTAGTAATTTTTCTTCATAAATTTTGGCCAAAATTTATACTGCTACCTATCTTTGGTAAAAAAAAAACAAATTAGTGGATATTATTTGGTCTTTGTGAAAGTTATAGAGCCTACAAGTTATGGTGCCAATCACTGAAAATTGATCACACTTGATTTACTGACGGCCTATCTCATTTCTTGAGACCCTAACAAGCCAG
>BLSH010013009.1:747258-794890 GCA_018402905.1 Glandirana rugosa | reverse complement strand
AAATCGCTGAAAAAAGTGCAGCCCCCCCCCCCCCCCCCAGTCCAAACCAGGCTCTTCGGTTATGGTTTGGATATTAAGGGGAACCGTGTGCCAATTTAAAAAAAACCTGGCCCTCCTGAACCATACCAGGCTACATGCCCTCAACATGGGGAATATGGGTGTTTTGGGGAGGAGGACTCTACCCCCCCACCTCAATCAAACAGGTGGCGTAAAATTGGGCCTTGGGTGCTGGCGGTGCCAGAACACTTTAACCTCTTGCAGTTACTCTTGTTGCTCGGAGGAACAGGGCATGATGTTGTAAATTAGTTTACAAATTGTGACGAAAGCCCCCAGTCAAAAGTGGCGAAAAATTGGGCCTTTGGTGGTGGCGGTGCCAGAACACTGTAACCCCTTGCAGTTACTTTTGTTGGATGCAGAAACAGACCCCGCTGTTTTAAATTAGTCTAAAAATTGTTATGGCATGCCCCTGTAAACCAGGTGAAGAAAAATTGGGCCTTGGGGGTGTTGCTGGTGCCCTAAATACAAAATATTGTTCTAGATTATGGGCAGGAGGAATAGGAGCAGTGGCAATCTTCAAGGGATCCCAGATCCTTAGCAAATTTAATCAGTTGCATCTGCATCAGGGGCTTGATAGCTGCTTATCCAGGACTGATTCATTTTTATAAATGTGAGCCTATCAACCGAGTCTGTGGACAGGCACACTCTTTGACTGGTTACAAACCCTCCAGCAGCACTGAATGTCCCTTCAGAAAGCACGATGGATGCAGGACAGGCCAGTAGCTCAATTGCATATTGAGCAAGTTCCGGACAGTGGTCCATCCTCAAGACCCAGTAACTAAGTGGATGCTCAGTTGGAAAGGTCTTCAAGTCTGCTCCTGCCCCTATATATTCCTGCACCATATAATGCAGGCGCTGACGATGGTTGCTTGAATCTATCAGGTCTGGGTGCTGAGGACTGAAAAATGTTTTAAAGGCATCGCTCAGCTGGCCACCTTCTCCACCACTCTGTCTCTGAATGACTGAAGCTTCAGAAACATGTTGTCCAGGACCAGCAGCAGGACAAGGTAACCTCCCAGGGTCTGGAAAGGCATTGCACAAACTTTTCTTCAAGGTATCCTGAAGATATTTCATCCTGTGCACCCTCTGAGCAGGCAGGATGAGTTCTGCAACTTTATCCTTGTAACTTGGATCAAGAAGCGTTGCCAGCCAGTAATGATCCCTCTCCTTGATACCACGAATCCTAGGGTCTTTTCGCAGGCTTTTCAGAATCAGAGAGCCCATGCAGCGTAAGTTTGAGGAGGCATGAGTGTCCTCTGGGTCACTGAGGATGACATTATCAGGAACTACCTCCTCCCAGCCACGTACAACTCCTTAGGTTTCTGGGGCCTGAAAACCATGATCCCTTGAAGACTGCTGCGTATTATAATCCACATACATGCTGACACAATCTTCCTCCTCTAGTGTGTTTGGCGGCTCTGCAGGAATGCTCTCTGCATAAAAGGGGCCTTGAGAGGAAAGGAAGTCCTCCTCTTTCTCCCTCTGTTCTGCCTCAAGTGCCCTGTCCATGATTCCACGACGCATGTGCTCCAGAAGGAATATTAGTGGGACAGTGTCACTGATGGTGACAGGACAGTGCATGCATCCTTGATCATTAGCCACTGACGTGGCGAAAAAAAGCCAAGCTCCCCTGAGCCTGTCTTGGTGCCATGCTCACAGAGGTACTCATTGATGGCCCTCTGCTGTGCGTACAGCTGCTGCAGCATTGCCAATGTTGAGTTCCACCTGGTGGGCATGCCACAAATGCGGTGGTTGTTGGGCAGGTTGAATTTCCGCTGGATGTCAGCCAGCCAGACACTGGCATTGTATGAACGCCTGAAATGACCACAGACTTTTCTGGCCTGCCTCAGGATATCTGGTAAGCCTGGGTATCTGGTCAAGAAACGCTGCACCACCAAATTCAAGACATGTGCCAAGCATGGAACATGTGTCAATTGTCCCAGTCGTAGGGCAGAGAGAAGGTTGGTGCCATTGTTGCATACAACCATTCCTGGCTCAAGCTGCCGTGGAGTCAACCACCTCTGAGCCTGCCCCCACAGAGCTGAATAAATATATATATATATATATATATATATATATATATATATATTCTTGCACTGCCTAAACGGACGCTATACACTATATACACTAAATTAGCTGTATATAGTCTCCTACACTAAAGGCATTGATATATATATATATATATACACACACCACACTGTATATATTTTAATACACCACGTCAAGTGTACTATATACTGAATGCACTGATATGTAGTGCACACTCAATATGCTGTGTATGTGTATAAATATTCCAGGCTGTATATATTTTAATACACCACGTCAAGTGTACTATATACAGCCCGAATGTACTGATATATAATGTACACTATGCTGATATATATATATATATATATATATATATATATAAACTCTTGCACTGCCTAAACGGACGCTATACACTATATACCCTGAATTAGCTGTTATATGCATAATATATATATATATATATATATATATATATATATATATACATATATACATACATACATATACACACACACACACACTCTAGAAAGGTATATATATGTATATAGTATATATTTTCCTACACTATCCTGCTTGCACTAACTGACAGATAGATCGATCTACAATCTATCTTTATATCTAGCTAGCTATCTTTTTCTTTTTTTTTTTACACTTTATGAAAGCTATCTAGCTAAACAGCCTGCAATCCGGGACCTATGCTCTCTCTCTATCACCGCCGCCAACACACTACATAGAGCCGCTGTACAATTGGCTTTATATAATGTGGGGAGTGGATTGAGGCTGCTGTGCAGTGATTGGCTAAGGGCACCCTGCCTTTAGCCAATTAAAGCGCTCACAGCAGGCTGCCCCTGATTGGCCAAAGCATACAGGTAATGTGCATGCTTTGGCCAATCAGCAGGCAGCATTCCGCCGGCATTGGAATGCATTATGGGGTGCGCAAAGTTCCCGCGAACGCCCCATAATGTTCGGAAAGCCGCAAACGGACAAACACCCGATGTTCAAATCGAACATGCGTTCTACTAAAACCAGGGGCTCATCCCTAATGGGCACTGATAAGGCTGCACAGATGGCCACTGATGAGGCTGCACTGATGGCCACTGATGAGGTGGCATGGATAAGCTGCAATTATGGGCACTGATGAGGCAGAACTGATGGCCACTGATGAGGTGGAACTGATGGCCACTGATGAGGCTGCACTGATGGCCACTGATGAGGCTGCACTGATGGCCACTGATGAGGCTGCACTGATGGCCACTGATGAGGCGGCACTGATGGCCACTGATGAGGCGGCACTGATGGCCACTGATGAGGCGGCACTGATAAGCTGCACTGATGGGGCTGCAATGATAAGGCTGCACTGATGGGTACTGATGTGCTTTATGTTAATATTGTTGTTAATATTTATTTTTGTAACTTAATTCTGCATAAAACATTTAACAGTGTCATTTCATGAGATAATTTACAAGGGCATGTTTAGGGATGGGGCAAGGTAGGGGTTGGGTGGGGAAACTGGTGACGAGTAACTCTTAAAGCCTGGCTAGTAGCTCAGGAATTTTGAGCCCTGCTTTAGTAAACTGAGCCTATATGTTCAAAAAATATTAACAATATTTGAAATTTGATTGCATGTGGGGATTTGGAAAAACTGGCCACCCTCAATATTTTATTGAAAAAAAGCCCTATATGTTTTTATTGCATGAAATGGAATGAAATGACAGCCACATTCATAGAGCAATATCCATAAACTTGCTGTAAAGATTCTAGTCTGGCCACCGGCTTTTTTTGTGAAATCATGGTCAGAAGAACAATCAACTAGGTTTCTCTCCGCACAAGGTGTTTGTGTGGTTCTCTACAGCAGATAGTATTGAGGGTTATAGTTCCTAAAGATTTCCCTCGGCAAACTGCACCTAAAATTTCTATGAACTGCAGGACTGCATACCTTTCCGCTTTTTAGTTTGTATCCTACTAACCTATTGACCTGGATCTTATTTTACAGAATTGTTTTCACCTAAAAATGGTTTACCAGATGTTACTTAAGATTACAGATTGGTAGCACTTGTCAGCATTGCATCTATTGATCTGTATGAAGTGAATCGCTAATAATCAATCTTACATACTCCCATTCAAGTCCAGAAAATGCATTAATTTAAAATGAATTAAAGAAAAAACAAAAACATAACTTTCTTTTGCATGCTATAAATCAATCTGGGATAGTCTGCACTGTTCAATTGTCTACAGCTATAAAGTGAGCATGTTTGATACACTTGGGAATGAAGCAGAAACCTAAGCAGCTTATAGGAGAAGACAAACTAGTAGGCTGTCTATCGTGTAATGATAACCACTGATATTGCTATGACAAGGTTTCAAGTAAAAAAGGAGACCAAGGACGTTGCAGAGCAGCAGTGGTGCTTCATAATGGTTGGTTCTTGGGCTACAGAGTGTGAATTGCTGAAAATCTGTACTGGATATTTTAATAAACACTGTCTACACACACTCACCTTTGTCAAGCATTTCATGCTTTTCTTCTTTCTAAAGGTTAAGAGAAGCATTTTAATTAATAAATGAATTCAAAATTAAAGTGGTTTTATGTCAATGAAGATAATTCGAATATCATTCTTATTTACCCTAAAACACATATAGTTGCGCTCACAAATTTACACATATCCCTGGCAGAAGCTGCAAGTTGTGGACCATCAATCAGATAACACAAGTTTCCTTTATTTTTTATGTGATTTGAAATAAACTTTCAGAATAGATAAATGATTAAATAAACCATAGCAATAAAGAAAATATAGAAGGTAAAGCTCAAAAGTTTGCATACCCTTAGTTCTTAAAGTACATCTAAATCCCAAATGTTTTTCCATTTTAAACCAAGCAAGGGATATAGAGAGAGGAAATCTTTCCAATGTAAGGGAATTCCCCTCTTAGTTGTAATGTGTTACCATTGAAAGATTTCCCCTGTTTTCCTGTTCTGGTGGCAACTCAAAATATTGGATTTTGCCTTATTTTCATTTTCAGTGACAATGGTGATCAGGACAATTAGAGAAAGAGCAATTTTTTATGATAGTTGTGAATGAGGCCCTTTATTTTCTCATGTAGTAAAGCTGTTCAAATTCTATGGCTGCCTAACGTGAAATGAAATACATGTGATATCTCACCAAAGTTGTTGAGCTAAAGATACTGATGGCCACCCCAGAACATTTAATTTTTTTTCTAAAGCAGCCTCTGAAGGGCCAACGGGGATTATTGTCATGTTGGAAAGTCCAAGTGAGCTCCATGCACAGCATCTGAGCTGATAAATGCACATTTTACAAAATATTTCCAATAATATGCTATGTTCCTCTTGCCATCAATTATGACTAAATTTCCTGTACTGAAGTAGCTCACACAATGCCAAATAATCAGAGGTCCATCTCAATGCTTCAAGGTAGGTATGGTGGGCTTCTCTTCATAGGCCTTATTAACACTTCTCTGAACACAGTGTTTAGGTTGTGTTCAGTTTAGTCCCATCACATCAACTATTTTGTTCCAGAAGTTTTGAGGTTCTTCTTTTTGGTGGTTGCAAAGTTGTAAGTGCTCTGTTATGTGGAATTTGGTGCAGCAAAAATGACTAACATTTTACAAATTCTGCCAAGGGTATGTAAACGTATGTGCCCAACTATATACAGTGCATTCAGAAAGTATTCAGACCCCCTTCACTTTTTTTCAATTTTGTTATGTTGCAGCTTGATACTACAGTTGTTTAAATTCTTTTTTTTCTTTTTTTTTTAATGTACACTCAGTACCCTACAATGACAAAGTGAAAACAGAATTTTAGAAACATCCGAATTTATTAAAAGAGAAAACAAAACCTCAAATATCACATGTCCTTAAGTAGTCGGACCCTTTACTCGCTACTTTTTTGAAGCACCTTTGGCAGCGATTACAGCCTCAAGTCTTTTTGGGTATGATGCTACATGCTTTGCCCACTTGGATTGGGGGATTTTCTGCCATTCTTCTTTGCAAATCCTCTCAAGCTCAGTCAGGTTGGATGGGGACCGTCTGTGGACAGCCATTTTCAGGTCTCTCCAGAGATGATCAATAGAGTTAAAGTTAGGGCTCTGGCTGGGCCACTCTAGATTCACAGAGTGGTCCCTAAGCCTATCCAGTGCTGTCTTGGCTGTGTGTTTAGGATCGTTTTCATGTTGGAATGTGACCTCTCTGAAGTCCTGAGCTCTGTGGAACAGGTTTTGAGGATAGCTCTGCACTTTGCTCCATTAAGCTTTCCCTAAACCCGGAACAGTCTCCCAATCCCTGCTGCTGAAAAACAAGCCCACAGCCTGGTTTCCTCCAGATATAACGTTTAGAATTGAGGCCAAACAGTTCATACTTGGGTTTTATCAGGCCTGAGAATTTTATTTCTCTCAGTCAGAGTCTGAATGTTATTTTGCAGACTCCAAGCAGGCTTTCATGTGTTTTGCACTAAGAAGAGGCTTCCATCTAGCCACTCTGCCATAAAACTCAGATCGGTGGAGGGCTGTAGTGGTGGTGGTCCTTCTGGAACTTTGTCCCATATCCACACAGGATCTCTGGAGCTCAGTCAAAAATTACCATCAGGTTCTTGGTCTCCTCTCTTACTAAGGCCCTTGTCCACCAATTGCACAGTTTGGCCAGGCGACCAGATCTTGAAAGAGTCCTGGTTGTGCCAAACTTATTCCATTTGAGAATTATGGAGGTCACTATGCTCTTGGGAACCTTCAGTGCAGCAGACTGTTTTTGTAGCCCTCCCCAGATCTGTGCCCTGCAATAATCCTACCTTTGAGCTCCGCAGCCAATTCCTTTGACCTCACGGCTTTTGCTCTGATACAGCATGCATTGTCAGCTCTGAGGCCTTTTATAGAGAGGTGTATGCCTGTCCAATCAAGGTGTAAAAACATCTCTGCAATGAGCAAGAGAAATAGGAGGCACCTGAGCTAAATTTCACATATTGTTAGCAAAGAGTATGAATACTTCTGCTGTTTTCACTTAGTCATTATGGGGTACTGAATGTAGATTAATGAGAAAAAAATGAATTTAAACAACTGTATCAGGCTGCAACAGAACACAATTGAGTGAAGAGGGGTCTGAATACTTTATAAATGCACCGTACATACTGAATGGCAACTGTTTAAATATTAAAGATCTGGCCCCCGGGAAATAGGCACAACTATTTTGAAAACATAGTAACACTTGATTATGCACTTCACAATTTCTTGAAAATACAGGGATAGAAAACTGATGGCTAAAATAGCACAGCATTATGCACCATGGCATACATTATGTAAACTATTGCTAGCAAAATGCACTGTTACAAACGAGGAGATGGACAGTCATTTTAAACATACTAGAGTTTTTAAAGGATGCCAGGAAAATATGCTTTATGCATATAAATTAGCATACTAGTATCTGCAGCTTCTTTAATCTTAGTTAGAACTTGAAGTTGCCTATCTGTCCAGAAAAAGAAAAATAAAAAAAAAGAAAC
This sequence comes from Glandirana rugosa, assembly GCA_018402905.1. Lineage (NCBI taxonomy): Eukaryota > Metazoa > Chordata > Amphibia > Anura > Ranidae > Glandirana > Glandirana rugosa. The sequence goes on along the minus strand of BLSH010013009.1, from coordinate 787,308 downwards.
CAACCAGATCATTCACTTTTTTTTTATTTTCTAGACCATCATCTTCTTCCTGTGAATTTCTGACAATGGGGCTAAGAGCTTCAGGGTCATCTTCAAAGTCCTCACTGTAATTTCCTATGAGAAAATTGTTAGACTGTGACATTAATGTTTTCTAACTGCAACAAAAAGATGTACTTCGTCTCAAGGATGCAACAGACAGATTTCTACTGGGGAATAACAGACTATTACAAACTCATAACTAAAATCTAGCAGATACTCCAAGTTTTAAATATAGGAACAAGTCTCACAAATTAATTGAAATTCCCAAATTTGTCAGGGGTTCGGTTTGAAGAGCCTATGCAAGAATCTTTATTCAGAAAACATTTATATTTTTATCCATATTTACTGTACTTGCTTTTCCTGAGCCTGATGCTTCAGCTAAGATCAGAGGTCACCTGAAGTCTGACAGTTGTGGTTCATCATCAGTCTGATTTCACATACCCAAGTGCATAACTGTGTCAAATAGCAAACACTATATGGGGAATTAAAGTTTCCTACGTGATTATAATGGTGCAGGAAACTGTTGCGAGCAACATGATGTACAATAATAAAGCATATTAACCTGTTCTAGATAAATCATGGAGAAATAGAAACTGGGTGTTGCTTCTGTGCCTAAATTGACAAACAAATTGTGGCAGTTTTCAAAATAGAAAACTGCCACAGATTCAAACCAGATTGAACCTGGATATGGAATGTGAACTGTCCCGTAAACACACTACACAAGAACAATCTTGATATATAAATACTGTATTATAAAACCCTTTTTTGCAGACTCTAATAAAAACATTTACTTGTACAAAAAAAAAAAAAAGTAAAAATAGTAAGTAGACACATACTTAAGGGCAAATAATGCAGTCTTATAAAATAATATATAACACCCACACAACATCAAATATCAACATTTCCAACGTCTGCAATATGACAAATATCAAATATGAAAGTATAGTTCAATTATAGCGTTTCGAAAGGATAAATACGGTTACTTTTTTTCCCCCATATTTATGAGATACTGGGGTTGATTTACTAAAGGTAAATAAACTGTGCGCTTTGCAAGTGCAGTTGCACTCTGCAAGGGCATTTGCTGCAGTTAAATGAGAGGAAGCTCTGCTGACTTCCATTATCCAATCATGCTCAAGCAATAATTCTGTATTTTTTTTTCTTGCATGTGGTTAGGTAGCAAAGTGAAGCTTCACCTTATTTGCACTTGCAAAGCACACAGTCTATTTGCCTTTAGTGAATTAACTCCACTGTATCTTTATATGAAAATCTTCATCCAAACTTTAAAGATTAACTTCCCAGTGTGACACACCATCTAACACCTTGTGGTAAACATAACACGCCAGAATATTTTAACCTTTTTATTAGATGGTATTACAGATGGTCAAACACACAGCAAACGCTCTATGGTAACCATCAGACTCAGATGAAATCTTCACTTCTCATCTCAAGAGAATCATATCACAGACAAACACACCCGCACAAAATAAATCTAATAATGTAATTCCATTTTATTAAGTGCAGAATGATAGCCTAAAAACACACATTTGGCATAAGATCACTATCCACAAAGTCATTTAAAACAAACCAGTATCATCCACTTGTCCTTCAGAATAACTCCACTTTGCTGAGAAAGAGCATTCCCCTCTGGTTTTTAACAAAATTTGTTACAGATTCCTAGCTATTGCTATTCTGAAGAAATGGCTGTATGTTTGTCTGTGTCCATGTGAATGGGAGAGACTTAATAATTATCAATCAATTGCTGCACTTGCAGGGTTCTAATTAGAAAAGTGGCAGCAGTGTTGCCAACCTACCAGATTGAAATTTACTGACACAACTCCAAAAATTTACTGGCACAGCCAAGTTTTTACTGGCATTTCCAAAAGTTACAAAATTACAGTTTTAAGTGCAAATTATTCAGTATTGCGGCTACAAACAAGTCACATATGCAATTAGCAATATGATTTAAGGTAGCTAGTAAGGCAAAAAACATATTTCTTATTTTATTTTTGATCTTGTAAGCATGTAGCTCAGGGCCAGGACTTAGGAGGGCAAGAAATTAGAATGGGTGGCACACATGAAATGGACTCTCACAGTGACACTGACAGCAATGTGCAGCAGCATAGATGATGATGAGACAGTGCCGCTTCCAGTCTGCCTTTCTCCCATACCGCAGACATGCACACGAGTCTCTGTCTGCTCTGCACACCTTCGCCAAAACCACCCTAACACACTGTAGCAGGCAGTCGGATGGTCTCGGCTGGCTCCAGACTGATCCTAGCATCACAGCCATATTTTTTACTGGCAACCTTTTCCTTTTATTGGCAGGAGAAAAGTGCCTGTTTTTTACTGGCTGACAGTAAAAATACTGGTGGTTGGCAACACTGAGTGGCAGGGTTCAAATTCCTTTAGACCCGATTTTCCTTTAGAAGCATCTCACTGATGGTCAGACTGAGGCCAAAGATGTGTATTCCAGGACAATCCAAAGTGCTGAGGTCAGATATCCGGAGGAGATGTGTTGTCCAGAAATTCAGAGCAAGTCTGGGAGAGCTGATGCCAGTGAGACCGGGGACGGCCGTGGTGGTGTGTGCAAAGCAGGGATGGATGTCCAAGGAGACGAATTTCTGCCATCATGGACGTGCTGTTAGGCCAACAAGTGCAATAGCGAATAGGGATGCGTATCAAAGGCAAGCCATGCCTTCTTCATCAGCAGCACAAGGCTCACATATCCAAGTCACATATCCAACTGGCCACATCCTACACATTTCATCAGGTCCTGTTGCGGTCTGGTTATTTTAATGCTGTTAAGATCTGCTTTAAGGACACCTATTGCCCTATTAAAATGACTAAATGTAGATAACTAAACAAAACCATGTTGGGCCCTTTTAGAGACTGTCTCGCCCTGCTTGTTGCCAGGCAATTGCCCTGTCAGTCTGGCTGTCTAACTTGAGGATATATAGAGAGCTGTAGAAGGAGCCTGGGGGTGGTTAGCAGACCGTGGACAGCTTGAAAAGTGACTCCAGTGAAGTGGAGAACTGGTGTTTTCCAATGTTGAGATAGGGAGAAGTGCTGGGACTCCGGCTCCTAATTAAGGAAAATGACTATGCTACATTACCCTAAATGGTCACTAAAATTTCTCAGAAGGAGGTTTGTTAACGCTTTATGGAGATTTGAATTGCTAAGCTTGAACAGTCATATTCTATTTTTGGAACTTTATTATAACTATTACTCTGAGGTGAAGAGTGTATTTTCATTACAAAAATTTACTCCAACAGGACATTCGGTCATTAGGCTGGAAAGATCTGGGCACAGTTTATTATGCAGTGTACTGTGGCATGTTGGTGCAAGGAAGAGGACTTGTCTGTCATGAGATGGCCTGGCTAGTCACCGCCCTGAGTCCATGAAGGTGACACTATGGATGATGGATCACATATCCACTGGTTCTATCCCAGGTGACTTGGGACTAAGGGTCCCCGTGTCTAGAGACTTAAGGGTATTGGAAGATGCCAATCTCTGTGCTACTTTGGCTTGCCTTGGGGTTGGGTTTTCCCCACTGTGTCTGTGCCTGAAATGTGTGCCATGACTCCTGAAGAGTTAATGACAGTCTATGACCCCCCAATCACATTTTACAACCACATAGTCCATAATCTGTGGTTCATGTTACATATAACTGTTAATTAGGAAGTTATGGAACTGGTAACAGTTCGATCCTTTTAAACAAAAATAGGATTTTATTAAGAACTTACCGTAAAATCCTTTTCTCTGAGTTCACTGACAGACGCAGCCCTTCATTGACAAGTGGGGTTTATGCACATCCTACCAGGAGTAGACTAGGCAAATAGAAAAAAAAGCAAGCTGACCCCTCCCAGGGGGCCGTCCTCACTCCAGCATATAACCCCCCAGCTCTGCATAGCATATCAGTTTGTAAAAAGCCGTAAAAACATAACACAGAGAGGTGGCTGCTGCGTCTGTCAGTGAACTCAGAGAAAAGGATTTTACGGTAAGTTCTTAATAAAATCCTATTTTCTCCTACGTTCACTGACAGACGCAGCCCTTCATTGACAAGTGGGGATGTCCCAAAGCAGTGTCATTCAAGAGGGGTGAGTAAACAACAACTGTACCCAACAGAATCCTCTCAGGAGGCGCCAGACGCACCTACACCGCCGCCTGTAACACTTTACGGCCAAAAGCAGCATCTGTGGATGCTGACACATCAACTTAGTAAAACTTAGCAAAAGTGTGCACCGAGGCCCAAGTAGCCACCTTGCACACCTGGGACACCGAAGCCTGGTGTCTGAAAGCCCAGGAAGTACTAACTGCCCTGGTGGAATGAGCCGTGACTGGAAAAGGGGGGACTTTGCCCGAACAGTATACGCATGGGTCACGGTCTGCCTGATCCAACGGGAAACAGTAGCCGACAAGGCCGCCAACCCTTTGCGCGGACCTTCTGTCAGCACAAACAATGCATCAAACTTCCGAAAAGAAGCTGTAGCCACCAAATATACCTGCAAAGCCCTCACGACATCCACAGAATGCAACTCAATCTCCTTGGGATGCGACGGGTGCGGACATAATCTAGGGAGCACAATATCCTCATTAATGTGAAAAGAGGAAACCACCTTCGGTAGAAACGAAGGGGAAGGCCACAGGACCGCATTGTCCTTATGAAGGACCAAGCAGGGAGACCTACAGGACAATGCTGCCAACTCAGAAACCCGTCTAGCGGATGTAATGGCCACCAAGAAAGCCACCTTTTGCGACAGCAATTGTAAGGGAATATCCCTGATTTTCTCATATGGTGGATTCTGCAGTACAGAAAGTATCAAATTCAAATCCCACGGCGCCAAAGGCGACCGTACCTGAGGAGCCACATGGCGTACACCCTGTACAAATGTACGTATCAGCGAATGTGACGCCAAAGGACGTTGAAAGAGAATCGCCAGAGCCGAAATCTGACCCTTGAGAGTACTCAATGCCAATTTGTTATCCAGGCCCTGCTGCAAAAAAGGCAGCACCCGGGACACAACGCAAGAGCGGGGATTCCCCCCCGCCTCACACCAGGCAATATAGGCCTTCCACGTGCGATGATATATCTTGCGCTAAGTACACTTGCGCGCCTTAAGCATGGTAGGGATCAAGGAGTCAGAGACACCCCTATCCCTCAACACCTGGGACTCAATAGCCAAGCCGTCAATGCCAGCGAGGGTAAAGCAGGGTGCAGGATGGGTCCCTGCGACAGCAGATCTTCGCGCAGCGGAAGACGCCAGGGAACATATGTCACCATCCGCACCACGTTGGTGCACCAAGGGCGCCGAGGCCAATCCGGAGCTACCAGGATTGTCGGAATCCCTTCCCCTTCCACCCTGCGCAGTAGCCACCGTAGAAGGTTGATGGGAGGGAAGGCGTACAGGAGCCGATACTGACCCCCAAGGCGCTACCAACGTGTCCGTGGCGGCCGCCAACGGGTTCCTTGTTCTGCACACGAAGGTCTGCACCTTGTGATTGAACCTGGACGCCATGAGGTCTACGTCTGGCGTGCCCCACCTGGCAAATCTGGCGGAACACCTCTGGATGTAGGGACCATTCCCCCTAATCCAGCGCCTGGCGACTGAGAAAGTCCGCCAGCCAATTTTCCACGCCCGGAATGTAAATGGCGGAGATCGCCGGCACGTGAAGTTCTGCCCATCTCAGAACGAGAGTTCGCTTCCACAGCCGCTGCCGAGCTCCTCGTTCCGCCCTGATGGTTCACGTACTCCCGACTGAATCCGAACCGGGAGGCCGCACAGCCTTACCGTCCAGGGTGAGAGGCAGAGCCTGATCGCCCTCAACTCCAGCACATTTATCGGAAGGCGGGATTCCTGCGCCGACCAACAGCCCTGAGCAGATAGCTGCCCCAGGACCCCCCACCAGCCCAATAGGCTGGTGTCCGTCGTGACTATCAACCAATTCAGGGGGAGAAACGACTTCCACAACGTCAGAGCTGGGGCCCGAAGCCACCAGGTAAACGATCCTCTGGTCTGATGATCCAATCTGATCAGCTGGTCCTGGGACAGCGGAGACTTGTCCCACCGTGACAAAATCGCTCGCTGCAGGAGCCGAGTGTGACTCTGGGCATAGGGTATCGCCTCGAAGGCTGAGACCATGAGCCCCAACACCCGCATACAGAACCGTAAGGAGGACCACTGGCGTGACAGCAGGGTTCGCACCGCTGCTTGCAGTGTTAGTAACTTGGCCGGAGGTAAGAACACCTTCGCCTGCTCCGTGTCCAGAATCAGACCCAGATATTCCAGTCGACAGGACGGGGTCAACGTCGACTTCTGCAGGTTGATCAGCCAGCCGAAGTCCTTCAACGAGGCCAATAGTGCCAGCACTGGAGCCACCAGCTTGGTGAATACCCGAGGAGCCGGGGCCAGACCGAAGGGAAGTGCCATAAATTGGTAATGTAGATCCCCCACCGCAAAACGCAGAAAGCGCTGGTGCCGGGGACAAATGGGAACATGGAGATACGCGTCCCTGATATCCAGGGACGCCATGAAGTCCCATTGGTGCAGGGCGGCCACGACCGATTGGACAGATTCCATCTTGAATCTTCGCGCCCTCACAAAGTGGTTTAGCGCTTTTAGGTCCAGAACTGGCCTGACCCCACCCTTTTTGGGCACCACAAATAGGTTTGAATAGAAGCCGCGGAACCTTTCCAGCGGAGGTATCGGCATAATCACCCCTTGTTCGGAGAGTGTCTGAACAGCCCCTAGGAGAGCCTCTCGACGCCCCTGAGGGAGTCTCAAGTTCGATGGGAAGAACCTGTCTGGGGGTAGAGTGCTGAACTCTATCCTGAGGACACCACTTCCTGCACCCACCGGTCGGAAATGCGGCAGTCCGCCTGTCTGCGAACCCCAGAAGTTGGCCCCCCACCTGAGACTCTGGTGGGGGCAACCCATCATGCGGAGGAGGACTTTTCCTCCGTCTTTTCACTCTTGCGCTGCCATGGCCGTTTACCGGACCCCGAGACAGACTTGCCGGGCCTTGAGCCCTTGCCCGCTGCACCGGGCGCACGAAAAAAACCTCTTCTGGACCCTGCTTACGGCGTAATTCCCGCCGCCTGTGCTCCGGAAGAAAGGTACTCTTCCCCCCCGGGTGAAATCCTTAATGATTTCATCCAATTGTGCCCCAAAGAGCCGACCACCCTGAAAGGGAAGATCCGTGGAGGCCCTTTTTTGACACATGGTCACCCGACCAACAGCGTAACCACAGCACCCGTCTGATAATGACTGCATAAACAGACATCTTAGACAGCATGGGAAGCAGGTCCAAAGCTGCGTCACACATGTACCGAAGACCCTGTATCAGATGGTCCGTCCGCTGTGAAGCCTCAGGCGAGCACCCGCAGCTCAACTCATTGTGCAACTAAGTCGCACACTTGGTAAGAGATTGCGCCACCATGGCTGACGCCAGAGCTGGTCTCATGGCCGACCCCGCCACCAAGAACAGTGCCTTGGATACCGCCTCCGTCCGCCTATCGGCCAGATCCTTAAAAGAGGGAGACCCCTCCAATGGGATAATTGTTGCCTCATTCAGGCGAGCAACCGGAGGGTCCACTGCGGGAGATGCCCACTTCTTCACAAAACTATCCTCAAAGGGATAACGCACAGCGAAACGTTTGGGCAATGAAAAGGAATTCTGCGGATGCTGCCATTCCTTGTAGACCAGCTGGTCAAAGAATTCATCATAGGGATAAGCCCTAGGGGACCGAGGTGGCTTAAAAGACCCACAAACGTAGGCAGTATCCTGCGACTTCCCGGCTTGGTCCAGTCGCAAGGACGCACGGATATTGGTGATCAGGGAGGCCACCAGCACCCTCTTGCACGCTACCGTGGCCCCCTGGTCTTCCTCACCATCCGGGGGCTCCAATTCACCATCTGAGAGCACCACGGGGGTCCCCGTGACCACTGAGGCCCCTTCCGGTTCAGAATCCTCCCGAGGAAGAAGGGGGGGTGGACGCTTTTTAGGCACACCCTTAGCACGGCACAGCACCTCCCGGGGAAAAAATTCCCCCAATACGGACCTTAACTGATCCAAGGGAACCATAGGGCCCAGTGCAGGTTGCGCTTCCACCGACTCCTCCTGGGAAGAACCCGCAGCCGACATTGTCACCGGAACACTGCTAGGCCAAAAAGGCCCTGACACCCCCACAATGTAGCCCCACCATTGCCCCACAGAGTGACTGGGAGATACCCAGGAGGACTGCACCCACCGCTGCCAACACCCCAGGGAGAGCCCAGCTGTACTTGCTGTGAGTAATTGCCCTTCAAGCGCTGCGTCCCAGTAGGAGTGCTTGACCGCCTTGTCAGGAGCCTTCACCGCCCTGTGCCTTCCACGCTGTCCCAGAGGAAAAGAGGGAGAAACGACGCCAGCCGCACGTTTTCATCCACAGGCACATCAAACATGGCCGCCGAGCGGTCACAAGAGGCCACAGCCTGTCAAACAGGCCGCGACTACGGTAAAATGGCCGCCGGTCCACCACTGGAAGCCAAAATAGCCCACAAAATGGCCGCAGCTACATGGCAGCGTTCCGCCGCAAAATGGCTGTGGATCGCCGCACGGCGGTTCTAGCGCGGGGTGCGGAGCGGGGGGAGGGGTGTAGGAGGGGCGAACAGACCAAAAACAAGCAGGGGAACCTGTAGCCCTAAAAACCCTCCACTGGCCTGCCTAGTACGCCAAACGCCCAGCCCCCCCCTCCGCACCCCTGGGGGGAAGAGAGGGGGGTCACTCACCAATCCGACGGGCGTAGCGGGTAGCCACCCGGTAGCAGACCTTCCTCCCATCTGACGGAGAGGGATGCTACAGGCCAAGCGCCCCTGGACGCGAGCACAGCCCGGTCACTGGACACGTGGGGGTCACCCACTAGCCTCCCGCACGGAACGGGTACGATGCGGCGGACCCCGCCAAGGCTAAGGGTAGCTTGCATCGGTCGACCGTGCTGGGGAAATTTCAGGATTCGAGATATCCTCTATGCCCCAGCCGGCTACTTGATAGCAGTATTTATCAGATAGCTTGAAAAGCCAAAAGAAGAAAAAAATCTGGGGAACCGCAGGTCCCAGCAGGGAACCAGGTCTAACTCCTTGCACTAGGCATAATAAAACTGATATGCTATGCAGAGCTGGGGGGTTATATGCTGGAGTGAGAACGGCCCCCTGGGAGGGGTCAGCTTGCTTTATTTCTATTTGTCTAGTCTACTCCTAGTAGGATGTGCATAAACCCCACTTGTCAATGAAGGCCTGCGTCTGTCAGTGAACGTAGGAGAAATTTAACGGTGCCACATTAAAATTGCTATTGCAAAGAGCAGCAGCTATTTTTAGATGGTAATGGTAGAATGCCTACAACAGACGCAGGAGATGTTAACAGTGGCAGGTAGTGAGTGGCTGGGGGTGCTCATAGATATCAGTTCCAGTGGAACAAAGTGGCCTCTCTCCCCACTTTTCTGCAACCTGCCTCTGGATGACATCCTCCCTCTCTGGGGTTGTGCCCCTCCCTCACTTTCCTCCTCAGCTTTATCAGGCAGCCAGGTATGATCATAGACATCATCCCTTCTTTGTTCATTGCTGCAGCCAACTTGTTAGTATGCTGCTGGAATATCATGGCCAATTGGTCTCACTGCTTGCTGCCCCCCTCTCCTGTTACTCCCCAACCTTGGCGCCCATTAATTGATGTGAATTGTCTTGTGAAAATTGTTTCACTCTGCTCAAATAATTTTAGATTCCTCTGTGGCAGTTGGTGGGAAAATGGCAGTAGTAGGTGTAGCTGAGGAGGCAGAATAGGGCAGTTTGGAACCTGGGATGGAGTGCAAGCTAGTCTGTATCTGTGTTACAAAAGAGAATGATGAAGTTTGGTTAGTCTCTTCACCATGTGCTGTGTAGTAAACCCAGTGCTAAAAAAAACAAACAAATAAAAAACTTGCCCAGCCTGCAGATGATATACCATGTCCATGACTACCACTTTGGCCTGCCAAAGGCGGTTTGTTTCTTTATAGCTGCATAGGAACTTCTGCCTTTCCCATGGGCCTGCCAGACATGATAACGTGGGGCTTATTTCTTACTTTTATTTACAGCTTGTTTATTGTGAGTTAAAAAAAGCTGTGTTTCAAGCTTTTTCTGGATTTTATAATGCTGGATCGGGGCCTGGAGCACGGGACAAAGCCTTCAATTCTGTGTCCAGGTTTTGCTGGAGGACCGCAGAGTGTGTACGTACACAGGTGTGTAGGGTCCTTGTAAGCCAAATCTGATCATAGCTCAGGGCTCCAATTTAGTAGAGACAGCCCTGTCAGGAGAGCTGTGTTCCCGCCAAAGACTGCACTTTAGGTTGGGGGGATTCCTTGCCACAGGACTTGGAATTTCAGGATAGCTATATGAGACTGGGAGACCAAGAGAGGGAGAGAAAACTGAGGCTGGTGCAGGAAAAGCTGGAAGTCTCTGGAAGAGTGAGCAAGCTCTGGAGGATAGGAGAACCCTGTCTAGAGGCCAGGAGTGTACACGTGTATCAAGGTGCTGCAACAAAAAGGCAGAGTGAGCTTGAACAGCCTGTGATCTGGGAAGCCAAAGAGCACAGTGGTGCTGGTAAGAAAGTCAGATTGCTTGGTATTTTTTTTTTTTTTAGTGTTATTGTGTTTTTGCTGGAGAGAACCCCTGCGTGGACAAAATTACCATTTGTGAACTTTAAGTTTTGTTTCTTAAAAAAGTGGGCTGCAAACCTTTAAAACCTGCAAGTTCCAACAGGCACGACTATTAAAATGCATCTACGGAGTTTAATCACCCCATATCACGCGATACAGCTCAAGATATATATATATCCCTCCCCTTGCTCCATCCTAGCTCTGCCTTCACGTCGCCCTAGTTTCAGGCTTATCAGCTCTGTGGAAAGTTCCCAAGTATGTGGCTGCAGTGTCACTCTGGGAATGATGCTCTCATTATGCTAACTACCTGCAGCAACTGCGAAAGAAGCACTCCAGAGTTGCCACATGTGGCCTGAGGCAGCGATTTAGCTGCTTTGTAAAGGCAAAACAGCTTGAATCAGACCCAACTGCTCGTACAGTGCATTCCTAAAGTATTTATACCCCTTTCACTTTTTTTCAATTTTGTTATGTTGCAGCCTTATACCACAGTTGTTCAAATTCATCTTGGCTTTTCTTGCTTTTAGCAATGTTGGACTAACAGATTGCTCCATCTCGTAACACTTGGGTCTCACAGCCATGCTGTTAAAGCAGACTAAGAAGCAGGATAGGATTGAAGGCCATGTTGGTAAGAGACCAGTGGTTGTCTCCTAAATGTCTGAGCATACCTGCTTACCAGATTCTTCTGGGTCAGTTTGGTGCAATAAGAATGTTCATCTTCTGCTCTCACTCGATCTTGTTAAGCATACGAGGTAGGATAGAATGTCTACGTCCTAGGTCTCCCATTTCTGAAATATCATGTTGAAGATGTCTGGCTGAAGGGCCCACCCCCCCGATTCAGGCAGTGGTGGATGAGGTGACTGCTTTCCAGTTGACCACTCCTAGAACGTGGAGCGGAGAGATTGCTGAACAATGAGCATCCATCTATGAGATTATCTTGCTTGCTTTCTTCAAGATTGCATGACCCCTGGTTCCCCCTTGGAGGTTTATGTAGACCAGGATCATGGCACTGTCTGACTGCACCCTAATTGGGTGTTCATGCAGAAAAGGGGTCCTTTGATGAAACATGTAGGGCATGACCGGAAGACGTGATGTCACCGCCTATGCATGCAAGTTGAACAGCATTTTGGGTATTGTATACTGGTGATATTTTAACCTAAATAAAGTAATCCTGAGGATTTTACACTAGGGGAGCATGGCACTCCTTCTTTCCCTGAGCTTCTGCCTGCTTATTCAAGCCTGAATGTGAGGGGATAGGAGATATGAGATGTAATATAAGATAATTATTTTCACTCCTCTGTCAGAAATCTTGCGAGGAGCACCTGTTTGTGGCCTGTTTATAGTGAAATTATGTTCTTTCCACTTCCGGAATATGGCCCCAACAGTGCTCACTGGAACATTCAGAAGTTTAGAAATCCTTCTGTAACCAATACTATCAGTATGTTTTGCAACAATAAGGTTGTGAAGGTCTTGAGAGAGCTCTTTGCTTTTACCCATCATGAGATGTTTCTTGTGTGAAATTTTGGTAATGAGACACCTTTTTATAGGCCATCAGTTGAGACTGAACCAGCTGATACTAATTTGCACTGACAAGGGGTAGGATTTCTTTCTAATTACTGATAGATTTCAACTGGTGCCTTGGCTTTCCATGCCTTTCTTTACACCTCCCTTTCTTCATGTGTTCAATACTTTTTCCCTGTGTCATTCCATTCTATTACACATAAATTTCTGAACTTATTTGTTTTGGTTTCTTTGTATGGATTGTATAGGTTGTTAACGACGTGGTAAAAATGTCATGTCAATTGCACCTGTAGAAATATATTTACCTAGAAAAATGGTGAAGTGTTCAGTACTTATTTTACCCGCTGTGTATTAAAACAGTGGCGGCTGGTGACGTTTTACGATGGGGGGGCACCAGGCCCCTCCCTTCCCTTTTGGCCCCTCCCACTTATCAGAAGCTCCATCCCTTATAGACTTCATCCACTCTGTACAGTATAACTCAACTGTCAGTCCTAATTCTCAATACAATTTTGCTGGCTCATTCATCCATTAAATCCCAAAAGTAAAGAACTACATTAGCTGTGAGGTCTGCACAGGAACCCAGCACAGACTGGTATTATGTGGGTTTTCATATCTCATCAAGTTCCATCCTAATTCCTTATTTTATAGTAGGAATATTGGAAATCCTCCACTAACCCCTGACACAAGGTGAGGCATATAAATATCCCTGCTTTTTGGAACTGACCAGCTTCACTAACATAAATCTTCATTATCTGTCAAAATGTAATTATAAAATCAGACGATTTAAGATGACATTCATTGAAAAGCAGTTCCTTTAGAGAAATCATCATGGCTAGACATTCCTCTTGTTCTGTTTGATGCTGAGGTACACAGAGGCTGAGCAAGGCTCCATGAAAACAGGCAGCTTCAACCAACACAGCAACAGCTACACTCCTGGTGACTTATTGGTTCCTGCATTCAGTGCATTGAAAGTAATGATTTATGACTTACAATGAAGGGACCAATGCAGGGTGTTGGTTGAAGCTGCCTGTTAAACAGTAAAGTATGAAGAGCTGAGGGTGTGCAGTGCTGCCAAGCACTGTAGTCCCCCGATAATCAGAAGACTAATTGCAGATCAATTACTGTGTGTGTGTATCCCTGAGAACTCCCTGTGATTTACTGCCAGGACAGAGCGTCTACTCTGCCCACACTGCTGAGCTTTGGACGGGACCTATGCAGCCTTATCTGTTATCTAAGGATGCAGCCTAATCATTACCTGTGTATTGCTGGGAGCTCCCTGTCATTTATGGTCAGATCTTACCTTGCAGACACTGCTGTGCTTTGCAAGAGACCCGTTCAGCATTATCTGTAGATAAACTTTTTTGACAGATAATAATGTCAGTTCCAAAAACCAGGGACATCACATTTCTAAGGAGGTTCCAAAGAGGTTGAGTGCACATGCTCAGTGTCATATCCAGAGATTGTCTTTGGGAAATAGACGTATAAGTGCTGCTAGCATTGCTGCAGAGGTTGAAGGGGTGGGGGGGTCAGCCTGTCAGTGCTCAGACCATATGTCGCACACTGCATCAAATTGGTCTGCATGGCTGTCATTCCAGAGGGAAGCCTCTTCTAAAGATGATACACAAGAAAGCCTGCAAACGGTTTGCTGAAAAGAAGCAGACTAAGGACATGGATTACTGGAACCATATCCTGTGGTCTGATGAGACCAAGATAACCTTATTTGGTTCAGATGGTGTCAAGCATGTGTGGCGGCAACAAGGTGAGGAGTACAGAGACAAAATCTGGGGCTGCATGAGTGCTGCTGGAGGAGCTACAGTTCATTGAGGGAACCATGAATGCCAACATATACTGTAACATACTGAAGCAGAGCATGATCCCCTCCCTTCGGAGACTGGGCCACAGGGCAGTATTCCAATATAATAACCCCAAACGCCTCCAAAACAACCACTGCCTTGCTAAAGAAGCTGAGGGTAAAGGTGATGGATTGGCCAAGCAGGTCTCCAGACCTAAACCCTATTAAGCATCTGTGGGACATCCTCAAACGGAAGGTGGAAGAGTGCAAGATCTCTAACATCCACCAGCTCTGTGATGTCATCATGGAGGTGTGGAAGAGGACTACAGTGGCAACGTGTGAAGCTCTGATGAACTCCATGCCAAAGGGCATATTCACTTAGAGGTGTACTCACTTTTGTTGCCAGCAGTTTAGACATTAATGGCTGTGTGCTGAGTTATTTTGAGGGGACAGCAAGCTGTACACTCACTACTTTACATTGTAGCAAAGTGTCATTTCTTCAGTGTTGTTACATGAAAAGATATCAAATATTTACAAAAATGTGAGGGGTGTACTCACTTTTGAGATATAGATTATATATATATATATATATACATACACACACACACATTGCTCAAAAAAAATTAAAGGAACACTTTGAAAACACATCAGATCTCAATGGGGAATAATATCATGCTGGATATCTATACTGATATGGACTGGGTAATGTGTTAGGAATGAGAGGGTGCCACATCGTTTGACGTAAATGGAAATTATCAACCTACAGAGGGCTGAATTCAAAGACGCCTCAAAAATCAGAAAAAAAGTGAAAAAATGATGCAGCAGGCTAATCAGTTTTGCTGAAATTTCATTGCAGCAATTCAAAACGGTACTCAGTAGTTTGTATGGCTTCCACGAGCTTGTATGCATGCCTGACAACGTTGGGGCATGCTCCTAATGAGATGGCGGATGGTGTGCTGGGGTATTTTCTCACAGATCTAGACCAGCGCCTCATTAAGCTCCTGAACAGACTGAGGTACAACCTGTAGCACAAAAAACCCTAACCACTAGAAGTAAAGGATTATAACGCTAACAATATATTATATAAAGTTATCAAAAAAGTTTATTCATACATCATAAAATATGAACACGTGTTACAAAAAGACAGTGGTGTTAACCACCTCAATACTGGGCACTTTCACCCCCTTCCTGCCCAGGCCAATTTTCAGCTTTCAGGCCTGTGACAATTGCGCGGTCAAGCTACACTGTAACCTTGTGAAATTTTTATAATTTTCTTTACACAAATAGAGCTTTCTTTTGGTGGTATGTAATCACTGCTAGTTTTTTCTATTTTTTACTAAATTTAAAAAAAAAAAAGAAAAAGTTTTTCTTAGTTTTTGTCAGTAAATTTTGTAAATAATTAATTTTTCTCCTTCACGGATGTGTGCTAATGAGGCGGCACTAATGGGCACTGATAGGCTGCACTGATGAGCTGGCGCTCATGGGCACTGATGAGGGGGCACTTAGGGGCACCGATTAGGTGGCACTGATGAGGAGGCACTAATATATCGCACTTATGGCCACTGATAGGTGACACTGAGGGGCACTGATAGGCGGAACGGCTGTGCATTGATGGGCAGTACTGATAGGCGGCACTAATAGCCAGCACTGACTGGCATCACTAATGGGCACTGGTAGTGGTCAATGGTAATCAGGGCACTGATTACATCCCTAGACGTCATCTGTGAGAGGAGATGCCGCTGATTGGCTCTCCTCGCCACACACACTGTCAGTGTGAGACGAGGAACGCCGATTACCGGCAAAGTGGTCCTTTAATTTTTTTTTTAACAGTAATTATATATATATATATATATATATATATATATATACACACACACACACACACACACACACACACACACACACACACACACACACACACACACACACACACACTACTTTCTTAATCTAGTTCAGTATACCTATACTATCAAAATGGGGAGGAATGTGATTGCAGGGGATGGATGTGTTGTCTTTGTAAGTGAGGTGGCACATGTACATTATGCACACAAACACATTCCACCAAGAATCTGTAAGAAATATATATGCCATCATCCTCTCTTCTAGGATCTCTGTCACAGCAAAACACACATGGCATTATTAGTGTGTGTAGGTAGATAATCTTTTAGTCACAAAACACCACTTCATTGTGAGTTACCTGACAATTCTTTAATTTCCTCATCCTCTGTCTTGAGAGTTTTGTTGTTACTGAAAAAGAAAAAAATATTCAATATATCTCTGCATTAATAACTACAGAACCCAAAGAAAGGGTATTAAATATTTTTGAAGAGTAACTCTTAAAGTGGTTGTCAAGTCATGACAACCACTTTAACCTACAGGTAAGCCTATAATAAGGCCTACCTGTAGGTACCCTGCATATCTCCCAAACCTGCACGGTTTAGGAGATATACAGTATAAATGCATGTGCCGGCGTCATCGCCACATGCGCAGTGAAGAAACGGCCCGACTGGGCCGTTTCTTCACTAAGTGTGCCGTAAATGATGGCTCCCGTGCGCATGTGCGGGAGTGACGTCAGCGCGGCTCCTGCCAATCACAGCGCTGGAGTCTGCGCTGTGATTGGTCAGCGCCCGGGATCCGGGAAGACGACGGACTCAGCATGTTGCCGGTTACAGCGGTGCTCGGGGACCGCTGCTACAGCGTCTATCTAAGGTAAGCATTTCATAATGCGCTAGTATGTGATGCATATTAGCTTATTATGCCTTTCTCTTGCAGGTGTTTTTTTTTTTTTTTTTTTTTTTTTAAACTTGACAACCACTTTAAAGTGGTTTCCAACTAGTGACAACCACTTTAACCTACAGGTAAGCCTATGATACGGCTTACCTGTAGGTGCCTTGCATATCTCCTAAACCTGTACGGTTCAGGAGATATGCAGTGTATATGTTGTGCCGACGTCGGCACATGCGCAGTGAAGAAACAGCCTCCGTGCTGTTCCTCCACTGTGATCGTGCCGCGACGCAACTCTGGCCAGTCACAGCGCCGGAGATCGCGGCCTGGTAGGAAGAGGGGCGGAAGAGGGGCTGAAGATGGACGCGGACAGCACAGGGGACAGCGCTGGACATCGCAGGCTTCGTTTGCAGATAAGTGGCACATAATGGGCTACTATGCGATGCACAGTAGCCCATTATATGCTTCTACATTACAGGGGTATATTGAGGAAGTAACCCCAATCTGGGTTTACTTCCTCTTTAAAACCCAGAAACATCCAAACTTAGAATAGCCACTTGCTGACCGCCATCCGCAGTCTGACGGTGACAGAATGGCTCGATATTGCAAACCGCCGTCATATGACGGCGGCTGCGATATCCCTCACCGTGAGTGAGCGCATGCCGCTGGAGGCGCGCTTGTGCACTCGCTGTGTTTGGGGCGGCGGGCCAGGGAGCTGGTAGGGTGGACTCGATCCCCGCTGGCTACCCGCGATGCCCCCCCCTCGCAGTGAAAGAACGGAGGTCTGTGTAAGTAAACACGGATCTACGTTCTGTTAGATGGGGAAGGGCTGTGATCACAGGCTTCCGGTAAATGGAAGCCATGATCACTCCCTTCCCCCAGCCAGGCCAGCCCACATACATTTAGAACACGCCCAGGGAACACAGTTAACCCTTAGAGCGCCCCTCCAGGTTAACCCCTTCACTGCCAATGGCATGTACACAGTAATCAGTGCATTTTTATAGCACCGATCGCTGTATAAATGCCAATGGTCCCAAAAAAGTGTCAAAATGGTCCGACATGTCCGCTGCAATATCGCAGTACCACTAAAAATCACAGATCGCCGCCATTACTAGAAAAAAAAATGAAAAAATAAAAAATAGAAACCCCAGAAATTAATTCTCATCAAACGCGGCAACTTTTGCAATGTTTTTTACCAAAAATATGAGGAAGAATATAAATCGGCCAAACCCGATGGAAAAAAATGTTTTTTTTAGGATTTGTATTTTAGCAAAAAGTAAGAAATTTGGATTTTTTTGCAAAATTGTCGCTCTTCTTTTGTTTATAGTGGCGATCAGAAATGATTCAGAGGTGATCAAATACCACCAAAAGAAAGCTCTATTTGTGGGGAAAAAAAGGACGCACATATCATTTGGGTACAGCGTCGCACGACCGCGCAATTGTCAGTTAAAGCGACGCAGTGCCGAATTGCAAAAAGTGCTCTGGTCCTAAAGTGGGAAATCCTTCCGGGGCTGAAGTTGATAGAGTGAGGAAAAGGTATATCCTCTGCTGGGGTTTTGTGACTCTACTGGTGCATAGTTTAATAATTAAAGAATATTTAACATTTTCCTTAATTCTGGAACATTATTTACTCACTCTAGTAGGCTAGGTTTTCAACAGTGTCGCAGGCTGCTGCTTACACCATAGCAGAAGCTGGGATTCAAAGGAGCTCTTTATATAACATACATATACATTTTTACCTTGCATGATATGAACAAAAATTGTGTGAAAGGCTAGAAAAGCTATCCCTTGATTAATGTTCATCAGTATGTCCTGGACGGAGGCAACATTAATCTACATTCAGGGTTCTGTAATAGAGGCCCACAGCAGGGGGTTCCTAGTTCAGACCCTGCATTTTCACTGACAGAGCTGGTCTAAAACTAATGATTAGGGACCACCTAGGAACTAATTTGTTTCCAATTATTTGCTCGCTATGACTGCCAATTATAGTGATCGCATGAGTTTGTTTACAATACAAACCTAGTTTAGCTGTCAATACACTTCTCACAGAGAGGCACAGAGACAGCCTGTGAAAAAAAAAATGAATAAATGAAATAATAAAAATTTTTATGCTGTATATATATATATATATATATATATATATATATATATGCTGTAATATGTTTTAAAACGTTTTTTTAAAATGATTTGCTTAGTTGCCCGCTTACTTATAATAATAATACTACTACTAATAATAGTGATGATTACAAAACTATAAGCAGGGCATTTATGAAAAAAGGAGCGCACAAAAATAAAAGATTTATATCTCATAGCACTGACAATTTTATGCTTGATTTACATATTGTGCATTTATCGCAGTCCCTGCCGCCAAGGCACTTACTATCTATGGGCTCATTCACATGGGTGCATTTTTACCCAATTCTTTTTTTGCTTTCTTGTAAATGGAAATTGTTGCCTGAGAAAGGCAGGCAACATTTTCAGGAGAGGCTAACAAGAACAGATGTACAATAGCTTCTTCTGGGATTTTGACAGGCTGCCTGCAACCTGTAAAAATGTAAGACAGGCTGAAATATGCTGTGGCTGAACGCTGTACCAAGTGGTACTCGCATATAGGGCCCTATGCATTCAGGAACATATGCACCGAACACAGAATACTTGTATTCTGGGCATATGTCCCTAAATGAAAGGACCACTCAGTATATACTCCAGCCACAGCATTATTCAGCCAGTCATAGAATTTAAAAGACTGCAGGCAGCAAGCTGGATGCTGCACCCGTGCCTCTTAGACACATGGAAAGGCCACAATTGGACACACAGGGGCTAAATGCCCAGTGTGCTGTGGCCTAACAGACAACACTCTTTGTTCAGTACACATTTTTTTTGTTAAAACCACAATGTAATACACATGCAAAATTAAAAAATAAAATCAAGAACGGAGAATTGCCATTCTATCATATTCTGATATCCCCATGCTAGGTCAATGTCATAAGCACCCCCACCCCTGAATGAACTGACTGGGATGCCATCATGAGACAAATCCCCATGGGTTCAGCCAAATTGGGTTTTAACAAATTAAGACCAAACCCAGCTCATCTTAACTGTTGGCATTATTCAGTGCTTCCATATCTGTGAGCTGCTGCTATCACAGTGTGTCGTCTGCCTTAACGGAAAAACGAGAGGCTGTTCAGTCAGCCTCAAACATACATAAATAATAGCAGGGGAATACTACAGAGCATCAATTATATGACAGCTCTATGTCTGGCTGGGGCTAATATTGTCACATCAAAGATTACAATGCCCAGCAGCAGCCTCAAGCTTGTTCATTATTATAATATATAAATCATTAGAGAGATAAAATGCACGAAACAAGGAAACTTGACATCTTATGTAAAGATTGTTGGGGGATAGTATGGGGTCAGGATCTCTAAGTCAAAATGTCACATTAAAAATACTGTAAAATGTAAATAAAATATTCCTCCATTACAGCATATAACGTTATGGCGTTATCTTACAGTTTAATTTGCAACTTGATAACTGTTGAGCAGAATACATTACCATATTAAGGCTGTAAGCTTTGTTGAATCTGTAGAGTCCAGCTCCTTATTTAATCTGGAATAATCAATAGTAGATGAAGCTCCATTCTCAAGTTTAGCAAAAAATCTCTCCTTTTCTTCTTGTTCTTCTAAAGTGTCCAAGCCAACTCCTTGTGTACTTTGATTTGGCCCGTAGGCCATAACTGATTCTATAGAAGAATACAAATTTTAAGTTATTTCCGCCATCATATTTCAATTTACACTATATTTGTTGAGTACTTTACCAAAATTTTTTTCTTTTCCCCTGTTCACAATTCACAATGTTCTACAGCCCTGTCCTCTTTTTCAAATATATATATATATATATATATATATATATATATATATATATATATCCTGACAAGCTGACAGACAAATGGCATTTGAAATCACTGTGACCTGACTTTAACTGCTAAATATATATCTAAAAGTTAGTAAGAAAAATCAAAAAAATATAACCTTATGACATATAAATACCACCCTGACATGGAGGCTTTTAGGTAAAAATGCACCATACTGGAAAGAAAAACATATCTGCACCTTTTTTTCTAATGTAGTGAGTTACAATGCACTGGAGACGTGTTCAAAATGACTGGCATCAAGATGCACCAGTGAGCATAAATTGCATTACTAAAATACAATAATATGATTCTAGAGATTTACACCCATGCCTTGTGTGACTAAATCAATCATCCAACAAAAAAATTTGTGCCGACTTTTTTTTTTTTTTACAGTCGTACTCCGGCCAGCTAAAAAATGATCCCTTACAGTCGGGCTGAGTCTGCTCATTTTAGTCTAGGGGAACAAGAACACTTGCTTACCCGATCCTCCGCCACCTCCCTCAGCCAGACTGGACCCTGCAGCTTCTTCTCCCCCACACTCTAGCGGTCCTAGCGTCATCCAAACCAAAGCAGCACCTATAGCCCTGCAATGGACGTGATAACGCCAAGGGACAGTCCACAGCCCTGCAGCTTATAACCTTGCAGGGCAGGTGCAGCCCCACTGCAAGGGATAATTTTACATATTCCCAGAGCTGGGGTTTACCTTTGGCACTTGACTTTCAAAGGTAAACACAGCTATGAATCATTCCTATTCTGAAGTTTATATTTATATTGGCCCACCTGATTTAGGCTTCATGTACACTAGCAGCAGCTAAAGTTGGGTTTAGGAGCTTTTGGCATTTTTTTGCCAAAGCTCCTAAACTCAACTCAGCAAAAGCCTATGTGTCAATCTACACATAGGCTTTTAGCAGAGTTAGGAGCTGCTGCGGTCAGGTGAGGTTCAACCCCCCTTTCCTGAACACGGAAGTATTGCATTCAGGATAGGAATGTTTTGACCGGCCACGGCAAAACACGCCAAAATCGTGCTGCGATTTTGCTGTGTTTTGCATTTTCCCACGGTCAATGATGGTCAAGTGTACATGAAGCCTTTCACAAAATGTTGTTCTCAAATGTGCTGAACCTTTTGTTCCCAGCCAAATCTAGGAATTCAATATCTGCCTCATTCAAACGTAGCATTCTGTTTTGTATAATGTTTCCCAAGTTTTCCACACAACATGTTTTAATATTCAGTACCTGCTATGATTAAGTCAAGTCGTTTTTGAAATGTCGAACCATTTTCTGTATAGAAAAGACCTAATATTTATAATAAATGCACATCATACACCTAGTGTGAAATATCACCTTTGGCATAATTAGCTCCGAAATAAAGTTTTGTGTGGGAATACATTTCTTCAACAATAATGCCACTTTATGATTATAGCTCAAAAACTAGAATACCCCTGGCCAAAACTATTCTCAAGTACCACCAACCGTGCAAGTTTTCTACTCTTACCAGAATGAAATAATTAGTGCACTTATTTTACAAATGCTAACTAAAACACACATTAATTCTACATGGTGTCTGATCTTACATGTAGATTTTGTAAGTCATTAAGAGAACAGAGAACAGAAAACACCATAGGTGGTTAAAGTACAAATGAAAGAAATGTTGATCATTTTAATGTTCTAGTTAGGCTGAGGTAAAAAGCATTGTTTCCCACGTACCGATCAGAAATTAGCAGTGAAAAAACATACCTTAGAGAAAAATTGATGAATGTTTAAATAAAATAAAAGTGTGTTGCGCTAGTGATTGATATTAAAAATACTAAAAATATTTTGCAGACTACAGCAAGGTCGTGGAAATCACCACATCTTAACATGGTTGAAACCAAGAAGAGGATCACCAGAGCCATGATTTATGGCAGAATCGAAGCAGTCATTCTTGACAAGATTCCTAAACATGAACGACTATAGGGACCCTGGCTGACTGACTTTGCCCCCCCAGGCTTTGATACCACGTTATTAACCCCTTGAACCACTATCAGGCGTATTTCCAAATCAAGCACCATCTAGAGGCCCCCTAACTCGGTGGGCCCTAGGTCAACTTCCCCCCCGGGATTCCCTCCTCTCTTCCCTCTCTCGCTCTTTCTCTTTCCCTCATTACCATCCACTAGCCCCGGTATACCTGGACCACAAGATAAACCCCCATAATCCCTTTACAGGGTCAGGTAACATGTTATTTACTACTGCAACCTATGCCATAATGTATAAATGGTTGTAAGGATTACATGTCATAGAATTTGCAATCCACGGGGCTAAGAGTAAAGCTAAGATAACACGCTGTATCTTTATTTCTGTTTATCCTGTGGACTTTTGAGTGTTATGTACAAGCATATTGCGAATGGAATACGCTTTAATTATTATGTGACAATAAAAACTTTGAACACAAAAATACTGAAAAATGTTTTTTTCAAAGATAAATAGACAGTCCAGATAAATCAGTCTCTCAAATGGACCATAATGGTCAAATGGAAAACTCCATGAATCAACTGTGGATACGGTTATCCAATCCCTTCACCAAGTGAACAGCATTGCATGGTAAAAAGGAAGGCGGCCGCCACAGAGCATCCAATCTTGTAAAATGTGCGATAGCAGGAACATACAGCTGAGCTGTATGTTCCTGTTATCGCACATTTTACAAGTTTGGATGCTCTGTGGCGGCCGCCTTCCTTTTTTACCATGCAATGCTATTTTTACTATAGATGCATGTAAATGCAATACTTTATATTAAATGCAACCCTTAAGAGTTTTTACACTATCCAGTGTTTTATGATTTATTTGGAACTGGCTACATGATCGTCATTTGGGTGGAGAACCCCTGGATGTTCTGGACCTGTTCCTGATGTGGTTCCTTTGTATATCCCCTGCTAATAACCCCCACTGGGACGCATTCATCAAGCCTGTTTGACCCTTCATAATTAAAGGGTCCAGGCTCTCTGGTAAGAGTCCAACCTATTGTGGTGGTGGCGTGTTCATTTGGTGAAGGGATTGGATAACCTTATCCACAGCTGAATCATGGCGTTTGCCATTTGACCGTTATGGTCCATTTGAGAGACTGATTTTTCTGGCCTGTCAATTTATCGTTAAAAAAAATGTTTATATTGCCCTTCCGGGTTTAAGCTGGTTGGGTTTAACCAGTATATATTATTTGTCTGTAACCCGATATGAGAGTCCCTGAGAATAGAGAGTTTTTTCAGATGTTTATGTGATAAATGTTCATAAATCAAATTTTCTAACAGTTATATCTATATAATTGCTGTATGAGTTATTCACACTATGTATTGAGATTGACTGTTTTTATCATATATGGTTAAAAGAGCCGATCGGTTTTCAATTGATCGCCTCATTCTTTGATAACATGTAAATGGATACACATGATAGGTTCTAATCAGTTGAGAGACTGATTGGCTGTTTTTAATGTCCTTTTTATTCATTTGTAGGTGAATGTATATACAGCATCTCCCAAAAGTGAGTTTACCCCTCACATTTTTGTAAATATTTTATTATATCTTTTCATGTGACAAGACTGAAGAAATGATACTTTGCTACAATGTAAAGTAGTGAGTGTACAGCTTGTATGTATAACAGTGTAAATTTGCTGTCCCCTCAAAATAACTCAACACACAGGCATTAATGTCTCAGGTGTGAATGGGGAGCAGTTGTGTTAAATTTGGTGTTATCGTTCTCACTCTCTCATACTGGTCACTGAAAGTTCAACATGGCACCTCATGCAAAAGAACTCCTCTCTGAGGATCTGAAAAAAAATTGTTGCTCTACATCAGGGGCCTCCAAACTTTTTAGCCTGAGGGCCACATTGTAGATTTTACTAATATTTGTGGGCAAAAAAAATTAGTTATTTATAAATAAATAACATTTAAATAATCTCATCATAGCTTTTCCACACGTCTGTGTCAGAGCCTTTCTGCACGTCTGTACCCCCATCAGAGTCTTTCCGCACATCTGTGTCCCCCTCAGAGCCTTTCCATACGTCTGTGTCCCCATCACAGCCTTTCCACAGGTCTGTGTCCCCATCAGAGCCTCCTTGCACATTGTGTCCCCATCAAAGCATTTCTGTGCATCTGTGTCCCCCATCAAAGTCTCCTTGTACATTGTGTCCCCATCAGAGCATTTTTGCACATGTGTATCCCCAATAGAGCCTTTCCACACGTCTGTGTTCTCAACAGACCCTTCCATAGATCTATGTCCCCATTAGAGCCTATGCGCACCTCTGTGTCCCCCATCAGAGTCTCCCCAATACCAGTGTCCCCAATATCTGTGTCTTCCATCAGAGTCTCCTCCTCATCAGTGTCCCCAGCAGTCTCCCCATAATCAATGTCCCAAGCAGAGTCTCCCCATCATCAGTGTCCCCAGCAGAGTCTCCCCATCATCAGTATCTCCCCAGCAGAGTGTCCCAATCATCAATCTCCCCAGAATCAGTGTCCCCAAGATCAGTGTCCCCATCATCAGTGTCTCCATCAGTGTCCCCAGCAGAGTGTCCAAATCATCAGTGTCCCCATCATCAGTGTCCCCAGGATCAGCATCCCCATCATCAGTGTCCCCAGCAGAGTGTCCATATCATCAGTGTCCCCAGCATCAGTGTCCCCAGGATCAGTGTCCCCAGGATCAGTGTCCCCGGCAGTCTCCCCAGGATCAGTGTCCCCATCAGCAGTCTCCCCAATCATTGTCCCCTTCAGCAGTCTCCCTATCATCAGTGTCCCCAGCAGTCTACCCATCATCAGTGTCCCCAGCAGAGTCTCCTGTACATGTACATCTTTAGCACATTTGCCTCTTGCCTCAAGCAGACTTCAGCTCTCGTGCACCTCCTAAAACTGGGAGGTGCCGCTCTGATGAAATCACTGGTTTCTAGGACATCAGCGGTCTCAGCAGCCAATCCTCAGCAAAGCATGGCAGCATGGGAGGGTGTGAGGGGAGTGGCTTTGTTTGCAGGAGCTGCTAGTCATACTACCGGTCTGCCGCTTTTAAAAGGCAGCAGACAGGCAATGCTATGTTGGCAGAGTCTGGGTGAGCTGCGGGCCGGAGAAGACACAAGCGGGCCACATGCGGCCCGGGGGCCAGGGTTTGGAGACCCCTGCTCTAAATAAAGATGGCCTAGGCTATAAGAAGTTTGCCAAGACCCTGAAACGGAGCTGCAGCACGGTAGCCAAACCATACAGCGGTTTAACAGAACAGGTTCCACTCAGAACAGGCCTCGTCATGGTCGACCAAAGAAGTGGAGTGCACGTGCTCAGCGTCATAGCCAGAGGTTGTCTTTGGGAAATAGATGTATGAGTGCTGCCAGCATTGCTGCAGAGGTTGAAGGGGTGGGGGGTCAGCCTGTCAGTGATCAGACCATACGCCGCACACTGCATCAAATTGGTCTGCATGGCTGTCGTCCTAGAAGGAAGCCTCTTCTAACGATGATGCAAAAGAAAGCCTGCAAACAGTTTGCTGAAGACAAGCAAACTAAGGACATGGATTGCTGGAACCATGTCCTGTGGTCTGATGAGACCAAGATAAACTTATTTGGTTCAGATGGTGTCAAGGGTGTGTGACGGCAACCAGATGAGGAGTACAAAGACAAGTGTGTCTTGCCTACAGTGAAGCATGGTGGTGGGAGTGTCATGGTCTGGGGCTGCATAAGTGCTGCCGGCACTGAGGAGCTACAGTTCATTGAGGGAACCATGAATGACAACATGTACTGTGACATACTGAAGCAAAGCATGATCCCTCTCCCTTCGGAGATTGGCCCACAGGGCAGTATTCCAACATGATAACGATCCCAAACACACTTCCAAGACGACCACTGCATTGCTAAAGAAGCTGAGGGTAAAGGTGGACTGGCCAAGCACGTCTCCAGAACTAAACCATATTCAGCATCTGTGGGGCATCTTCAAACAGAAGGTGGAGGAGCGCAAGGTCTCTAACATCCACCAGCTCCGTGATGTTGTCATGGAGTAAAAGAGGACTCCAGTGGCAACCTGTGAAGTTCTGGTGAACTCCATGCCCAAGAGGGTTAAGGCAGTGCTGGAAAATAATGGTGGCCACACAAAATATTGACACTTTGGGCCCAATCTGGATATTTTCACTTAGGGGTGTACTCCCTTTTGTTGCCAACGGTTTAAACATTAATAGCTGTGTGTTGAGTTATTTTGAGGGGACAGCAAATGTACACTGTTATACAAGCTGTACACTCACTATTTTATATTGTAGCAAAGTGTCATTTCTTCAGTGTTGTCACATGAAAAGATATTAAACATTTACAAAAATGTGAGGGGTGTACTCACTTTTGTGAGATACTGTATACCTGTATTTTGAGCTATGATTAAGCACATGTTTTAGGTGTGAAACACGTCAGTCGATCCTTGTTAATCACCATCATTGCTGTATGGTTGTATGATTTTATTGTCAATAAAAGAGATTGCATCGGAGTATGGCCATCCAGCCACTTTCTACTTCTCAAGAAATCAGTATACGTACCTTTTTTTGAAGCTGATCCCGCGCTGAGCTGTCAGCGGTGGCTTCGCTGTGGAGGCAGGTGCAGAGGACACAGCCAACAGAATCCTCTATTCATTTCACAGACGTTGTCGGCTGTGTCCTCTGCAGAGCTTCCGCCGCTGGAGACCGGATCGGACGCATGGATTTTAGTGTTAGGGTGGACTTGCACTTTAAGGCATTCCAAGCATGTTATTTAAAGTTCTCTTGCATTTTTAATCTTGCCCTTTAATCCACATGAAAAGACTCTCTTCCCATTAAATATTTTTTACACTTTTATTGTTTAAAAATGTGGCACTACAACAATAGCAATTCTATTTGTTATCGTTTGCGCTGCTAACGACTAACCACAGATAATATAAATTTTTACATGTCATCATGTTATGCAACAGCTATCGCCATAGAATTGAAAAGTTATACGATAATGCAGTGTTTACGGTCAATGCCATATTTTCCAACTTATTGGGGGGGGGGGATGTAAACAAAATATAAAAACAAAAAGGGGGTAGGAGCCATTAACTATTACATAAAAAAAATAGGTAATAACAAATGAATATATTTGCCTCCTTTACATTTCAATAGCGTTCACCACTATGTTCGGTGTTTGCAAATTACCTGCTGGGTTCAACTAACCTGCTGCGAACCGAACTTTGCTGAGCACACTCATGCCTACCTGTATCAATTTTTTTTCACATTTTAACAAGCAATGAGTTCAAATGCCTTTATTAGCTGATCATTGCAGAAAGGGCTGTTGACCCCAGCTGTCAACCTGACAATAAAATGGTTGTAAAACATGGAATTAAAACTCAGGGAAACATGAAAGCTTTTTGTCTAGTCTCCACCAGCCATCGTCCTCTTTGCAATTTATTTTTTTCACAATACTTTTTATTGGAATCTTCAGGAAGAGACAAACATGTTAAACGGTCTGTTAATTTGTAAAGAAGTAGTTACAGGGTCTATACAATCAGCGTACACAGGCCATGTTAAACCAAAAAAAAAAAAAAGGCCACTATCAAAAGTCTAATCTCCAAAGAGTGAATACCTTATGCATTATATAAGTGACAAACCAACAGTAGGTTAATACAAACAGCTAAACACTCCCTCCACACTTCTATACGTATACAGCATAAAATTGTTCTGATAATTAGAAACAATAGTATTAAACCTGTTTGCCCGAAGAAGTAGAGGAACAAAATTAAGAATAAAATAGGGCAAGTAGACTGCACATGTTGCAAGTGCAGTTGCACCCATTTTCCCCACAGCTAATGAATGCAGTAAAGCTCAGCTGATTGCCATCATTCAATCATGTACAAGCAAAAATGCTGTCTTTTTATTTTTCTTGCACCTGATTGGGTATTCTTCACAAAGTGAAGCTTCACCACATTCACTCTGGGGAAAAATGAGTGCAACTGCACAGTCTATTTGACTTTATTAAATCAAGCCCTTAGTCTATGTGTAGGATATTAGTACTTTGTATTGTATTTTCTGAGAAGAAGACAAGGGGTCGAGGGCAATACCAACATTTCCCAAAAGTCCAACCCAAAATGTAAAACTAGAGTATCACCAAAGTTTTATAGGCAAGTTTATGAGGAGGTATGACTTGGTTTATCAGGGTGCACAATTCTGAAGCTTGGGCTTCTTCAGGAGTTTCCACTGTATTGTTATGAACTTCCTCGCATAATAGAAAAGAAACCAAAGAAGAGTGACTAGAGCAGCATCCAACTGGAGATCTGTCAATATGCAAATCGCAAATACAAAGCATATATATTTTTGGCTAATGAAGTAAAATGAACACCTCTACCCTTGACTAGAAGGATTGAAGCTTAAAGCGGAGTTCCACCCAGAATTTTTTTTTTTTGGCATCCACTCTTTTAATACTAAATAGATGTAACCTTTTGTTTCCTTACTTTCAAACCGCCTAGTAATTACATGTATTTTTTACTCACAATTTCGTTTCTCTCACTGCTGGACTTTTCCATTTTAGGTGAGGGCACCTGAAGCCCATCCTGGGTCTCCTGGGTTCTCTTCCTGAAAGAAGTGCCTGGTGGGTAACCATCATGCACTCCTCGATCCCGGTCTCCCTTAAATCGTGTAATTTCCTGTCTGGAAAAAACACAATTTTACAGTACAGGGAAGCCCACTGACTCCTGGGAAATTATGAGTCATATCTCCCTGAAGGCCAGGGGAAGCAGGAAGTGAGGAAAAGAGGCTAGGACCTAATAGGGGCAGATTACAGAGACCACCTAGCAACAAGCGACTTAGGGTGAGTATAAAATTTGTTTTTTTCCTTCAAAGGTAAGTCTATATAGGCAAAGGACTTGAATGATGTAAAAAAAAATTCAGATACACCCAATGTTATCAGTGTCACCCATCCTCTCTAATCGCCCATGTGACTTAATAATTGTACTATTCATTATATATATATCTACAGCAAAAATTCTGTGTACGCTGTGCGTGTATGTTCACATTGTTAAACTTCAATAAAAATTATTGAAAAAAAAAAAAAATTCTGGGTGGAACTCTGCTTTAAGGCAACTTCAGATGAAGACTTCAGCTTTGTGGCATTTGAAACAAATATTAATTTTCCAGACTAACTATACAATGTATCCTAGTTACTGTATGAAAAGTAAAAATATAAGTATCACATTTGTATCCACTTGTCTGTAGACAAGATAACATGGGTAGAAATCTCCCACAGCTTCCTCTTGTTTTTAGTTTGTGTACATAGTATTTTGCTTTAATTGTACATAAAGTAATTTTCTGCATTCTGAAATAAATGGAAGAGTAACTAGAACTGATTTGCTGACAATTCAAAGAAAGTAGAGTAGCATTTGGGGACGTACTAGAGAGCAACATATTCCTAATGCTGGGAATGATAACGGTCACCAAGTGCTTGAGCTCTCAACCAACTGTCAAGCCATCAAATGGCTGGTGTCATAACAGATAACATGTGCAATCACCATGGTACCTGCAGATCAAACATAGGCTAAGATGGCAGCTTCCTTGGCTGATAACCGACCATATTCAAACAATTAAGGACTTATAACATACCTCATATGTCCGAACATTGTTCAGTGCTGTATAACTGCTCCTGGTTATACAATCTGAAACCTGCATTCCGTTTAACAATGGATTTCTGTCCTGTGTACCTGAGATGCTGTCACCATGTCTTTTAGCAATGATGAGCTGAGATAAGTATTCCATCTCTTCAAAACTTGGCCAATTGAGATATTTCTGTCATACATGTAAAAATCCGTATTGCTAGAAAATTATTTAGAACCCCCAAACATGATATATTTTTTCAAGCTGAGGCCCTGTATCATAAAATGGTGGGTGTTACAATTTGCTACGTTGCACAATATTTGCGCAGCGGTTTATCAAACGTAAGGTGGTATTGAGGTGGTTGTTTAAAGTGATATTAAAGTCATATTTTTTTCTTCAGTTCAAAAATAACAAACATGTTATACTTACTTGCTCTGTGCAGTGGTTTTGCACAGAGCAGCCCAGATCCTCCTTTTCTCAGGCCCTCCATCGGCACTCCTGGCCCCTCCCTCCTGCCAAGTGCCCTGACAGCACACAGCTTGCTAGGGGGCAACTGCTCAGTGTGTCCATTCAGACACGGAGCCGGGGCTCAGCCCCACCCCCTCGCTCTCCTCATTGGCTGTTTGTCCCAGCTAACCAGGGAGGAGAGTCCCAGACAGCGAAGTCTCTTGTGCAACATCGCTGTATCGAGATGGGGCTAAGGTAAGTATTAGGGGGGCTGAGGGAGGCTGTTGCACACAGAAGGTTTTTTATTGCAATGCATAGACTGCATTAAGATAATAAAACTTCTGCCTTTAGAAGCACTTTGGTGTGTAAATAATTCTTTCTGCTTGTATATATAAGCTTATTTAGCGAAGGGTAATGGCTACAGCTTTGATCAAGTTATTAAAGTGGAATTGCAATCTCCCAATCGACATTGGCTCTTTTTAATCCTTATGCTGCTAGATTAGTAATTAGATAGGAAAACACATTATAGTTACTGAAGGGTTAAATAATTGTTTAATATAATGAAGAATGATATTTCAGGCTGTAGGTTGCCTCTTTTACAATTCAGTTTAAAATAGGGTTATATAAAATTTGTGCAGTAAGCTCATTTATTAATTACAAAACTTCACAAGAGGACCTTATAAGTGAAGATTATGTCCTGGGCCAATGTCTCAGCTGTTAGACAGGAAACGGCTTTAGTTTTTTATAAACTCTTCTAAGTAACATTATAGTTTTGCCTAGCTACAATTACATAAATAATTCTAAATATGTGTATCTCTGTGATTGGTGGGCAGAGATCTCCCCTCCCACCTGTTTTGTATACTTAATTTGAGACACGCCCAATAAACAAGGTCTGTTTTGTATAATCCAGTGTGTGTGGTCTGAATAACTCCCAGGGCCCCGAAGCCAAGGCCAAGATAAGGGGGAGACTGACAGTAGAATTTAACCCCTACAGTTACTGGTTTTAGTTCTTCATTTACTTCCTGGTTCCTAGGCCAAATGATTTTATACATCCCAGAATTCTTCAGGAGAGGGGGTTTCTTAGCCAAGCACACCCTTCTGCATGCATGCTTGAGCTGAGCGAAGGACAGATGGATTCCACAAAATAAATACTACATGAATCAAGATGGTCACAGCCAGAAATTTTAGGGGGGTGTTTTTCAAAGTGATTTCTCAACAAAATAAAGTATGGAGAGATGCATGAGTTTGCTTTGAATATTAAAAAAGAATTTGTGTTTTTGGTTTGTGGTGCTCAGTTGCAGTGTAGTTCCGCTTTAATGAAAATCTTTAAAGTGATTGTAAAGTCTTATTTTTAAAAAACAAACACAGGGGTGTGGCTGGCACATACGGAGGTCTGAGTGAAGAGCTCCGGAGCCCTGAGGGAGACAAAAGCGCATAACAGCAGATCAGAGCACCGCACATATCACCCAGACCCACATACAGACTCCGTACTACCCCAGCTACAGAACGGAGATGTTGTGGAAGAGGAAGGGAGACTGTAAACTGAAAAAAATTAACGGCTTACTTCCACTGGCCGGAGGGTGGAGGCGGCCAAGATGGAGCCGGCAGTTCGCCCCCCCTCAGCCAGAAGCAGCAACCACTACTCGGGCCTTCCAGATGCAGATGGAAGTGCTGGGAGAACCTCTCCCAGCAACAACTCTCTGCTCCACAGTCCTCCCTGATCAAGTCCAGCAAAGGTGAGGATGAGACTGGACACAGTGGCTCCAGGCACAGGGGTAAGTCACATCATGCTCCCTACCCAGGAACACACAGAGCTCCAGTCCCCTATAGCAAACTACCCCACATCTAATCAGCCAGTGTTGGACACACAACTAAAGGAGATGCGTCTCTCTCTACACTGCTCCCTGCACGGTGTGTTCTCAAACCTTACCCAAAAATTCACCAAAGAACTGTCAATGATGGGTGACAGGGGGAAACAAGTTGAACAAGCAAATTACAGATGTCACCACAACAGTAAATGACCTAAATTGACGCTAATGAGTAAGGGGAGGGAGAGACATTGGATGTGTGCAAAACTCGGACCTCGAGGACCGCTCTAGGAGAAACAACGTCAAATTAAGGGGGGGGGGGGGGTCTCTGAAAATATGCTCACTCCAGACCTGACGCAATATGCCTCAGACCTCTTCCATACATTGGTCCCTGAGCTAACCCCCATGGAGCTAAAAATAGACTGCATACACCCATCTGCCA
The DNA here is from genome assembly GCA_018402905.1 of Glandirana rugosa. Lineage (NCBI taxonomy): Eukaryota > Metazoa > Chordata > Amphibia > Anura > Ranidae > Glandirana > Glandirana rugosa. Next base: position 754,389 of record BLSH010013009.1, on the reverse strand, counting down.
AAATCCTCCTTTTTGCCAAATGAAACTCCCAAGGATGTCCTAATGAGGGTGCACTATTTCTCCACCAAAGAGCACGCTCATTAGGGAAACTTCCAGATCCCTACTCAAACATCCAAGTATACACGGATCTATCCAAATACACTCTGGACATCTGCAGACAACTGAGTACCATCAGCAAAACACTCCATAACAATATTCCATACAAATGGAAACACCCCACCAAAATCAGCATGGAGTACAATGGAGCATCCCATGTAATTCCATCACTAGATAAGGGCCTCACCTTACCGAAGGAATGGGGCATAGTGCCTATCCAAGCCCCCCATGAAGGTACCTGCAGTATGCCCGACAAAATCCCGCCTCCGTGGAACAAATCCCACTCCGGGAACCACTACAGAAACCGCTGAAATTATAACATTAAGGTCCTCACATGACCAAACACCAGCAGTCTCACCCGGTGGCCCCACCACCGATGTGCAACACCCCGGTGAACTGTTTTCCCCCTTCCTTCCTTAAAGCAGTCTATCCAATTTGAATTAAGACTGCACTGTCATACCTAACATGTTTATCTTCCAAGTTAAATATTTTTTCTGTTTTACCCCATATGCATGAGACATGGACGCTTTCCACGATGACACATTGAGAATTCGCCAGAAGCTGACAATGGAAAATACCACGTTAGCTACAACCAACTCCAAAAGATCCTCAAAGTACAACCAACATCCTGTGAAAAGGTCTTCCCTATGTCGCACAGCACAACAGGCACACTGTGGTATATTATGCACCCAAGAAACTAATTTTTTAGCCTCAGCAACACCTCCATGCTTCCACAAAAAAATTCCACAAATTCTTGGCCTCAGACCAGGTCAAGAAGAGGAGAGGAGTATTAGTGGCCTTCAGTAAAGTTATGAATGTCAACATCCATGAGCAAATTCCAGATCCCAATGGAAGATTTCTAATTATAAACTGCTCAATAAAGGGTACCAAGTACACCCTAGCATGCATATATGCACCACATTCCCAAGTTTGCTTCTTAAACAAGGTGATGAAAAGGATATACAAACACAGGCAAGGCCCTTTGATCTTGTGCGGAGAATTTAACCTTGTTCCGGATCAATCTATGGACACTACTAGCCCTTCCCCTAGACACAGATCTCCAATGATACAATTCCTCAAAACCCATGATCTATTCGATACATGGAGATGTTTACACACGACGGAGAAAGACTTTACATTCCATTCGACCCCGCACAATTCATACTCCCGAATAGACTATTTTCTTGTTGACAAATGGCTGCTACAAAGAATTCACAGGTCAACCATAGACCAAATCACATGGTCTGACCATGCCCCAGTGAGTATCACGACTGCTTCGCCTACACCCCTAAACCCCACAAGACTTTGGAAAGCAAATAGCCAAATCATAAAATCCCCCCCATTATGCAGAAAAAAATCCAAGATCACCTGAATGACTTTTCAAAGGTTCCGTATCGTTATCCTCTACCCTCTGGTTAGCGCACAAAGCCTTTGTGAGGAATTTTGATACAAATCAGTTCATTGGCAAAAAAGAGGAAGACGCTGCGTCTAACTGAGTTCACATCAGAAATTGTTTCTGCTGACGCACTAAATAACTCTCACCCAACCCATGACCTCAAAATTAAACTTTTGGCCCTCAGACAAGAACAAAGAACCCTCCTATTAGACTCTTATGAAAAATCATATTGCAAACTCAAAGCCATGTCATACTCTACTTCTAACAAAGCAGGGAAGGCAATGGCAAGATGTATACGAGGCCACCGTACTAAAAAACGCAATCCCCAATATCTTTCATCCCTTCACATGGGAAAAACTATTCAACCCACAAGATATAGCAAATGCCTTCAGCTCATACTAGGATTCTCTTTCTAACCTTAAAAATGACAAAGACACTCCACAACCGACTCAGGAGCTGATTGAACAATTCTTATCCAAAATAAGTCTCCCATCTCTTAACAATGAGCAGCTGAGAGCCATTAATGCCCCCTTCTCAAAACAAGAAATAGAACGAGCCATCAAATCTCTCCAACTTGGTAAATCCCCTGGTCCGGATGGACTTCCCGGTGAATATTACAAACAATTTGAGCAAACTCTTACCCCGCACCTGAAAAACCTTTTCAATGACGCTGCCTCTTCCTATATGCTTAATGATGACAAACCCCCATTTGTCCCTTGCAGAAGCTTACGCCCTCCTTCTAAACTTCGGGGAAGTATCCTATTATGAAGCCAACGCTACTAAATCGCACATATGGGACCTAGGGGATAGATGGCACCTCTCATAACCTCTTAGCAGCAAAATTCCCATTCCAATGGGCAGACACAGGTATAGAATACCTTGGCACCACCCTAACTAGACATCTCAGGAACCTATACAGTGAAAACTTTCTCTAATTATAAACAAAAATTCATCACAGCTCTCAGTAATCTAGAGAAAAATGAGTTCTCCTGGGCTGGGCGTCTGGCAGCATTTAAAAATGATGGTCCTTCCCCAAATGTTATACTTATTCAGAACCCTTCCTATACCAATACCCAAAAGCTAAACTGACTCTCTCCAATCCTCCCTACAAAAATATATATGGGCAGGGAAAAAAGCACAGGTTAGCTGGTGGGTCTGCACTGGTGGAAATCACAGACTACCAAATAGCAAGCATTCTGGCCCAACTGAGAGAGTGGCTCCTCCCAACAACACCAGATGGGGAGATATAGAAAGGCATAGTATCCCAGGCAAAAACCTAAAGAATTGGCTAGGCACACTCCATCCCAAAATAGGACTTCCTAACACCCTACCACCCACTATAATAGCATCAGTTAGAGCCTGGCACAAACTAACATCTACATCATGGAATGACACCCCCACAACACATATTAACCTACCCATAGAGGCCCGTAAATTACTTATTCCAGACCTCCATACACAGAAATGGTCAAAACATTAAACAGCCTAATAAAAAAGGACAAAATTAAATCCTTCCATACACTTAAAACAGAATTCAACCTCCAGAGACTCAATATCAATATCTACAAATTGCTCATTGCATCTAAAACAACCCACAACTATTTAGCAGTATCCCCACGCAAGCTACAATATTTTACACACCCCTCTCATCAGGAAACAAATGAATTTCCCTCTTTTATAACATACTACAAGAAAAGACACAATTCTCCCACCAGTCGCCGTTCCTCCAATGGGAACAAGACTTTGGCAGATCATTCTCAAGGACAGAATGGCAAATTGCACTCAAATCCATGTATCAGGCTATGAAATGCACAACACTATGGGAAACCACACTGAACATAGTACAAAGGAGATTGCACACAGTGACACACACAGAGCAGAGGATGGGGCTGCCATCAGAGGGGGGGGGGAAGAGCAGGTGGATGGATTTTTCCAGGGGACAGGAACTAATTTCTGCACCATTCACTTCCGTCTCCTGCCGGCTTGTCACTTTTGCCGGATGCTTCCCCACTTCCTCCCTCCCAGGGGCTGTGGCTGCGCCCTAGGTGGCAGTGCACCCTAGGCATCTCTATTGTCCCAGAGGCTCGTGCTGAACAACATGTTAGCTCTAGTATTTTCTTCCTATGTTCCTCATCTTTAATAGCTCCTATTTCTTCTTCCCATTACTTAAGATATAGTGGTTCCCTGGGTTCTATTTCGTTTATCAATATTTTGTATATTTTAGATATTCTGCGCTCTACACACTGTGGTGTACTAAATTTTTTTATTGATCTCATCTTTCCTTTTCCTCTCAATGGCTTAGGTAGTGACTGTACAAAGTGTTGTAGTTGTGCATATCTCCATCTATCTAATGGCATAGTTCCCCATATCTGTGTGATTTCCTCAAATGTGCATATCCTATTTCCTTTCATTATATCTAATAATAATTTCAGCTTTTTTTGCCCATCTAGTGAAGTATATGTGTTCCTCTTTTCCAGGTTTAAAATAATTAGTGTCTATTAAAGAAATCAAAGGTGCATTATATTTCCAATTGTACTTTCTATTCAGAGTGTCCCATATCCTAAAAGTGTTTTGTGTGAGTGGATTTATTCCCTTAGCCATTTCCCTATACTGCCTTGGTATCCAGATCATCTTACTCAAATCTGCTCTACTTTGTATATTTTCTATATTCACCCAGTTTTTCCCTCCCTTATTATGAATCCAATCTGCTATCCTGGAGATGACTATTGCCTGATAGTATATCTTAAAATCGGGTGCTGCCAATCCCCCTGCCTTTTTCCTTTTAACTAAGGTTGCGTAAGAGACTTTAGGGCATTTGTGTGCCCAAATAAATTTTAGCGCTATGGCACGTAGTTTCCTAAAATATTCCTGTGGTGTTTTAATAGGTATCATCTGGAATATATATATTAACTGTGGTAATGCTATCATTTTTAGTGCATTTATTCTCCCTATCCAAGAGAGGGGTCTATGTCTAAGCCTGTTCAATTGTTCTTAACCTTATTGAGCATTGGGATGTAGTTAGCCTTATATAATAATTCTATTGATCTTGTTAGTTTGATCCCCAAGTATCCCATTTCCTCCTTACGCCATGTAAAGGGGAGTTCTGCTTGTATTTCTTGTTGTTCTTTCCTAGGGGTGGTTATATTTAATATCTCTGAATTAGCTGTATTAATTTTAAAATTTGTCAGCTTTCCATATTGGTTTAACTCCTTCACTGGGTTGGGTAATGACCTCCCAGGGTCGGAGACATAAAACAGCACATCATTGGCATATGCCGCCACTTTGAGCTCCCTCTCACTGATATTCACCCCCGAATATCCTCACTCCTCCGTATTGCCATCAATAAGGGTTCAAGTGCTATCACAAACCGCATCGGCAAGAGGGGGCAACCCTGCCTTGTGCCATTGAACAACTTCAACACAGGGGAGAGGGTCCCATTTATTCTGATCCTTGCTGTAGGATGATAAAAGGCCACCTCATCATCTTGCCTCCGATCCCCAAGTATTTTAATGTACCCATCATGAAGCCCCAGTCTACCCTATCGAATGCTTTTTCAGCATCAGTCGACAGGAGTACGACTGGGGCTCCTCTCCTTGTTTCATGTATTACCGAGAGTGTTCTCAGACTGTTATCCCTTCCCTCTCTTCCAGCTACAAACCCCACCTGATCTTCATGGATCCATCCCGGTAGGAGTGGTTTAAGCCTCTCAGCAATTATTTTAGTAAATATCTTTGTATCTATATTTAACAAGGATATCGCTCTGTAGCTTGACGGGGGACTGGGATCCTTCCCTTATTTCAAGATGAGGGTTATATAGGCTAATAATAATTCAGATCAAGATTTTTTGAAACTTTCTAGAATATAGTACAGAGTACCCATCAGGGCCCGGTCTCTTCCCCAGGGCCATATTTTTTATCGCTCTGAGCACTTCCTCTTGGGTAATTGGTGCCTCTAAATGGTCCAATTCTTCCCTAGGGGTCCCTGGGAAGTCCAGTTCCTGCAGGTACTCTTGTACCGCTAAATTTTCTTCTCCCTCGCCCTTATTTTCTTCTTTTTGTCTCACCTTATTATAATTGGCTATAATACTGATGGAATACTTTGACAAATTTACCATCTCTCCTTCTTTGTTTTCAATCTTGGGTACAAAAGGAGGCATTTTTTTTTCTTTTACCAATCTAGTCAGCCATTTCCCTGGTTTATTCCCCCATTGAGGTTTTTCTTTTATTACTAGATTAAACTTTTTTTTCCTCTTGTTCTAGTAATTCAGCCAACTCACCCCTCTTTATCATTAGTTCTTATCTCTCCTGGATGCCTTTAGGTCTAGTCTGTTGCTCTAGTTCCTGTATCTCCCTATATAGCCTACTCATCTTTTCTTTTTTTTTCGCTTTTCTTTTGCGCCCCTATACCCATCAAAATCCCCCTAATATACGGCTTGTGGGATTCCCACAACAGGGCCTTCGAGGTCCCTGGGGTATCATTAATGGTAAAGAATTCTTCCAGTTCTTGTTCTATCCTCTTTGTTACATCGATATCCTGCAGTACAGAATCATTTAATTTCCAAGTCATTCCCCCCGTGACTCTCCTCTTTACCTCGATCTGAACTACCACTGGGGCGTGATCTGATATAGAAATGGGTTTAATCATTGCATTTTTAAGGAGGGGGAGCATATAATGTTCCATTAGCACATAATCAATCCTCAAGTATGATCCACGTACCGAGGAATAGTATGTATAATCTCAATCTTTCGGGTGTCTTATCCTCCAGGTATCCACTACTTGATATTCTAATAATAGATTCTTTATATCTTTGGGCCATTAATCTAACCACCTTCCCTGTTGTATCTACCCCTGGGTCTATAGACACACTGAAATCTCCTGCTATTAGAAGTCTTCCCTCCTTAAATGCCCATAATTTTTTTAGGGTCTTCATGAGAAATTTCACTGGCTCTTTATTTGGGGCATAAAGGGTTGCAAGCGTACATTCCATATTAAACAGACTCCCTTTTATAAACAAGAACCTTCCCTCTGGATCCGCCAACTGCTCCTTAAGCCTGAAGCTCACATTTTTATTAAGCCCAATGGCTACCCCCCTTGATCGAGTCGATGTTGAGTCCCCATAGAATCACAGAGGAAACAAGTGCGTAAATAGCCTGTATCCTGAGGCATGTGCAATATGTGTTTCCTGGAGGCACACTATATCGGCCCCATAATAGTCTAATTCCTTATTAACCCTATATTTTTTACTAGGAGTATTGAGTCCCTCTACATTATAGCTTACTATATTTACTGTAGTCATACCATCAAAAAAGAGAGAGCAACCAGCTCTCACATTCCTTATGGATTTACCAGAGGTAACAATTGACTTGGCTCTTTTCTCCTCTCCCCACCTCAGTGTCAGACAGGAAGTGGGGGCCTCTTGATCGTAGGAGTATCTCAGACCCCAGGTAGGCCTGAAGAGAGAGAGAGAGAGACAGAGAGAGAGAAAAAAAAAAAGAGAGAGAGAGAGAGAAAAAAAAGAGAGAGAGGAAAGAGAGAGAGAGAGAGAGAGAGAGAGAGAGAGAGAGAAGAGAGAGAGAGAGAGAGAGAGAGAGAGAGAGAGAGAGAGAGAGAGAGAGAGAGAGAGAGAGAGAGAGAGAGAG
>BLSH010013009.1:722177-736557 GCA_018402905.1 Glandirana rugosa | reverse complement strand
CCACATATGTTCCCCATTGCATACCTCCCCCCCATTTGTTCCCCATTGCACCCCCACACATATATTCCCCACTGTATACAATGCAATCCATGGCCTCATCTGGAGGAGAGCGGCGCTGCTGCCTGTCCTCCCATAACAGATCCCGACAGTCCGAGAAGAGAAGGGAGGGGAAATTGCCGCAAGCCAGGACATTAAGGGTCTCCATCGCACCCGACCCGCCCCAGTTCCCTGTATCATGCCGCACCTCCGGCACTTCCAGCCGGATGCTCTTTGCACTGGCTCTCGCCTATCTATTCTCGCTGCCGCTGCTAGGGTTAGAATGCAGGCAGAAGATGGAGCTGAATCCCGGCAGGGGAGCGCGCTTACCCTGCAGGAAGCCCTCGCACAGCCGGAATTGACAAAACAGGCTGGAAGCCAGCACTGGAAAAAGGAGCCACAGATGTGGGGGAGGAGAGAGGGCAAGACACCAGGAATGGGGGAGATGGAGGGGGAGAATTGTGCGCAGAACGCGGTACATGCAGTCTGTATGCGCAGGTGAATTTTACTGCGCCCCCCCCAGCCTGGCACCGTAAGGCGGTTGCCTATGCTGCCTTATGGTGGTGCCGGCTCTGCATGTGAGAGTAAACGTATAAAATGCTAGACATTAGAATGAATAACTGAAATGATTATAGTAAAAAATTTTTATCAACGTCAACCTTCACTTCATTTTCAAGGCCATTTAGAACAATTATTGCAGTACTTTCAGGAGAGTCATTGCAAATGTTGTTGCTATTTTCATTGTGTTAAAGTGGTTGTAAACTCTCACATATACCCAGTGAAGTGAACAGCCTCAGATGATGCACAGAGAATAAACAAATCCTCCCTCATACAGTACCTTGAAAAAATATTCATACGCCTTGAAATTTTCCACATTTTGTCATGTTACAACCAAAAAAGTAAATGTATTTTTTTAGGATTTTATGTGATAGACCAACACAAAGTGACACATAATTGTGAAGTTGAAGGAAAATTATAAATGGTTTTCAAAATTTTTTACAAATATGTGAAAAGTGTGGCGTCCATTTGTATTCAACCCCCTGAGTCAATACTTTGTAGAACCATCTTTCGCTGCAATTACAGCTGCAAGTCTTTTTGGGGATGTCTCTGCCAGCTTTGCACATTTAGAAAGTGACATTTTTACCCCTTCTTTGCAAAATAGCTCAAGCTCTGTCAGATTGGATAGAGAGCGTCAGTGAACAGCAATTTTCAAGTCTTGCCACAGATTCTCAATTGGATTTAGGTGTGGACTTTGACTGGGTCATTCTAACACATGGATATGCTTTGATCTAAACCAGTGGTTCTCAACTCCTGTCCTCGGAACGCACTAACAGGCCAGGTTTGCAGGATAACTGAAATGCATCACAGGTGATATCATTTGCTGCTCAGTGATTGCAGTATTCTAGTCTGCATCTCCCCAAGGTAATACTTAAAATATGGCCTGTTGGCGGGTCCTGAGGACAGGAGTTGAGAACCACTGATCTAAACCATTCCATTGTATGTCTGGCTATATGTTTAGTGTCGTTGTCCTGCTGGAAGGTGAACCTCCGCCCCAGTCTCATGTCTTTTCCAGACTCTAACAGGTTTTCTTCTAAGATTGCCCTGTATTTGGCTCCATCCAACTTCCCATCCACTCTGACCAGCTTCTCTGTCCCTGTTTGAAGAAAAGCATTCCCACAACATGATGCTGCCATCACCATGTTTCAAGTTTGGGATCGTGTGTTCAGGGTGATGTGCATGTCAGTTTTAGGCCACACATAGCATTTAGCTTTTAGGCCTAAAAGTTTAATTAACAAACTGCAAACAGGATTTCTTATGGCTTTCTTGCAACAATGGCTTTCTTCTTGCCACTTTTTCCATAAAGGCCAGATTTCTGGAGTGCACGACTAATAGTTGTCCTGTGGACAGATTCTCCAACCTGAGCTGTAGTTCTCTGTAGCTCCTCCAGAGTTACGATGGACCTCTTGGCTGCATCTCTGATTAATGCTCTCCTTGCATGGCATGTCAGTTTAAGTTGACAGCCATGTCTTGGTAGGTTTGTAGTTGTGCCATACTCTTTCCATTCTCGGATGATGGATTTAACAGTGTTCAGTGAGATGTTTATAGCTTGGGATTTTTTTTATAACCTAACCCTGCTTTAAACTTCTTCACAACTTTATCCCTGACCTGTCTGGTGTGTTCCTTGGCCTCCACGATAGGGTTTGTTCACTAAGGTTCTGTAACAAACCTCCGAGGGCTTCACAGAACAGCTTTATTTATACTGAGATTAAATTATACACAGGTGGACTCTATTTACTAATTAGGTAACTTCTGAAGGCAATTGGTTCCACTAGATTTTAGTTAGGGGTATCAGAGTAAAGGGGGCTGAATACAAATGCACTCCATACTTTTCAGGTATTTGTAACACATTTTGAAAACCATCTATCATTTTCCTTACATTTCACATTTTCGGTTGCACGATGACAACCAAAATATTGCTCAGATTCCATGACTGAGGTTTACAACCACTTTAAAGTTGTCGAACAAATGTTTCTGAAATCACTTTGAAATTGAATGATGTTTTGTAAAGTATGTTACTGTTTCTGATCAATGCTCACTTTTCAAATTTGTATGACTATGCCCCTCACTGAAAAAAAAGAAATATGTTGCATTATTATAACTTAGCAACAGGGTCAATTTAAATAATTAAACTGTGCCACCCTGTAAAAATCAGAATACTTACCGGTTTGGTGGGTGGTTAAGTGAAATCTTCATTTTCTTACAGGGCTATGAGCACCACCGCTATCAAATTCCCAAGTGTGTTGAATAGCATTTCCCTTGTTGGGCACTGTGGTCCCTCCAGCCAGCTGCTACATCATTATAGTACACAGTACTGACAGAGGGGCCTGCAGAAGGAACAAAGGCGTGCAATGCGGGGGGGGGGGGTACATGCAGAAGTGAAGTAGGGAATTGCATCAATGTTCATGGCTCTGAAATAAGAGGAAAACTTGGACTTGTTGCACAGTTAAAGCGGAGTTCCACCCAAAAGTGGAACTTCCACTTTAAGGGAAGGTGACCACCCCGACATGCCACAATTGGCATGTAATCGTTTTGGGGGGGCAGCGGGGATCCCGTTTTGACAGGGTCCCAGCTGCACTTCCTGTCCTGGCTCTGCGCACAGGAAGGAAGTTCACCTTTTCCCCCCTCCCACCCGGCGATCTTCTGGAACTTGTCATACGCCGGCCATTCACAAAGTGCAGCGTGACTCGCGCATGCGCAGTGCGCGCCCGACTTTGAAATCAAAGCCGGGCGTCCACACTTGTGATGTTGCTGCCGCACGGAGGAGGGGGAGAAGAACAAAGCACTGAGTGGCTGCATTGCTGGAGCCTGGGACAGGTAAGTGTCTGATTATTATAGAGGATATTGTGTAGCGCTAGTTGAGACTGGGAGATTATTAATCACAAGAGTGACTGAAAAAATACAAGATTAAAGTGACGTGTGGCAAAATAGTAAAAACGTGACTGTCCAATGCTTAAAGTGAATGTGAATAATCACAACATAAAAATATGTGTAACCACATATGAATAAAACTGTATAAATAAAAAACATATATACAAAATGTCACCATCTGAAGGAAGTCTCCCTTCAAATAACATGAACCCAAAAGTGTAAAAGCAGTTCTCAAAATTAAGATAATAGTATGTGGCAGGAAATACAATATGATCCACCACTAATCAAAATCATGAAAAATGTATTAGAAAGTTACAGAAAGTTCAAACTGTCAAAAAGTTTATATAAAGCTTCAAAATCTAGGTCTTTTTTCCATCTATATTTGGCATACCGTGAGAACCCCTGGAGATCTAGGTTGGTGAAAACCATCAGTCTACATTACCCTGAACACGACTTACCAGACAGCGAAGCACCAGTCTGATGACACCATTATGTGAATAAAGCCGGGGCTCCACCTTCCATGAGAAAAACTGGCGTCTCTCAATTTCATTGGCTATCTGGTAAGCCTTTAATCTTCCTAGAGTCAGGGGTCCACAGTCCCTTTCTAGGGACCTTTGAAGTTTCAGATGCCCTGCTAGGATTCCCTAGATTTTGAAGCTTTATATTAACCTTTTGACAGTTTTAACTCTCTGTAACTTTCTAATACGTTTTTCATGATTTTGATTAGTGGCGGATCATATTGTATTTCCTGCCACATACTATTATCTTAATTTTTACACTTTTGGGTCCATGGTTATTTGAAGGGAGACTTCCTTCAGATGGTGACATTTTGTATATATGCTTTTTTATTTATACAGTTTTATTCATATGTGGTTACACATATTTTTATGTTGTGATTATTCACATTCACTTTAAGCATTGGACACTCACTTTTTTACTATTTTGCCACACGTCACTTTAATCTTGTATTTTTTCAGTCACTCTTGTGATTAATAATATTCTCCCAGTCTCAACTAGCGCTACAAAATATCCTCTATAATATACTCACACACAATTTGTTTGATTGTGGTGTTGGCAGCTGTTGTGACTCACACTTAGCGCGATATTTCCCTTTTCACTTTTCACACGCAAGTGTCTGATTATTAAAAGTCAGCAGGTAAAAAGATCCTCTCATGGGAGGATATCAATACTTATTTTAACCTACAAGGCCACCTACCCTTCTGGACATACAGACAACTACACAACTTTCTCTCCTCTCTGGACAAAGACAAGCTCCATAGGCCTCTCTCCCCATTTGAAACGATCAGTCTTAAAGGGGAAGCAAGTAACAAAACCACTTCTCTATCATATAATTGGCTACTAACATCCAGAGATATGGAGCCCCCCAAATCCCGTCTCCTTTGGGAACGATCACTGCAAACTATGTACACAGACGATCAATGGCTGAAGGCTAACATCTTCACCCACAAGTGCTCAATCAGCACTAGATCACAAGAAATGTCCTACAAGTTACTGACTCATTGGTACGCGACCCCCACCAAACTTAGAAAATGGTACCCCACAACCTCAGACATCTGTTGGCGTTGTAACCAAAACAAAGGCACTCTGGTCCATATATGGTGGGAATGCCCAGCCATAACCACCTATTGGAACACAGTGAAATCCACGATTAAACTCACTGACACCAATATAGCATTAACACCATCGTGTTGCCTACTCCACATCACCCCAGGGCCACTGAAAAGATACAAGAGATCCCTTACCAGGCACCTGCTAACTGCAGCGAAGTTACTTATTCCAAGATACTGGAAAACTACACATACCCCCACATTGAAGGAATGGCTGTATGAAACCGATCTAATCTATAATATGGAGGAAACTGCTGCTATTGCCAACGAGACATCTGAACAGTTTCATAAACTGTGGACTCCTTGGACTATATTCCGCTACTCAGATAATTACACAACCCTGACCACACACCAATTTACCCCCCAACCTAACACATAAATAGACTATACACTGCCCATAAACTAAGATGTCTACATAAAACAATACTCCAAAGAGTCCAATTACCACATCGCCCACCTGATTTATTACCTAAATCAAGATCGCCAAACCTCAGTCTACTAACTCTAACAGACCTGAATGCAGGTGCCAGCGTTCACCAGATCCCCCCCCCCCCCCAGTTCCTGACACAGCTTGTACCCATCAGGGGTGTCGGTACGGGGTGCGGGATCCCCATAACACAACACACTGTACCCCTCAATTTTTCCAAACACGATGAAAGAGCGCTGGCCCCTTAACCTAGGAATTAAGCCCAACATAATACCCCGGTCATGTACGCACCCTGATTTTATGCAATGCTAATATAGGTTTGTTACTACCTCTACCCCGATGTTCAAATGTTTGAACTGCGTGTCAATTCCTAATAGACACTGTATGTAAAACGTTTTTTCTTTTTCTATAACATGACTGTGTTCTGAAAAATCTTACTAATAAAAGCTTATTGATTAAAAAAAAAAAAAAAAGTCAGCAGATACACTTTTTGTAGCTGCTGACTCTTAATAGGGTGGAACTCCGCTTTAAGGCTGAACCCCAGCCTTACTCTCAGTCTTGCACATTTGTACAGGCTTCTCCCAGTACTGAACTTCATCTAGCCCTTTTCTTCAGAGTCTTACTCTCCTTGGCCCACCCCTTTCATTCACTGTAAAGGTGTTTTTCAATAATGGAGGCTCAGCATCAAATGTGGGCATTTCCTGGGGCAGTCTTCCTGCAAATGCAGCCTGCCTAAAAACACCTACTCCAGATTGGCATCCACCAATCAATGCATTTTGGTATTTGCATAACTTCTCTGAAGAACCAGCCCACTGCTTGAATCATGAGTAAGGGTTCTTAAGAAGAGAAATACCAAGGCAGGGTGCTGTGAGGTTTTCAGTAAGCTATGTACAGCGCCATGCTGGCCCCTGCAATCAGCCACATTCTGCCTGCATTGAATAGAGAAGCAAAGAGACTCAATTATTAAATCACTGGGACTAAGACGAGGTATATAATAAATAAATGAAAAAAGGTATCTCTACTTTCGTGGGGAAAAAAAATTAAATTATATAATATATATATGTATATAATACAGTGAGAGAAAAAAGTATTTGATCCCCTGCTGATTTTGTATGTTTGCCCACTGACAAAGAAATGATCAGTCTATAATTTTATTGGTAGATTTATTTTAACAGTAAGCAACAGAGCAACAACAAAAAAAATACAGAAAAATCAACATCTCCAGTCCCTGATACATTTAGATCAGGTGGGCTTTATACTAACCAGGGAAGCGCGAAACAATACCACTAAGGCCCTAAACCTCATCTATGTGGCCTCTACTAACCGTGTACCCTGCGTCTTTCTTAGTACTGATGCCGAGAAGGCGTTTGACAGGGTAAACTGGAACTTTATGTTCCCTGTCCTTCGCCACATAGGTCTGGGGGGGGCTATGATGGGCTGGATAGCCGGTATATACTCACAACCCACAGCCCAAGTGAAAGCGAATGGTATTTTGTCAACTCCTTTCCCTATCAGTAATGGGACGCGACAGGGGTGCCCTCTCTCCACTCTCCTTTTTGCACTCTCATTAGAACCCTTCTTATGCAGGATAAGACTCAACGCTGACATTACGGAATTGACTATCGATAAAACCCAATATAAGATCTCTGCATATGCTGACGACCTTCTGGTCACAATCACCAACCCCATCATTTCCCTCCCCAACCTCATGAAAGAATTTCAAATGTATGGCCGGCTGGCGAATCTTAAAATTAATTTTGACAAATCAGAGGCGATGGGAGTCTCGCTTCCCGATAGCCTCTTGCAGAATCTGAAATCCAACTTCAAATTCAATTGGAACCCCTCGATGATAAAATATTTAGGTACGTACATACCGGCGGACCCATCCCGCACGTTTGCCGTAAACGTCCCATCTCTGGCAACGACCACCCGTAATCTATTAGAGAAATGGCACAATGGACTCCACTCGTGGTTTGGGCGCTGCAATCTTATTAAAATGATGGTATTGCAGAAATTTCTATTTTTATTTCAAGCCCTTCCGATAACTATACCTCCGACATACCTCAAGCAAATACAGTCCCTATTCACCCGCTTTATTTGGGCCCACAAAAAACCCCGCCTTTCACGGATGCATCTAACTTTACTGAAACAGTTTGGTGGCCTTGCTGTGCCAAACATTAGGAGATACGATTTAGCAGCCCACTTGAGTAGGATGATCGACTGGGGACGACACGCAGACCGGAAACTCTGGGCACAGATAGAACAGAGACAATCACACATCCCTCTGAAAAGTGCACTATGGTGCCACGACCTCATCCCATCGAACATAAAAACTCATCAGCTAATTGGTACAACACTCAGTCTGTGTGCTCAAATAATTAAACAGACTCCGTTGACCACACGGGAATCCCTGATCTACCCTATTTTGGGCAATCCTCTATTCCCCCCAGGCCTCTCCACCCGAGATTATAGCCACTTACAGGATGCGGGACTTGACCGCGCCACAGACTTCCTGCAGAATGGACGCTGGTCAACCTTTGCCGAACTAACAGATCATGGGGGTAAATACCACCTACCGTTCTGGCCAGCCCTCCGCTTACATCACTTTCTTCAATCACTTCAGAACCCGAGCAGATATCACAGACCCCTTACGACCCTTGAGGAATACTGTACAGGCACTGACGACCTTACTCAAATTCTTTCCAAATGCTACTCCCTATTAAATACACCGACAGAGCAGCCAACACTACCATGGGTGAACAAATGGGAAGCTGACCTTGAGCGCACATTTACGACCATACAAATCCAAAACATGATACGATTTACTCTTAAATCATCCATTAGCATAAAATCCAGGAAGCGAATTACAAAATACTCACCAGGTGGTATTACACACTTGTTGAACTCCATGCATGCTTTCCAACGTCTACAGACCAATGTTGGCGTTGCCGAGCAGACAAAGGGACTATGCTTCATATATTCTGGTCCTGCCCACTAATGCAACAATACTGGGCGACAATACACACCATAGCACAAAAATTTACGGAATATCAGATCCCGAAAGACCCGGCATTCTTTCTTCTCCACATCTCCCAGATCCCCACCAAAATATATAGCAGGTCTGTCTTACGACATCTTCTAAATGCAGCCAAATCCTGTATCTCTCTGTCCTGGAAAAAACAGGATCCGCCCCCTATAGCGAGCTGGTTTCATAAGGTAGAAATAAATAAAATGGAGGACTTGATGCTCTCCCGCCAGCGCAAGTGGGAGAAATATAATAAAACATGGAGTCTATGGAATATCTTTGTATTGTCTGACGAAGGCAAGGCACTACTTACGGTTACTCCCACTTAAAATGGGGCCCGCTTGCTGCTGGCGGTGGTTTGCCTGGTGTCCACACAGACACCATCACCGCTCCGTACACTTTTACTCCATCCCATATTCTCTACTTCTCTTCTCCCTTACCCCCCCTCCCCCCCCTTTTTTTTTTTTCTTCTTCTTTCTCTTATCTTACTCTTTTCCTTCTGCTCCCCCCGCTACCCACCTTCCACTTCTTTTATTCTCCTCTTCACTCTTGAAAATTGAAAAGCAGGTCACCGAGAGGGGTTCATAGTTTCTGCGAGAAAGGCGGCCAAACTTATGAAGGGACAGCGGGCTAGAGACTCTAAGGGATGACATTGTATATGGAGAAATAACTCTGAGCTGTCTATCGACTGTCTGTACACACTATAGTGGATATGTGTTGCCTTTTCGCATGTTTTTGTTGTATTATGTTGTATTATGTTGTCACTTGCCCTCATCGGGTGTTAATAAAGATTATATTTGAAAAAAAAAAAATACAGAAAAACCGCACTTCAAAAAAGTTATAAATGTATTTGCATTGTAATGAGTGAAATAAGTACCGTATTTGAGACATTCGCAAAACATGACTTTGTACTTGGTGGCAAAACCCTTGTTGGCAGAGGTCAGATGTTTCTCATCTCATCTCAGGAGGGATTTTGTCCCACTCCTCTTTGCAGATCCTCTCCAAGTCATTAAGGTTTTTGAGGCTGACATTTGGTATCTCGAACCTTCAGCTCCTTCCACATATTTATATATGGGATTAAGGTCTGGAGACTGGCTATGCCAATCCAGGACCTTAATGTGCTTCTTCTTGAGCCACTCCTTTATTGCCATGGCTGTGTGTTTTAGGTCATTGTCATGCTGGAATACCCACCCACGACCCATTTTCAATGCCCTGGCTGAGGGAATAAGGTTGTCACCCAAGATTTGACAGTACACGGCAACACCCATCCTCCCTTTAAAGCGGTGAAGTTGTCCTGTCCCCTTAGCAGAAAAACATCCCCAAAGCATAATGTTTCCACCTACATGTTTGACACTGAGGATGGTGTTCTTGGGGTCATAGTCAGCATTCCTTCTCCTCCTCCAAACACGGCGAGTTGAGTTGATGCCACAGAGCTTGATTTTGGTCTCATCTGACCACAACACTTTCACCCAGTTCTCCTCTGAATCATTCAGATGTTCATTAGTAAACTTCAGACGGGCCTGTACATGTGTTCTTGAGTAGGGAGACCTTGCGGGCGCTGCAGGATTTCAGTCCTTCACGGAAGTGTGTTCCCAATTGTTTTCTTGGTGACTATGGTCCCAGCTGCCTTGAGATTATTGACAAGATTCTCCAGTGTAGTTCTGGGCTGACTCCTCACCGTCCTCATGATCATTGAAGCCGTGAGGTGAAATCTTGCATGGAGCCCCAGACCAAGGGAGATTGACAGTTATTCTGTGCTTCTTCCATTTGCGAATAATCGCACCAACTGTTGTCACCCTCTCATCATGCTGCTTGTCAATCGTCTTGTAGCCCATTCCAGACTTGTGTAGGTCTACAATCTTGTCCCTGACATCCTTGGACAGCTCTCTGGTCTTGGCCATGGTAGAGAGATTGGAATCTGATTGATTACTTCTGTGGAAAGGTGTCTTTTATCCAGGTATCAAGCTGATATTAGGAGCACTCCCTTTAAGAGAGTGTTCCTAATCTCAGCTCATTACCTGTATAGAAGACACCTGGGAGCCAGAAATCTTGCTGATTGATAGGGGGATCAAATACTTATTTCACTCATTAAAATACAAATGTATTTATAACTTTTTTGAAATGCGTTTTTCTGAATATATTTTTGTTATTCTGTCTCTCACGGTTAAAATAAACCTACCATTAAAATTACAGACTGATCATTTCTGTGTCAGTGGGCAAATGTACAAAATCAGCAGGGGATCAAATATTTTTTTCCCTCACTGTATGCAATTGTGGCTCAAGTCATATGGTAATTGAATGTTATTAACCACTTCAACCCCGGAAGGATTTACCCCCTTAATGACCAGGCCATTTTTTGCAATATGGCACTGCATCGCTTTAATTGACAATTGCGCAGTCATGCGACGTTGTACTCAAACAAAAGTGACGTCCTTTTTTTCCCACAAATAGAGCTTTTGGTGGTATTTGATCACCTCTGCATTTTTTTTTTTTGCGGTATAAACAAAAAAAAAAACGAAATTCTGAAAAAAAAAAAAATATATATATATATTTTTTACTTTATGCTATAACACATATCCAAAACAAATGTATTCATCAGTTTAGGCCAATACATATTCTTCTACATATTTTTGGTAAAAAAAAAAAAAAAAAATATCGCAATAAGCGTATATTGATTGTTTGCACAAATGCTATAGCGTCTACAAAATATGGGATAGATTTAGGGACTTAGGCGGCGATCTGCGATTTTTAGCGGGACTGACATTGCGGCAGACAAATCTGACCCCAAGTGACACTTTTTGGGGGCCAGTGACATTATTACATTGATCAGTGCTATAAAAATGCACTGATCAATGTATAAATGACACTGGCAGGGAAGGGGTTAACACTAGGGGGTGATCAAAGGGGTTAACTGTGTTCCCTGGGTGTGTTCTAACAGTAGGGGGGATGGGCTGCGTGGGAAAATACAGAGATCGCTGTTCCCGATCACTGGAAACAGCAGATCTCTGAGATGTACCCTGTCAGAATGGGGATCCATCTTGTTTACATAGGCAGATCCTCGTTCTGCCTCTGTGTACCGCGATTGCGGGAGGACCCGCTGTTTCACATGCACGGACCACCGTACAGGTACCGCAATTTGTGCAATAGAGCCAAACTGCCAATATATATATATATATAGATAGATATATATATAGATAGATATATATATATATATATATATATAGATAGATATATACACATACATACAACACACACACACACAGTGGCTGATCGGCAAGTGGTTAAAAATTACCCTTCCCTTTTAATCTGCAGCATTGTAATTATCTGTAAAATGCAATGCAATATAGCTACCTGGAGGTGTTCTGTACATACTGTACATGGTTATGCACAACACCCCCTGAAAACGTAATGTCCTGCTTGTGTGATTGGCTTACTGATTTTCCCAGAAATCTGCACTAAGATACAAGTCCGATTTTTGGCATTGTAGAAACAAAAATGTAATTTTTGGTGAGATACTCTGAAAGGGATGCAGACCTTGACCATTTCCTCACTAGAGCCATGGACACAAATAGCTGTTTTTCAGAATAACAAAAGTTAGGAATCTGCAACAAAAGTTTGTTAAAATCCTTACAATGTAATGTACATAGATCAGTGTTTTTCAACTCCAGTCCTCAAGGCACACCAACAGGTCATGTTTTCAGGATTTCCATGAGTTTGCACAGGTGATTTGATCAGTTTCACTGCCTTAGTAATTACCACAGCTGTTTCATCTGAGGGAAATCCTGAAAACATGACCTGTTGGTGTGCCTTGAGGACTAGAGTTGAAAAACCCTGACATAGATCACCCAGAGGGGAATGTTTTTTTGTCAACAAAAGTGGAGTTCCTCTTTAACATGTTAACGAGCGGGGAAAAGAGGAACCAGGGAAGGCAAAACAGATATAGCCTCAGCTTTAAATGTCATTTCCTGAGATTTATTTGGCTTCAATGCCTTTCTGAATCCATAATCTGGAGCAAACATGTAGTCAAATCAGATGCAGCTGCCATTCAGGTATTCTGACAGCCACCACCAGGGAGATTTGTGTATCTGTACGGTATAGCGTGGATGGAGGAATCACTTTATTTTTTTTTCATTCAGCCTGCCTATTCACAGGCCTCAGCAGAATGTACATGAAACGAATCAAAGACAAATACACCTTAGGAAATAACATTTTCAGAAACAGGGATCAGCTTGTGTCATCTCCGACGCCCCTGTCTGGCTTGCACAATTGGAACTGGCTGGATGCTGTAATCCCTTTATTTGACTATTCTCACACAGGCTTTTTCTACTGAGGAGTGGTTTGATCTTCCATCACAGACAGCAAGGTTGGTAATTGGTACTGCCTGCATATTACTGATTGTTTTAGGATTTGATGGCAACCTTCACGTCTGAATTAAAAGTTATGCTTACTGATACCTACATGCCAGCCTTTTTGACTATTCCCATTATGGATTTTACATGGAAGTGTGATCTCCCACAACTGGTATGATTATATTAGAGGTCCTGGGCGCTGTTTTTTTTCTGGTATTCCACTTGACCACTAGTCCAAGTGTTTCTACAGCAGCCTGGGGCAGCCTTAGGTGTACTTACTCACACAACTATATGGTTTATGGACTTGGTATATAAGTTTTTATTTTTAACAATATGCTGCAGCACTTTTTTTCAGTTTAGGGACTAGCTGTAGTGGTTAGTGAGTGCATACTTGCAAATGTTTTAGCAGAGCTGACTTTTTCTGTTGCAGGGTCTTGGATCCTTGATGTGTCTCAGGAAGTGACCTTCCACAGTTGCTCCAAATTGCCTGTCTATTATTATACAGGATTTATATAGCGCCAACAGCTTGCGCAGCGCTTTACAATATGAGGGCAGACAGTACAGTTACATTACAATTCAATACATGAGGAATCAGAGGGCCTTGCTAGTTAGAGCTTACAATCTAGAAGGGAGGGTCAAGTGAAACAAAAGTTAATAACTTTGGGGGATGAACTTATGAAGAAAATGAAAATGTAGTTGTTAGGTGTGGGTAGAATAAGCTTCTCTGAAGAGGAGGGTTTTCAGGGATCGTCTAAAAGCTAATAGAGTAGGAGATAAATCGGACCGGTTGGGGTAAAGAGTTCCATAGGATTGGAGAGGCTCTGGAAAAGTCCTGGAGGCAAGCAAAGGAGGAGGCGACGAGGGGGCTAGAGAGCAGGAGGTCTTGAGAGGAACGTAGAAGAATGAATAGGTTAGTATTTTGAGACTAGCCTGGTAATGTAGCTGGGGGCTACATTGTGGATGGCTTTGTAAGTTGTTGTATTTTGTGGCTAGCTCGTTGGTGGAACGGCTCTTATCGGAATTAGCTATCGTGTTGGTAGTCGGATAGCGGCGTAAGGTTCCAGGATCCGCATCAGGACCTGAGACTTGAGAGGAAATTCGGGGTGTAGGTTAGTGACAGGTTTAGAACGGCGGAGTTGGAGGCGTTGTAGAATTTTTATTGGTTACTGTGTTGTTTCGAGAATTAAGTAAGGGACCAGTAGAGAGCGGAAATGACGTTGAGGGAAGAGTGATCGAATGGAGATGTATCCGATAGGGGGGAAGTTAGGTAGTACTTACGACGACGGCCCGAGTAGGTGGAATGGTTAGTGAGACACAGACGATGAAGAGAGACAGTTAGGGAGGTGACCGAGGGTGAGTGGGTTACTTAAAATTAAGTTTTATGTTGTTGAATGTTTCGGTAGGTGTTACATCGGGGGTCGATGTAATGGTCCGATCAGAGTTTTATGATTGGATAAGTAAGAAGATGCAAGGAGAGTTCTGGAGG
>BLSH010013009.1:648905-669894 GCA_018402905.1 Glandirana rugosa | reverse complement strand
CTAAAACACCGACGTGACAAAATCACCATATATAATACAGCCACAGCATTGCTATATACAGTGCAGCCACAAAATCACCACATATAATACAGCCACAGCATTGCTATATACAGTGCAGCCACAAAATCACCATATATAATACAGCCACATCATTGCTATATACAGTGCAGCCACAAAATCACCATATATAATACAGCCACATCATTGCTATATACAGTGCAGCCACAAAATCGCCATATATAATACAGCCACAGCATTGCTATATACAGTGCAGCCACAAAATCGCCATATATAATACAGCCACAGCATTGCTATATACAGTGCAGCCACAAAATCATCATATATAAATACAGCCACAGCATTGCTATATACAGTGCAGCCACAGAATCGCCATATATAATACAGCCACAGCATTGCTATATACAGTGCAGCCACAAAATCGCCATATATAATACAGCCACAGCATTGCTATATACAGTGCAGCCACAGAATTGCTTTATACAGCCATATACAATATAGCCATGTACAGCCATATGCACCACAGCCACTGAATTGCCATATACAGCACAGCCACAGTTAGAATATAAAGTACAGCCACACTTGGATATGCTGATAATGTGGCTGTACTTTGTAATGACTGTACCTTCCATAAGTTCCATGCCATGCTGTATGTCTGTCCACCTGCCGCTGGAATTTCACACCTGCTCCCACAGTCACCTCTCTCTCCGCCCAGACTCTTCTGAGCACATCACTCCACTTAGGAAAGGCTGTGGCCTGCAGCAGCCGGCCAGAGCAGTGATCTTGTATTAGGACCTGAGGTGCCATAATAAAAGAAAAAGTCACTCACTGCTCTCACCTCCTGGGGTCCATCGTCCAGGAAAATATAATTGAAGCCCTCAAGCCTAAGCAGTGGTAATGTGGCTCTGCGCTGCTGCAACAGAGAAGAACAGGGGATCGGAGGAGCACACTGGGGCAGAGGAGGAGGACGCGGAAAAGGAGGACACGCAGGGAACAGCCTAGGCGGGGGACAGCTGTGATTACCAATCTCCCTGCATGGATTTTTAGCTCACAGCCGCTTCTCCTCCTCTCCCTGTGAGCTAAAAAGCCATGCAAGGAGATCGGTAATCACAGCTGTCCCCCGCCGCACTGATCACGGGACCCTGGCTGTGTGAAACTGGCCCACTGAGCCATCGGCCCACCGGGAAACTCCCGGTAGTCCAGATGGCCAGTACAGGCCTGTACAGGCCTGTACGTACTTCACGATCGGGACCTGTCTGGCCTTTTCTTTTTCCCCATACTTTGGAGCCCAGGAAAGTTTTCATTCACACCAGTAACCATCCTTTCCGGAACTGAGGAGGACAAAGTTTAAACCCACTACCAGAGGCGTTTTTCGATTCCTGTCATGGGAATCCATCTTATCTGGTAAGTGGGATGTTTGACCAGGGT
The DNA here is from genome assembly GCA_018402905.1 of Glandirana rugosa. Lineage (NCBI taxonomy): Eukaryota > Metazoa > Chordata > Amphibia > Anura > Ranidae > Glandirana > Glandirana rugosa. The sequence goes on along the minus strand of BLSH010013009.1, from coordinate 668,448 downwards.
GCCTGGTGAAGGATTACCACAACACCACAGGGTGTTTCAGCGGATTGTTTTCAGGTTCACTGTTTGATGCATCCACTTCTTTTTGACTGCCCACCTGAAATTGGAAATTCCACTGTTCAATTAGACTGGCTGGAGATCGGATGGTCTTGAACATCTGGATTTTGCGGCACTATTTCTAACATTTGCACATTGTTTATGCACTTTTTGCACCATTTGCACGGATTGCCTCAGAGACTTTTTGCACTTTATCGTATGCATTTTGTATCAGCTATGTATGTCTAGAATATCATTAATGCTAAACATGGATTGCTTTAACCATTACATTTGATTATACTAAGCAGCACTTGCACTTTGTTTGTATATACATTTTTTTCACATTATGTCTAGTAGGAGCCTGTGATAGGTGATCAGCAAGACATTCACGCAATTAGGTGGAACGCGGTTTCCCTTTTTTTCTATATATTTTTTGGGTATTCTTTACTCACACACGTGCAGCTCCTTTCACTCATTTATTCATTCACATATGTGATTTCCCATACCCGATTCCTTTGCGCTGGTTTTTTACACTCATCAGTAATTCATTGCTTATTTAAAAATAATGTTTTTTACAAACGTTTTTTTCCATTGATACATGTCCCTCAGGGCAGTACCTGGACCCCCATATCTTTTGTATGCCCAATAACTTACATCTAAGCCCTCAAAATGGGCACTTTTTTTTCTCCAGTTTGTGTCCCATAGACTTCAATGGGGTTCCTTATTCGGCTCTGGATTTTCCTGATGTTCAAGAATATGGCGCAAACCGAACAGGGGGTCATTCAGCCCATATCTATTGAGGACTTCGTCAAAAAAACTTAGGCATGATGGCTGTGGGCTGGGCTATTCTATGCTGGCCAATATTTTTTTTTTCTTTGCCATGTCAATTTTTTTTTTTAGGTATCAGTATAATCTGACAGTCTAAGAATTCCTGTGCCCTTCAATGGATTATAACAAAAGGGAATATTAGATAAACTTTGATTAGCTTTGCACTTATTAGACTTGAATAATGCCAACAGACATGAAGATGCTCAGGTACTAGGCTAAGAAACTGAGTGGAGAAAGTCTTTCAGCTACTGGCATAACAATATCTTTAAAACAGAAAAGATTCTTCGCTCATTTTGATCCTGAGGGAGGAACTTTCAGTTAGACACAAGAAACAGGACTCTATCCAAAAACTATAAGAGCTTTGGGCAAAATTAGACTTTGAAAGGAACCTGTCAGATTAGAAATATAGGAGGCACGATCTTGTTTCCAAACATGCAGGCTCCAGCTATCATCATTCAATATTTACTAAATCACTGACCCAGCAGTGGATTCTAGGTACCCCAACTGCTTGTATACACATGCACATTCCAGGTATGCAAGTTACCAGGTAGTGAATATATAGAGATAAATGCCCCAAGAGCATGCACGAAAACAAGACCAGTGTCAGTACTATTTATATCCAGACATTCTCACTATTTTTTCCACACCAATTGAAAAATAAAAAAGGTTAAAATGTGGGGTTAGCTATGGTATTGCTAAAAACTAAGAATAAACTGAAATGTTGCTAAGGCAGTTGACACATGAGTTAATTGTTCAGGAAAAGAAAAGTACCAGTAGAGAAGCTTGTGACTAGTTTCTTCTCATCGGTTGGTCCTGGCTTATCTACTGAGACTGACTTGTTATTCAGATTCTTCTTCTGTTTTCATTACACATTACTTAATTTATTAACTTATTTGTTTTGGTTCTTTGTATGTATGGATTGCATGGGTTGTTATCGACATGTGGTGAAAATTTCATGTCAATAGCACCTATAGATATATATTTACCTAGAAAAATGGTGATGTGTTCAATACTTATTTTACCCGTTGTATATTACATTTTTGTTTTGTGGTTTAGTGCCGCTTTAAATTTTGCAGAATATATGAACATTTCCCATGTTTAAAAGCTTGTCATTCATGTAATATTAAAAAGGAATTAAAACCGATGTGACGTGACTAGGTTCAGTCTTCAGGAATAAATGTGTTGTTTATTATTTCTACACAGCTGCTAGATGGGGGAAAAGGAGAAAATAAAACCATAAAAAAACACCTAAATCAATGTATGAATTTTCTAAATACTTGCTTAGATATTTAAATATTTTATGTACATGTAAAAGCTAACTGATCCCAGTTTAATTCTACTGCCTGCATCATTAGAAGGCATTTCACCGCTTTCCCTTTACTCATTACTTGTCCGTGCCACCTGGAAATTACAAATAATTTCTCTGATCGCATAAAGAGATAATGGGCAAATCACTGGGGAAATTATACAGTAGCCAGAGCATCTAAAAGGAGGAACAGCATAATTACAGAGTTCTAAAAATAACATAAAAACAGCCAAAGTGAGAAAAATGGGAAGAACAAAGAATCTCTCTAACAGATGTAACCAATATGCATATACTGTATAAGGTCTGCATGAAAAATTTGTTCTGAATTACACTTAATTACACTAAACATTTGCGTTCCTGGTGACTATTAAGAGTAATTTTCTACTTGAAAAAAGCCACAGAATAAAATATGAACCCAAAGGGGGGGCGTGGCCTGTGAGAACGGACGCATAGCCAGGAAGCTCCGCAGCATCTATAGCTATCCACAGTCATCCTCACGCCTGCATCTCGGGTGAGCTAACCTACACCCAGCATCCATCTCCCGGACACCTCCTCAGCTCACCAGGCCAAAAATTACGCGGCGCAAACGTCCAATCTGGCCATAATTGAGCCCGAGGCTTTTGCAGCCTACTCGTTCAGCACCCAAGGATGCTCATCCTCTCAGCCAGGTAGCCATCCGCCATCACAGCTGCACCAGATCACCCAGGAACACCCATAAAAGAGTGGCCCCAATACAATGAAACAAACAAAGACAGGGCTCCCATACCCTACCCACAAGAGGCCTTCTCACAGCTCACTGAGGCCTGCTGCGGCCCCCATCTTGACACCTAAATCCACCAATGCCCAAGCCTCTGAAGGACTAACCACAGCCAAGATCCACTTTACATCGCCCTCATACAATACTGCGATCTAACAAAACAAAGTGCCTCCAAATCACCCCACAAACAGCAAGGTGATCGGCGGCCATATTGGTACACCTACTCTCCTCAGGGTCAGCACCTGACAGGGATGGCACCCTAAAACATTAACCCTGAAGTGGTGTGACCGGGTCCCGAATGAAATGGCTGCATACCAATACTGCTCTGATCCACGGCGACACCCAGAGCTCAACCAACCAGGTGAACAACTCCAATCAGGCAGCGACCGACACCGACAATCACAAGACCATTGGACAATGTCCAAAAGGAGACAGGAAAAATCTGCTCCGCATAAGCTGACTGAATACTACCCACCACCGATTAGGTCTCCTCTCCCAGATGGTGCCAGCGGACTGTCAGTAACTGCACGCAACCATACAGCTGAAACATCGCAGACACATTCTGCTCTACTCTCACCTAGCTATCCCAACAACACAGGACCAGCATCAGCTACATCCACCCCATCTTCCAGCCGAGCCAAATCAAAGCTGAAGCTTTCACAGGCGGAGGACTACGGACCTGAGATAGGCCCATTCACGCACTCACCTCAAGCCAATATGATACCTAGCTCAATTGCAGGGTTTCCTACCACAAACCAGCCTGTGCTGGATACCACTCTAAAAGGACATGCTCATGGCAGTACAGAGCTCAATCCACACAGAGATAAGCAACCTGATGAGACACTTCACTTCCGAAATATCATACATGGGGGACAGGGTCTCAAACATAGAGACTAAAATGAGCAAAATTACCTCATCATTTAATGATATGGTGGAAACACAGACTGAGGAATCAGAAAACTTACAACGGATTCAATCTAAGTTAGCGGCATTAGAAGACCGTTCCAGGAGGAACAAAGTGAAAATTAGAGGAGAATCCCAGAAAATATCCAACCCTCTGCTCTAAGAGAATACTTCACAGAAACCCTGCTAACATTCTTCCCAGAGTCCTCCCCAGGATACCTCATTATAGATAGAGTACATCGCCTACCTAAACCAACACACCTGCCAGATACTGTACCCCGAGACACCATAGCTCGCATACGGTTTTACCACACAAAAGAGAAGTTTATGAGAGCTGCCAGAAATACTGCTAACTATCCTCAGCTGTATGCTAATTTCTGAGATCAACAACTCAACATACACGTTGGTGAAGCTTTACTCCCCAAATACAGGCCAACTCAAATTCCTTAACAAAGTATGGAAAAAAGTGGCAAAAATACAGCAAGGCCGAACCATCATTTGTGGTGATTTTAATTTGGCCTGGACCCTTCAATTGACGTCAAAGGACAAAACCCAAAGAAATCTTGTTCTCCTGAACTGCTATCCTTCCTACACTCACGTGACTTATATGACATATGGAGATGTCAACACTCCACGGAAAGACACTTCAAATTCTTTTCAAAACCCCATCTCACCTACTCTAGGATAGACTTATTCATAGAAGATAAGCAACTACTACAAGACACACTTCATTTGGAAATCCATACGTTACGTTGGTCGGATCATGCACCCATCTCATTGACCCTGGGTGAAAAACTTGACGGAGCAAGCTTCTCCAATTGGAGAAATTACCCATACCTAATGTCAATGCCTTCCAACAAAGCTCAAATCCAAGACCATTTAAGAGACTTCTTCAGCATCGACGAGAACTCTGTCAAATGCCCATTTACAATCTGGGCTTCTCATAAAGCTTACCTTAGAGGGATTCTAATTAAAATGAGTTTGCATGCAAAACGCCAGAGGACGCAGCGGTTAACTGAATTGCTTGACATCATAAAAACACTAGAAACCCAAAACAAACAAAACTCAAGCAGTACCCTCAGTGATAAACTGACCCAAGCCAGGAGTGACCTCAGATCACTTCTCATCACATGCCAAGCTACTCTTAAAAATGAAAGCCAATTTTTACAGTCACGGTAATAAAGCTGGTAAGCTGATGGCTTCAATGATCAAAAAACGCAGACTAAAACAAACAATACCATACTTGATACACCCGATGGAAAACACTAAAATGTACCACCCTGGTGACATTGCAAACGCCTTCAAAACCTATTATGAATCACTATACAATCTAAAATATGACCCCTCTGACATGAAAATCAAACATTTTCTAGAAGCCCTCAGCTTACCCAAGCTAACAGAACATCACCTTGAGACACTTAATGCCCCGATCACTGCAAAAGAGATACAAGTCATCTCCTCACTCCCCAATGGGAAGGCCCCAGGGCCAGACGGCTTTACAGCCAAATACTATAAAACCTTTGCAAGCATCCTAATTCCATATCTATGTCAAGCATTCAACACTGCTGCGCCCACAGGTGAATTTCCAGCAGAAATGCTATTCGCAAATATCATAACCCTACCAAAACCAGGGAAGGAGCCGGTTTCACCACCAAATTTTAGGCCCATATCATTATTGAATTCTGACCTTAAAATGTATGCAAAAGTCATAGCTAATCGCCTGGTGCCCATTATGCCATATCTCGTACATTCTGACCAAAAGTAGGCGTCACATTAGGCTAGTGGTTCTCAACTCCGGTCCTCGGGACCCCCCAACAGGCCAGGTTTGCAGGATAACTGAAATACATCACAGGTGATATCATTTACTGCTCAGTGATTGCAGTGTTCTAGTCTGCATCTCCCCAAGGTAATACTTAAAATCTGGCCTGTTGGTGGGTCCCGAGGACCGGAGTTGAGAACCACTGCATTAGGCAAACAAGCCCCCGATGCTACTCGCAAAATTATAAATCTCCTGCATCATTCTGAATCTAAAAAAATTCCCACAAAACGTTAGACGCTGAAAAGGCGTTCGATAGAATAAATTGGGGATACTTACGCCATACTCTTAAAAAATTTGGATTTCAGAACAACATCCTATCAGCCATATCTGCATTGTACTCGAAACCAAATAAACAAATATTCACAGAAAACAATTTTGCAACCGCTTCGCCATTTCCCATGGCACCAGACAGGGATGCCCCCTCTCCCCCCTAATTTTCACATTAATGATGGAACCATTGGCACAAACGATTTGTGACAACAAATCGGTCTCAGGAATTACATTAGCTGACCAAATACACAAGATCACGCTATTTGCAGACGACATCATTCTTACCCTCACTGAACAGACTTCTTCCCTACCAGTGGTATGTGATATATTAAATTAATTCAATGCATGTTCCTTCTAGAAGGTTAATGATACCAAATTGAACATTTTCAATGTGAGCATGCCCAACTCTATTACGACAGAACTACAGTCGAAAATTCCACATCAGTGGGTCAAATCATCAACGCCATACTTAGGCATATCCCTAACCACAACAACAAATGCATTATTCAAACACAACTACAAACCCTTTTTGCACAACTGTAGGCAAGAATTGCAACAAATTAACAATCAACATCTCTCATGGGCAGGCAGAATAGCAGCCTTTAAGATGATCACACTCCCTAAACTTTTGTACATCTACAGAACAGTCCCAATAGTTGTTCCCGACTGTTTTTTCAAGGCCCTACAACAAAATGATAAAATCGTATATTTGGTCCAATAAAGAGCCAAGATGCTCATACTCAATTACTATCAAACATAAAAAAGCAGGAGGTATGGGATTACCAGATGTCAAAGACTACTGCAGTGTTACTAGATCAAGCCAGTCACTGGTTCTCCAACACTTCCGAAAAACAGTGGAGGCGCCTGGAGCAATATTTTGTACCTAAAGGAGATCTGAGTACTATGTTGTTAGCCAGCGGGGTGCCCAGTTGCTCCTATTTAATTAAACACCCAATCATTACAGCAACGCTCAACGCATGGAAATTTTTCACCTCTAACATAAACGCAGCAACGGCGGATACATTGGTGGTTCCAAAACTGGAAATTTTCCAATTTCTCATGCCCCCTTAAAACAGAAGCTCCTGACCAGCATATTAACTGGCAACAAACTTCCCTCATTTCAAATACTTATGGCAGCCATAAAATACCAAAAATCTGCATATTTACAATAACAATTAGTTTTGTATCTTATGAAAAACCCCAGTTCTACTACCCACCTACCGAGGGCATCATGGGACTTCTTATCTTCACACTCAAAATCACTCAAGGGCATTTCACTGATATACGGACTACTACGTGTGAAGAACACATTCAATAAGAATGCGGCACTCATAAGATGGGAAAGAGACATGCAGGCAACGTTCACTGACAAACAATGGCAACAAGCCATACTCCATAACCAAAAAGCCTCGAAGAGCACTAACTACTGGGAACTTTCTCAAAAGCTCCACCTTAGGTGGTACCTAATCCCGGTCCAAATTACATAAATTCGCAAACCGGGGCGATGACAAATGCTGGCGAGGCTGCTCACTAACGGGCTCCTTATAACATGTAGTTTTGGACTGTCACCATATTTGCCCCTTTTGGCAAAAGGTCTTTTCCTTTATATCAGAACTTACAGGTATAATAACAACACCTTCACTACCATTGGCAATCCTGAGCTTAGGTATTACAGCATTCCCACATAACCTGCAAACCATAGTTATGCACATCCTATTTGCTGCTAGGCTCATGATAATTAGGAAATGGAAACAGTCCAGCACACCTAATATGACTGATGTTAAAACGCACCTTGCTTTGGTTTCTAAATATGAACACTGTGCGGCCCTCAAAACAGATTCACTCATGAAATATAAGCAAAACTGGGCACAGTGGTTGCGCATCCAACACACAAAAACAAATGAATACCAACGTGTCTGTAGGGATATAATCTTCTAATCCACTAGGTACATGCTATATTCTATGCATCTGCACATACTTTCGCTATTCTAGCCTCATATTCTATAGCTCATCATTGATAATATTACTGTTGATCAATGCTAACTTACATTATAAGAGCCACTACCCACTGAACTATTACCATCACCATTACGGTCTTGGGGACTGAAGGCGAGAAGGGGAATGCTACAATTCCCCCCAAGCACAGTTTGTACCCATCAGGGGTGCTTGGAGGGGGAAGTAGTATTTTCAATGAAGAAACATATACTGCTCTGATCTATGTATGATTATATCAACTTACTATGTTTTCTGTGCGCTAAAATATGTAAGCAGCAGTGTAACACTAATATCAACCATACTTTATTGTCTTACATCTAAATTGTATACCTTTTGTTTGTATATGAAAAACCTTTCAATAAAGAATTATTTGGAAAAAAAATATGAACCCCAAGAAAATAGATTTCTGAATTGTGGCAAGTTGCATCATATGTTGGCTTCTTCGGTAAAACTATAACATAGCTCAGCATCTACTAATAGCAGTCCACACATTTTGGTGGAAATATCCTTCCAATTAAATTTTCTGTGTGAAAACAGATTATTAATGTTGAGACAATCGTGTGCACCTAATAAATTGCATCAATTAATGATCTATGCCTTTAATAGCCTAATTTACAACATAGCTTCATAAAGAATTGCTATTTTTAAGCAAAGTAATGCGTTCTTTTAGTGTCAAGAGTTGGTGCACAATCAAGGGAAGGTTAAATGTTAGGGTGATGGTTAAAGGCCCGTACACATGGTGCAACGGTTGTACAACAGCTTGTTGTACGATCATCTAACCGTTAGTACACACAATTACAACAGCCGACGTGTGACGGTCGTACAACAGAAGTTGGATGAGCAGACTAGAAAACGTTTGTTTATTGAAAAGTGTGTCAAATTAAAATAACAGCATATATTTTGGGAAAAAAACACAATGATTTTGCTCAAATATTTTTACCCAAATATTTAATTGAACACTTTTAAAATGAAAAAAACAAAACAAACATACAAACACATAGGAATTCCAATTACAATACCTCCATCATCCGAATCCTCATCAACAGCCCACCATGGAGGTGTATCTTTTTTCTTTGTTCTTTTCACGATAGGCTTTCCAAGATTTTCAAGTACCATTGACTTTTTATTAGTGTCAAACGAATCATCTGAAAGAGACTAAAAGGAAATGACATGCTTTAAAGAACTAGTCTGCAAGTGTTCAGCAGTAGCAGCCCAACAAGATACAATTGAGTATGGGGATAATATGAAGTTTCACTAACATTATGCGTTCCCCCTTAGTGTCAGCTATCCATCCATCTTTTTGGGGATTTTAAATAAAGTGAGGAAGGGCTAGAACCCGTTATGTGGGGAGACTTCCTCTCTTTTATTGTCCTGATGGCCATAATAACTGGGGTAGAAAGTGATGGGAAATACTACATTTTACAGCTGTCATCTGAACAGAAGGTGAGGGGAAACCTTCCAATGTTAACCAGTTCCCACCGAGCCTATATTCAAATGACAGCCAGATGTACCATTCATCATTCCGGATAGATGTCATATGACATCATCCCGGAAACTGCCCCACAAGCCACGCTCTGGTGCGATCTGTCACGATGGACACAGTGGGTAACTGTTCAGTGTACCCGCCGCAGCCATGTGATCGCTGTGACCAATCACAGCAGATCACATGACAATTGTACACAAACACAAACTTTGATTCATGCCATTCATTGTGTTGATCTCTGTGATTCGTCACAGTGATCACATGGTACAGACAGGGCCAATCACAGTCCATCTGTACCATGTGATTAGATGTGGCCAATCACAGCTAACCATAACAGTAAACACTGAATTAATCAATTTTATTCAGTAAAAATGGTTGCTTATAACAGGGGTGTATACATATACAGTACCTCACAAAAGTGAGTATACCCCTTACGATTTGGTAAATGTTATTATATCTTTTCATGTGACAACACTGAAGAAATGACACTTTGCTACAATGTAAAGTAGTCAGTGTACAGTTTGTATAACAGTGTAAATTATCTGTCCCCTCAAAATAACTCAACACAGAGCCATTAATGTCTAAACCACTGGCAACAAAAGTGAGTAAACCCCAAGTGAAAATGTCCAAATTGGGCCCAATCAACCATTTTCCCTCTTCTGTGTCATGTGACTCGTTAGTGTTACAAGGTCTTAGGTGTGAATGGGGAGCAGGTGTGTTAAATTTGTTATCACTCTCATTCTCTCATACTGGTCACTGGAAGTTCAAAATGGCACCTCATGGCAAAGAACTCTCTGAGGATCTGATAAAAAGAATTGTGGCTCTACATAAAGAAGGCCTAGGCTATAAGAATTTTGCCAGGATCGTGAAACTGAGCTGCAGCATGGTGGCCAACACCAGCGGTTTAGCAGGACAGGTTCCACTCAGAATGGTCGACCAAAGAAGTTGAGTGCACGTGCTCAGCATCATATCCAGAGGTTGTCTTTGAGAAATAGACGTATGAGTGCTGCCAGTATTGCTGCAGAGGCTGAAGGGGTGGGGGTCAGCCTGTCAGTACTCAGACCATACATATAACCAGATGAGGGATTTGGCGCTGTCTATAAGTTATAAGTGACATTGCATATCCAAATTGCAAACAATACAGTGGTTGACACTTTAAATGCCAGATTATATAAAAGTGATCAGTGATCAATAGTGCAAAATAAATACATAGTATAAAGTACAAAAAAAGAATAAATTATATATATATATATATATATATATATATATATATATATATATATATATATATATATATATAGTGCAAAAATCTCATATCCAAAAAATCAATAAACCATATATAAAAAGACTATATATATAAAAACAATTGTTCCTTTTGCAAGATTCCATTCATATATAAGAGTTTTTTTAAGCTTATGATGATGCCATAAAAAGTTGACTGAGAAAGTGACTTAGTGCATGTATAAAAAAAAAGTCTTCATAAAGCTGTAGTAATGACGTGGCACAATCCAAAGTAACTTAGTGCACATAAGAACATTTTTCTGTGCTTCAGGGTGAATCCACATGTGCTCCCCCTTATGTGTCCCTACTCACCAAAAGCCAATACCCCTGCAGTGGTAGCTCATATGTAGAACAGCCCGTAAGGTGTCCTGGTATCCAGAATGTGGGGACAGTCCTTAGCAATGGAACATGGCATGTATGGAGAAATGGACGGAAACACACATAACGTAAATCCGGTTTAAAAAGTGTGTTTATTTAATTCAAAACCGTAAAAAAAGGAAAGTGTTAGTTCAATGTTTTTAACATAAATAGCCCTGCTGTTTTTACGAAATTGGATGAAATAAACACACTTTTTAAACCGGATTTACGCTATGTGTGTTTCCGTCCATTTCTCCATACATGGCAGGTTTCATTGCTAAGGACTGTCCCCACATTCTGGATACCAGGACGCCTTACGGGCTGTTCTACATGTGAGCTACCACTGCAGGGGTATCTGCTTTTGGTGAGTAGGGACACATAAGGGGGAGCATTAGTGGATTCACCCTGAAGCACAGAAAAACGTTTTTTTTTGTATGCACCAAGTCACTTTGGATTGTGCCACATCATTACTATAGCTTTATGAAGACTTTTTATACATGCACTAAGTAAGACTTTCTCAGTCAATTTTCTATGGCATCATTATAAGCTTAACCAGTTAACAACCGCGCTATAGACAAAAGACATCTACAGGGTGGTTGCTTAATTCTGGGAGGACGTACTATGACATCCTCCCATGAACGCGCTTTCCGTGCAGCCCCTGGGGCGCGCACACGGGAACATCTGTGACCGCTGGGTCCCGCATCACGGATCGCGGTGAATGGCCAATGTGAGCGGCCTTTTACCACGTGACCGCTCCGTCAAATGATGGAGCGATCACGTTAAAACAAGGCAGCAGAAGTGCCAGCTTTTCTCTCCCCACCGATCGGTGCATTGTGAGAGGAGAGGGGGTAGAGAGGACATGCTGCAGTGACAGGCTGCACCCCCACCACCCACCCAGCCATCCTCCCCCACCCAGCCATCCTCACCCCATCCATCTATCCATGCTCACCCATCCAGCCATGCATGCTTATCCACCCATCCATCCTCACCCACCCAGCCGTGTTCACCCACCCAGCCATCCATCCATCCATGCTCACCCAGCCATCCATCCATTCTCACCCACCTAGCCATGCTCACCCAGCCATCCATACCCATCCATCCATCCATGCTCACTCACCCAGCCGTGCTCTCCCATCCATCCATGCATGCTCACCCACCCAGCCATGCTCACTCATCCATCCATGCTCACCCACCCACCCATGCTCAGTCATCCGCATCCATGCTCATCCATCCCTATCCGTGTTCATCCATACACATCCGTGCTCATCCATCCCTATCCGTGCTCAGTCAGTCATCCCCATCCGTGCTCAGTCATCCTCATCCATGCTCAGTCATCCCCATCCATGCTCATCTATCCTCATTCGTGCTCATCCATCCCCGTCCCTGCTCAGTCATCCCCATCCGTGCTCATCCATCCCCATCCATGGCTCATTTGTGCCTCATTCATGCTCATCCATACCACATCAGTTATCATCCATGACACATCCATGCCACTACAGTGCCCATCCATGCCACCACAATGCCTCACAATAGTGTAAAAGGTAGTCAAATTAGATTTGAAATGTATGCCCCTAGAACACCTGACGGTGCACCCTACATGTTGGGCCTCTGTATGTGGCAAGGCTGTGTAATAGTGTCACACATGTGGTATTGCCATACTCAGGAGGAGTAGCAGAATATTTTTGGGGTGTAATTTTTGCTAGGTACATGCTGTGTATAAGAATTATTGTATAAATGGACAACTTTGTGTAAAAAAAAAAAAAAAAAAATGCGTTTTAATTTTCTTTCCACATTTTCCAAAAACTTGTGGAAAAAATGACACGTTCAAAAGACTCATTATGCCTCCTAGAATACATGTTGGGGTGTTTGCTTTCCAAAATGGGGTAATTTTTTGGGCGTTTCCATTGTCCTGGTACTCCAGGACCTTCAAAAGTACAAAAGGTAGTCAATAAATTATATGTGTAATTTATGCTCCTAGAGCGCCTGATGGTGCTCCCTGCATGTTGGGCCTTTGTATGTCGCCAAGCTGTGTAAAAGTCTCACACATGTGGTATTGCCATACTCAGGAGGAGTAGCAGAATGTGTTTTGGGGTGTAATTTGTGGTATACATATGCTGGGTGTGAGAAACAACCTATGACCCTTTTGTGAAAAGAAAAAAAAAAAACACTTCATTTTGCAAAGAATTGTGGGAAAAATTACAACTTCAAAAAATTCACCATGCCTCTTACTAAATACCTTGGAATGTTTACTTTCAAAAAAGGGGTAATTTGGGGGGTATTTGTACTTTCCTGGCTTGTTAGGGTCTCAAGAAATGAGATAGGCCGTCAGTGCATCAGGTGTGATCAGTTTTCAGTGATTTGTTTTGTTTTTTTTTTACCAAAGATATGTAGCAGTATAAATTGTGGCCAAAATTTATGAAGAAAAATTACTAATTTGCAAATTTTTATAAACAGAAACAAAGAAAAATTATTTTTTTTACAAAATGTTTGGTCTTTTTTTAATTATAGTACAAAAAAACCCAGCAGAGATATAATACCACCAAAAGAAAGCTCTATTTGTGTGAAAAAAAGGACGCAAATTTATATGGGTACAGTGTTGCATGACTGAGTAATTGCCGTTCAAAATGTGAAAGCATTGAAAGCTGAAAATTGATCTGGTGGTTAAGGGGGTTTAAGTGCCCAGTGGTCAAGTGGTTAAAAGTCATATGAATGGAATCTTGCAAAAGGAACAATTGTTTTTATATATAGTCTTTATATATGGTTTATTGATTTTTTTGGATATGAGATTTTTGCACTTTGGACTATATATTTATTTATTTTGCACTATTGAGCACTGGCCACTTTTATATAAGCTGGCATTTAAAGCGTCAACCACTGTATTGTTTGCAATTTGGATATACACTGTCACTTATTATTATAACTTAGACAGTGCCAAATCCCTCATCTGGTTATGTATTCATACCCCACTTAGAGGGGGTTTTTGAGGAGGCAGCAGTCTCAGTTACTTTCATTAGAAAATACACTTATCCTAAGAGCGGAAATTAATACATTCCAATACTCAGACCATACGCCGCACACTGCATCAAATTGGTCTGCATCTTCTAAAGATGATGCACAAAAAGTCCACAGTTTGCTGAAGACAGACTAAGGTCATGGATTACTGGAACCATGTCCTGTGGTCTGATGAGACCAAGATAAACTTATTTGGTTCAGATGGTGTCAAGCGTGTGTAGTGGCAACCAGGTGAGGAGTACAAAGACAAGTATGCCTTGCCTACAGTCAAGCATGTTGGTGGGAGTGTCATGGTCTGGGGCTGCATGAGTGCTGACGGCACTGGAGAGCTACAGTCCATTGAGGGAACCATGAATGGCAACATGCACTGTAACATACTGAAGCAGAGCATAATCCCCTCCCTTCGGAGACTGGGCCGCAGGGCAATATTCCAACATGATAACCACCCCAAGCACACCTCCAAGACTACCACAGCCTTGCTAAAGAAGCTGAGGGTAAAGGTGATGTGCTGGCCAAACATGTCTCCAGACCTAAACCCTATTGAGCATCTGTGGGGCATCCTCAAATGGAAGGTGGAGGAGTGCAAGGTCTTCAACATCCACCAGCTCCGTGATGTCATCATGGAGAAGTGGAAGAGGACTCCATTGGCAACCTGTGAAGCTCTGGTGATCTCCATGCCCAATAGGGTTAAGGCAGTGCTGGAAAATGTAGCAGAATACAGTTTGGCCTAAATTCATAAAGAACAATTATTTATTTGCAAAATTTTATAAACAGAAATAAAGAAAATAATTTTCTTTTTTTTCCAAAATGTTTGGTCTTTCTTTATTGAGCAAAAAATAAAAAACTCAGTGGTGATTAAATATAACCAAAAGGAATCTCTATTTGTGTGGGAAAAAAATGATAAAAATTTCATATGGGTACAGTGTTGCATGATTGTGTAACTGTCATTCAAAGTGCGACAGCGGCGAAAGCTAAAAATTGGGAAAGGGGGTGAATGTGCCCAGTAATGAAGTGGTTAACAACTGTTGTAGTGGGAGAACACTGCACACAGAGTCTTGCCATGTCGATCGTCACCCGTTTTTCTTCCAAATGCCACCTAATGGTGACCAGTGAAACAACAGCCATTAAAATTTGAAATACCAATTTCAGTGACCAGGTTGCTAGATGATTGTAGTTTAGTAGCCATAGCAACTATAGCATAGATTTGTCCAGCTTTGCATTAAGTTCCATGATAGGAAATGATGCAACCTGCTTTTTAAAATGATTCAAAGGATATTGGTTTGTGTAGGCTGAGAGTGAGGAAGGTTTACCTCCCTACAACCCACTCCCACCTATCTTCCTCTTACTATTTTCCTTATCATTTTGGGCTACATGAAAAAAAAAAAAAAAAAAAAAAAAAAAAAAAAAAAAAAAAAAAAAAAAAAAAAAAAACAAACAAAAAAAAAAACAAACAATAAAAGGCACAAAAAAAGAAAAATGAAACTCATATAGGTCATTAGGGTACAATACTTTTTGCAAAACATTATTAGAAAGCGTGCATTATCAAGCTTGCTTACTATACATTTACCAGGCAGTTCACCCAGTTGTGTCCATCCATCTCCCACAATCCTCACACCTGTGTCAGGCTGCATTCACACCTCAGCATTTTGTAGCTTGAAGCCTGAAGCTCCAAAACGCTGGAGGGGAAAACCAAAAGCAATGATTCTCTATGGAGATGGTTCACATCTCCACTCCAAGTCGCCTGAAGCTCAAACAAGTTCTGGAGCTTTTTTTGTCACTCGAATCGGGCAGATTACAGGCTTTTTTCTGCTTTTTGCCTTGGTGACCTTTTGACCTGTACAAAATCATGGCAAAAATCTCTGCCTGAAAACGATACACTCAGGTGTGAATGCAGCCTTAATGTCAAAAGTCTAGGGCTGCATTCACATCTCAGCGTATTGAATCGCGGGCAGATTTGCCGTAAATCTGCCCGCAATTTGACAGCGCTGATATGTGAATGATAAAGCGCAGTACGCATATTTGAGATGCCATTCATTTGAATTACATCTCAAAACGCAGTCTGCTTGTCAGACGATAAAGTGTGCTGCAATTGTGGCAACAAGCATCGCGGGATGCATGTCGCCCAAAAATGAGTCCCGCAATGTGTGTTGCCGCGATTGCAGAGTGCTTTGTCACTCGACAATCGCAGCAGACCCGCACCGCGTTTTGAGCTGTCATTCAAATATGTGTACCGTGCTTTACCATTTACATATCAGCGCTGTCAAATCGCAGGCAGATTCAATACACTGAGATGTGAATGCAGCCTAATAGCTAGTGTGTTGGTAAATAATTATGCAGCAAAAAAACATTATTATTGTTGACTTCCATTTTAACACAAAGATAAGATTCAGCCTTATGCATTTAAGCCTTCCATGAATTATAATATCTAGATCAGACAGCTTTTTTAATTGTATCAAAGTATTGTTACATTTTTCAAATTTTCACTCTAGGTTTGCTACTGAAGATTAGCAATAATCATTACAGATGTTAAAAGTTGCATTCAACAAAGCATACCTCAGAGAACAGAATAAAAACCAGAAAAGGGCTTTAAAAATTACATGCAATGCAAGTGCTGGATAATATCATGCATTTTATCTGAGGATTTCTAAAATAAACCCTTGCTGCTCCCTAGTGGTAAACGATGAAAATGTCATGCTGGATAAAGAACTGCCTAGATCTTACCATACTCATTTAGCACTTTTTTTTTTATGAGTCTTGTAAAATGTATTTTTTTAAAATCTGAATTATATTGTATATCATGAAAAATAGGCAAAGGAAACCCCATAAGAAGATTACAATAAAAGTATAGCAAAAGGCAATTTTGTTTGTTGTTTTGGATAGAGTGGAGAAGCATTAGAACTAGTGCACCAAAATGAAAAATTCTGGTGACGAAACCAAAGATTCAGGATGCACTTGGAGGAAACTGAAATGGACTTTAAAAATATAGATTTTATAAATGACTGTATAATATTCGACTTTAGTTAAATATAATAAAAATGTAAATGAATATGATTTTTTTTATTGGCCATTATTGGCACATTTTGAAGCGGTGTTAAAAATCCTGCTTGCAGCATTTTTGGTGCATATTTGGTCACCACATGAAAAAAAAATAAAAAAATTGCATCTCCCCATTGCAACTTACTGAAAACGCAGCAAGCACGCATCAAAAATGCACCTGTGTTTTGCATTTTTGAGTCACATGACCTATGAAAAACACACCATAAGCGCGGTAAAGTCGCAGCAAATCTCTGTAAAATCGCAGGCGTTTTTTTTAGGCAGCCATTATCAGCACCTTTTTTTTCTTTCAGCACAACACTGAAAGCATTTTTTGGCCGATAATTTTCGGTGGCCGAAATTTCGGTGCATCACTAATTAGAACACCTGTGAGGTGCACCGCTTCGCCAATTTGTCCTGTTTACTGTCACCAATGAAAGTGAAAGAAAATCCCCAATTTTGGGCATCACCAGCACAGGAATAGAGGGGTAGTCTTCCAATGGGGACACTAGCTCTGGTGGAGGGATTTCCAAAAGACAAAGGGAAATCTCCACAATGGGACACAGATGGCAAAAATAAATCTGACAGGGGTTATAACCTTCCCTTACTCCATCCAAAATGGAAAAAAAAGTATTGCCTTTAGTTCTACTTTAAGAAAATGTTAACTAAGGCTATCCGTAGACTTAAAGTACATTCACAAAAAATGTAAATGCTTAAAGCGTTTGCTAACCCAAAAAAAAAAAAATGCTGCTCCTGTCTCTTCAATGTGCAATTAGCAGCATGGTGCTTTTGTTTTTTAAATTATCCCTCTGTATCCCCTAAAATATATGTTTGATAATGCCAGCTCATGATTTCCCCCCTGCATATTGACTCCCCCTGTACAGTTGTGCTCATAAGTTTACATACCCTGGCAGAATTTATGATTTCTTGGCCATTTTTCAGAGAATATCAATGATAACAAAAAAACATTTCTTTCACTCATGGTTAGTGTTTGGCTGAAGCCATTTATTATCAATCAACTGTGTTTACTCTTTTTAAATCATAATGACAACAGCAACTACCCAAATGACCCTGATCAAAAGTTTACATACCCGGATGATTTTGTCCTGATAACATGCACACAAGTTGACACAAAGGGGTTTGAATGGCTATTAAAGGTAACCATCTTCACCTGTGATCTGTTTGCTTGTAATTAGTGTGTGTGTATAAAAGGTCATTGTGTTTCTGGAATCCTGACAGACCCTTGCATCTTTCATCCAGTTCTGCACTGCCGTTTCTGGATTCTGAGTCATGGGGAAAGCAAAAGAATCGTCAAAGGATTTGCGGGAAAAGGTAGTTGAACTGTATAAAACAGGAAAGGGATATAAAAAGATATCCAATGAATTGAGAATGCCAATCAGCAGTGTTCAAACTTTAATCAAGTGGAAAATTAGGGGTTCTGTTGAAACCAAACCACGGTCAAGTAGACCAACTCAAAATTTCAGCCACATCTGGGCTTTTTGTCAAGGGGAATGGGCAACTTTACCATCTGAGAAGATAAAGAGCCTCATCCACAAATACCACAAAAGAATTCAAGCCAAAACATGTGTGGCTGTTTCAATATGCACAATAAGGAGGCACTTGAAGAAAGATGGGCTGCATGGTCAAGTCACTACACAAATGCCACAAAGTATCCCACTTACAATATGCCAAACAGCACAGAGACAAGCCTCAAACCTTCTGGAAAAAAGTCATTTGGAGTGATGAGGCCAAAATTTAACTTAACCACTTCAATACCAGGGACTTAGAACACTTTCTGCTCAGACCAATTTTCAGCCTTCAGTGCTGTTGTGCTTTGAATGAGAATGGCGCGGTCATGCGGCGTTGTACCCAAACTAAATTTTTAGCATTTTGTTCCCACAAATAGAGCTTTCTTTTGGTGGTATTTGATCACCCCTGTGTTTTTTATTTTTTGCGCTACAAATAAAAGAAGACCGAAAATCTTGAAAAAAAAAAAAGTTTTTGTTTCTGTCACAAAACTTTATAGAAGTACATTTTCTCCTTAACTTACGGGCACTGATGTGGCTACACTGATGGGCATGGATGAGGCTAGACTGACGGGCACTGATGAGGCAGTAAAGATTGGCACTGATAAGGTTGCACTGATGATGGGGCACATGCATGCGGCACTGATAAGCAACACTGATGGGCACTGATAGGTGGCACTGATGGGCACTCATAGGCAGCACTGATAGGTGGTACTGGGCACTGATAGGCGTTACTGCTGGGCACTGGTGCATATAGCACTGTTAGGGATGGCACTGGCAGGCATTATATGGGCACAGTGCCATCCCTACAGTGCACTGTATTGCCCTTACCTGGTGATCTAGTGGGGGCTCCCTGGTGGTCCTGGACGGCCTCCTGATTTTCTCCCTGGTGGTCCTGGGTGGCCTCCTTATGCTTTCCCTGGGGGGGGGGGGGGGGGGG
>BLSH010013009.1:629660-643339 GCA_018402905.1 Glandirana rugosa | reverse complement strand
ATGTTTGATACCCTTAACTAAATACCGCAAAAAATAATAATAAAAAAAAAAAATGATCGTTACCGCCGCTAGACGCTAAGAATAACCCTGACGCTATAAATAAATGTCATTGGTCCCAAAAAAGTGTCAAAAATGTCCGACATGTCCCCCCCAATATCGCAGTCCCAATAAGAATCGCAGATCGCCGCCATTGCTAGTAAAAAAAAAAAATAATAATAAAAAACGCCATAAATCAATTCCCATAGTTTGTAGATGCGATAACTTTTGCGCAAACCAATCAATAAACGCCTAGTGCGATTTTTTTTTACCAAAAATATGTAGAAGAATATAAATCGGCCAAAACCGATGAATAATTGTTTTTTTTATTTTTTATTTTTGGATATTTATTAGAGCAAAAAATAAAAAATATTGTTCTTTTTTCAAAATCGTCGCTCTTTGTTTGTTTATGGCGCAAAAAATAAAAACCGCAGAGGTGATCAAATACCACCAAAAGAAAACTCTATTTGTGGGGAAAAAAGGACATCAGTTTTATTCGGGTACAAGGTCGCACGACCGCGCAATTGTCATTCAAAATGCGACAGCGCTGAAACCTGAAAATTGGTCTGGGCAGGAGGGGGGTTTAAGTGCCCAGTAAGGAAGTGGTTAAAGCAATCTACCGTGCTGGCCAAAACCACCTCTGGAGGGAGTCTATTCCACATTTTCACAGCTCTTACTGTGAAGAAACCTTTCTGTATTTGGAGATGAAATCTTTTTTCCTCTAGACGTAAAGAGTGCCCCCTTGTCCTTGGTGTTGAGTTATTTACTTTAAGGTCATCACAAAGTTCACTATATGGATCACTTATATATTTGTACATGTTAATCATATCCCCCTTAATCTCCTCTTCTCAGGAGAGAATGAATTCAGTTCCTCTAATCTTTCCTCATAGCTGAGCTCCTCCATGCCTCTTATTAGTTTGGTTGCCCTTCTCTGCACTTTCTCCAGTTTCCCGATATCCTTTTTGAGAACTGGTGCCCAAAACTGAACTGCATATTCCAGATGAGGTCTTACTAATGATTTGTACAGGGGCAATATAATGTCTCTATCTCTGGAGTCCATACCTCACCATAAATGTGATGCTTTAAAAGCCCCCTATAGGTCAATTTAGCAATATGAAGGCGGTCTAGTGTTAGAATTATTGTTCTCATTCCGGCATGCGTGGTGATATGTAATGTGTATTGTAATCAACGCTTTCAGGCGTAGGCGCCCCGCCACGCATGTTTATGTGCGTAAACATGGGGGCGGTCTCTTTTTTGGGGGGGGATTTTATGTGCTTGGGTGTTTTTACAATTACATTTTTTTCCATCACATAGGGGACAAAGTTTCCTATGTAATGATTTTTTTGGCGACAGGTTCTCTTTAATGAGACACTCATTTCCTCTGTGCTTTACTGAATGTAATGCAATGCACATCAAGTGCATTATATTCTTTCCCAGCCTCGATGGCTGGGGAAACTGAACGGGGGGCCCAGAATTGATGTCACACGTCACTTCTGGGTCAACAACTAAAAGCGGAGAAGAGCGGACGTATGTCCGCTCTCCTCCCTCCCCTCTACCCGGAGGCACCTGCTATGCCAGTCCCGGGCCCGCAGGTGGGCAAGTAGACTTAGGCATACATAGCGAGGGGGGTGCACACGGGGCGTGGGGAGCATTCAGGTATCAGCCCAGGTGCCAGGTCGAAACTTGTGGTCACCGTGGCAACCTGGCGCCTGACGAGCCCAGCATTAAGGCAAAAAATGTTTAGGCTTTACAACCACTTTAAAGTGGAGCTCGAGCCAAAAATAACAAGAAAACACACATTAAGGGCCGGTTCACACCATGCCCGCACAGGAATTGCACAGGAACGCTCTGTGCATTCCTGTGCGATTCACATGCAAGTTCTGAATGGGCTAAAATCACACCACACAAAGTATTACATGCATTCATTTTTAAAAACGCACTGTAGCTGGATCGTGTTGTACAAAAGTACCTTGCACTCCGGTGTGGGCAAGCGCACTCCGTTTGTGACCTGCATTTGAAGTGTCATTAACTTTCTATTGACACCCGCTGCAGATCATAAATGGAGTGCATTTTGCATCCATTCTGAATCACACAGGAATGCACAGCACGGTGTGAACTGGCCCTTTAATATACAATAAGAAAACAAGCTTTTTCTGCAATATTTACCTTCAATCCAGAGACTTTTCTTGTAGTATTTTTTTTCCTCTACTATTAGCCCCCGTTCACACCGGTGTGACAGGTTCAAATCGCATGACAAGTCGCATCCTATTGTTGGCAATGGAACTGATCACATAGGTGCCATGCTGCACCATTTTGAAAAAAAGTGTTTCTGCACTATTTATTGCAATTTCATATGCGACTTTCAAAGACAACTGTGCATGAAGAAGTTGCACAGATGTCAGCCAAGTCGCACCTGAAGTCACACTGACCTACGGTTTTGAAATTGTGCAATTTCAAGTGAAGTCGCACAATTTCAAAGTCGGATTCAGTGTGAACGGGGACCAAGTCCTAAGTCTATTAGCATATGTAAGACAGGTGAACTGTTGTCCTACTTCATGTTGTATGTAAGAAGGGTAGCAACTCTGTTGAGTTTGCCTTTTTGAATTGCAGCAGGACAAACGTGCTTAGTTTGAACAGCAAGAGTTTGGTTTGTTGGGCAAGGTATGTCTGTTGCTGATGATACAAAAGGTGTGTAATAGGGTTGATATTCCTGGACGTGTCTGAAACATGGAACATGATTTGGCGTGGCTAGAGGGTTGAACAAAACAGTGGAAGTTGCAGTTCACTATTTCAAAATGTAAAACAAATGTACCTAGGAAAAAAGAATCCCTTGAGTGAGCACAACACTGAAAAAGATTTGGGGGTACTTATTTTAGATGATTGCAAAATGAGTAAAAAAAAAAACAGACAAAGAAAATTCCCAGCTCAACTTACCAACCAGCCTGCAACCAACCAAGTTATCCCCTCTAACAGCATGCATTAAAAACAGGGATTTAATGAAGTGGTTCTACCAGCTTATGCATGTATTTGCAAATGTGTGCAAATTAAACCTCTGTTTTTAATGCCTACTATTAGACAGGACAATTTTTTTTTTTTTTTTTGAAAAACAATTTTTATTCAGATAGGTATATAGGACATAACTAGAGATGAGCGAACTTCTACAAGTCCGGGTTCTGCTGGTTCGGCCGAACTTCGGGACAAAGTCCGGGTCCGGACAGAACCCGAACTTTGTCCCGGACCCCGAACCCCATTGAAATCAATGGGGACACGGACTTTTAGGCACAAAAAAGGCAGTAAAATAGTCCTGGAAGGTCCTAGAGGTCTGCAAAAGGAAGGAAATGGGGGTAGGGGTGGGACAAGTGACCTACAAAGAAATGGGGACAGGGAAATAACTTTAAATATTTTTTAAAAAATAAAAACATAAAAAATGCAAAAATGGAGATCATCTTCAAAATGGGTCTGAAAAGTATTAATTAACGGTAGAGGCCATAGAAATGTTCTAAAATCATCTTCAAACTGTGTCAAAAAACTATAAATAAGCCGGGAGAACCCATATCACTGTTCTGCAAAATGTGTGTGTCACTTTAAATGAAACCGGGAATAAGTGCACATCTGTTCTGCAAACAGAACATGTTCTTCACACATCTGTTTAGTCTGTGTCACTTTTATTATTGCCGCTAATAAGTCAACATCTGGTGAAGAACACATCTGTTTAGTCTGTGTCACTTTTAATATTGCCGCTAATAACTTAGGTCAACATCTGGTGAAGAACACATCTGTTTAGTCTGTGTCACTTTTATTATTGCCGCTAATAAGTCAACATCTGTTCTTCATACATCTGGAAATAGTTTAGAACACTTTACCTAAAACCGGGGAGGAACCATACACCTGTTCTTCAAACATCTGGAATCTGTGTGTGAAACTACAGCATAGAGAAGAACAGGCATATGGTTCCGCTCTTTACACACTGTTTGAAGAACAGTGATATCATATCAGTGATATAATATCACTGTTCTGGGTGTATGAGTTAATGTCTTCTTGTTCAAACACTCCCAGAAGACATCTCAGTGGTGAGCATATATTTGGTAGATCAAAGTGGTCTGATATAAAGGCCGTCACCTGTGTCCACAGTGTTCTTACCCTTCCCATACCATATGTAGAAAAGTACCCACCTTTCTTTGACATTTATGACAGTCTGGTGACTCTCCCCTGCCCATCCTATAGAGTCTGAAAGGCGTATAGTACATCTGATGTAAATATTTCAGTTGTATCATCTTATCCCTGGAGGATATAACTGTAGCCAGGTAGGTTTCTAAAGTCTGCTCCCACATTTCATTCGTCAAGTCAGGGATAATCCGTCCCCACCTAGCCCTAGCCTTATTGCCAACATCCTGGTTCCCCTTCTCAATACTGGCATAATATCTGGAGGTCCGTCCAATCGTGTCTGGGTTTAATAAAACTGTCTCCAACCCAGTATTTTGTACCAAAATTTCCCCCCGTCCAAATTGGGCCCGTCCCGCACACCACAGCTGATGGTACCTAAAATACCACTGTTTCGGTACCCCATGACTCTCCTGCAATTGTGCGAATGTAACCATCCCCCCCTCCCTGTAAAGGTGATGGAGATATTTAATCCCATATCTAGCCCAGCCCTGTCCATCCTCCAGTTTTTGAAATTCCTTAAGTGTTTTGTTACACCACAGTGGGTTATTGGGTGATAAGGTCAAGGACGTATCCCCGATCTGCTGTGCACAGAGCCGAAAAATCCTCCCAGGCAGTGCCATCACCGATCCCAATTTTCTACCCGGGACCCCCCTCCTATATACCACATTCAGCAAGGTTTCCCGTGACGTAGCTATTGCGGCTTCCAACAGCGTAGTCGCATTCGGGGACTGTGGGAAAAACCGCCAATGAAGAAATACTAGCTGGGCAGCAAAGTAATAAAGGCGTAGGTCCGGGAGGGCCAGCCCGCCCTTCACTACCGGGAGTTTCAGTACTTCCAGAGATACTCTCGGGGCCTGTACCCCCCATAGCAAACCCCTAATGATGGTCTCTATGTCTTTGAACACCCTCTTGGCTATGAACACAGGTGAATTTGAGAGAATGTATAAAAATTTTGGGAGGTATATCATTTTAAATAAATTCACTCTCCCATCACCGTTAGTGGTAATGTTTGCCACTTCTTCACCTTCTCTCTCAGGTCACCTACAACCACCGCCAAGTTGTCCTCCTCATACCTGGTAATAGGGAGCGCCACCTTCACCCCCAGATATTTAAATGAATCTGTTAGCGGAATGGGGCATCCCTCCGGAGTCCCACCCTCCCCATCAATTGGAAACAGTGCTGACTTAGCCCAATTGATCCTAAATCCAGAGAAAACCCTGAACCTCAGAATCAGCTCAATGGCAGCTCTCAATGATGGGCCAGTATCCTGCAAATACAATAACATGTCATCCGCGTATAGTGATACCCTTTCTTCTACTCCTCCCACCTTAAGGCCAACCACAGTTGGGTTCACTCTCAGTTTTTCTGCTAGAGGTTCTATAGCTAGTGCAAATAGGAGGGGTGACAACGGGCACCCCTGCCTAGTGCCCCGGTAGATTTTAAAAGGTTCAGATATAACTCCATTAACTCGTAAACGGACTAGCGGGTCAGTATATAGGAGTTTAACCCAGGAAATGAAAACAGGGCCCAAACCACATTTTTCCAGGAGAGCGAACAAGAAAGGCTACTCGACCGAGTCGAAGGCCTTTCTTGTATCCAGGGAAGCTACCACCCTTCTCCCTGAGTTGTCATGGACTGTCTGCAAATTAAGATAGAGTCTCCGGATATTCATTTGCGCACATCGCCCAGGTATGAAACCAGTCTGATCTGGGTCAATCAATCAATTTCAGAATAACCTGCTGCAGCCGCGCTGCTAGTATCTTGGCCAGTATTTTAGTGTCCACATTCATCAGAGAGATGGGGCGATAGGAGTCACATAGCGTGGAGTCCTTCCCTCCCTTAGGGATCAGGACCACTAAAGCCTCTCTCATCGATGGCTGCAGTGTTCCCTCTGCCCTAGCTTTTTCAAAAACTTTCACCAGGTGTGGTGCTAGCGTGGGTCTAAAGGTTACATACCACTTCGAGGGGAAGCCATCCAACCCCGGGGATTTCCGTGAAGCAAAGGCAGAAATTGCCCCCTCCACCTCTTCCACCGTAATGTCCTGCTCCAATGATTCCCTTTCCTCTCCAGACACCTCAGGGAGCTCAATGTCTGCCAGATAATTTGCCACCTCCGCCTCTCCCACCTGTGAGCAAGATGTATAGAGTTCTTTATAAAACTGAACAAACCTTTGGAGAATACCCTTTGAGTCTGTAATTGTGACCCGAGACTCCAAGGAGATACTGCCAATGAGCGTAGGGACATATTCAGGTTTGGCCAGGAACGCTAGCAATCTACTGTTTTTGTCCCCATACTCAAAAATACGCCTCCTCTGTGCCAAGTCCAATTTAGTGGTTTGGGCGGTCAGTGCAGTCGTGTAGTCTCTTGTCCTTTCTCGCAGCGTCCTCAATCTGTCTTCCGTCGGGCTCCTAACATATTCAGCCTCTGCTAGAACCATTTCCTCCTCTTTCCCCTTCACCATGGAGGCTAGCTGCCTTTTGAACCCGCTTACTGTGGATATAAACACTCCCCGCAAAGTGGCCTTAAATGCCTCCCACAGCTTGGGGGCGTGTCCAGTCGTCCCATTTTCAGCCCAATAGTTTGCTATAGCCGGTTTGCAATTTAATTTAATATTCCTCTTCTAGCCAGCTAGTCTCCATCCGCCAATGCCGGATCCCCGGCTTGGGCCCTAGATACATAACAGTCAGCATAGGTGAGTGATCCGAGTGAACTCTGGGAAGATATTTCACCTCCTTAATCAGCCCCAGACCAGATCCCTGTGTCAGGACAGCGTCAATTCTGGACAATGTTTTATGAGCTGCCGAGTAACAGGAATATTCCCTATCACCCGGGTGACTCAAACGCCATGCATCAATGAACCCGTAGGTTGACAGCCATCCCGTCAGAGGAGCCGGTGTACCCACCAATCCCCCCAGCCGATCTAGCCCTGGATCAGCGACCGCATTCAGATCTCCCATTATAAAGATTTTCCCCTCCGCTATTTCGTACATGGCTGTCAGCATATCATCCAAATGCGAAAGTGCGAAGGGGGGTGGGACATATAAATTGACCATCGTAAGGCATCTATTTACATACTTTCAGGAACAATATAACATACCGACCCTTTATATCTGTTTTGATATTCAATACATTTATAGGCATACTTTTAGTAATTAAGGTAGCCACTCCCCTTGCATAGGAAGAGTAACAGGCCTGATAAGCTCCAGCAATGTTAGATCTTTTTAACGAGAGAGTTCTGGACCCCTGTAGGTGAGTTTCCTGAAACAAAATCAAATGTGGCTTGTATTTCTTCACATAATCAAAAATCAGAGACCTTTTAAATTTGGAATTCAAACCCCTGACATTCCAGGAGATAATTCTGAGATTAAGTTCCATTCAAAAGGCGAAATACCATCCTCACACCACATCTCCCCCCCCCTCCCCTAGGAAGAGAGCGGCCAGTCAGGCGCCCAGAACTCTCATTTACACAGCAATGCCACACAGGTCTACGAGCATGATGTCCCTCACACCTCCCAAACGACATCACTTTGCACAACAGCCCCACCTTTTCCCATATCAAGCCCCAACACCCCGTATCCCACCCCTCTCCCTCAAACTGCCCTTCCCCCCTCCCTGCAACCGACCCCAACATGTCTGCTGCTTTGATCCCCCCAACCTAAACAGTAAGGAACGAACTCAAACGCCCGGCTCTGGTAGAGCCACCCTTTACCCTGAGGAGTTCTTCAGGGCAAAGTCCTCAGGTATGTCTTGCACACCCAAAGAGTAACACAGGACCAACAAACGTCCGGGTGTGTTGCAAAGTGCTATTTGTGCAACTGCAGCCAAGTGAGCAAGCAGCTGCAGGTTCTTTGTTGCATAACCTAACGGCAAACTTATAAATGTCAGTCCCCAATTTCACTGCCGCATTTCCTTCCACATTGTCCCACAGCTACAACCGTTCCATGTGAGGTATTTATCAAACAGGATAGCGTCCAACTGTGCACCTCTACCTAGGGGATTTACGTCCCCGTGGGCCCCCTCTTGCCTCCAGCCAGTCAAACGCCTCCACTGGGGTCATGAAAAAATGTGCTCTTCCATTGTCCACCACTCTCAGTTTTGCAGGATAAATCATGCTGTACACAAGGTCCATGTCCCTTAGTTTCTTCTTAACATGTTGGTAGCTAGCCCTTTGTTTCTGCGTGGCCGCTGAGAAGTCAGGATAGATTGAAATCCGACAGCCATTAAACTTCAGCTCCGCTCCTGATCTGGCTCCTCTCAGTATATTTTCCCTGTCTCTGAAGTGCAGGATTTTAGCAATCATAGAGCGTGGTACAGCTCCCTGTGGCGGAGCCCTAGTCGGGACCCTGTGGGCCCTTTCAATCGCAAACATTGTTGTAAAAGTCTCTGGCGCCATTTGCTCCTTCAACCACTTCTCCAGGAATTCTTCCGGGCATTTC
Organism: Glandirana rugosa; assembly: GCA_018402905.1. Taxonomy (NCBI): domain Eukaryota; kingdom Metazoa; phylum Chordata; class Amphibia; order Anura; family Ranidae; genus Glandirana; species Glandirana rugosa. The sequence continues at coordinate 634,702 of BLSH010013009.1, read as the reverse complement.
CCCTCAGCTCCTTCAGGGAACCCCACCAGTCTAATATTTCTTCTCATGCGGTCCTCCATATCCGCCATTTTTAGGGTATGCTCAGTCAGCGTTTGCTTGGCCACCTGTACATCCGTCTCTATTGGTCTGACAGAGCTTTCCAAAGAACAGAGACGTTGGTCAGCAATTTTAACCTTCTCCCTCACTTTCTGCATGTCATGCTTTAGGAAAGAGAACTCCAGTTTAAGCTCTTCAAAATGTTCTTTAAAGGAGGACTGGCATCCCTTAATGGCTGCCATAATCTGTTTCAAAGATGGTTCCTCTTCCTCCCTGTCCCCTATCCAGCGATCTTCCCCTGCGGCGTGGCTGTCCCCTCTGGGGCCTGGGACTCACCCGTGTTGCGTCTGGGGATGCTGGGGGGTCTTCTTGTGTAGTTCCAGGTAGCGGGGGCCATTCCTCCTCGTCTGCCATGCTGCTGCCGGCGCCATCTTGGGAGGTCCAGGCGTACCGTGCCAGCCTCTCCCCTGGAGTTTTCGGGAGCGGGGGTCCGTATTTGACCATCCCGGATGAGTGCAGGGGCTTCCCTGTAGTCATACCCGCACCTCCCGGGTCAGGATTACGCAGTCTGCCGCCAGGATCAGTAAAGGATAGAAAACCTGCAGCCAGAGCTCCGTCTCAGCCGTCCTCACATGCCGCGAGCTGGCTCCGCCCCCTAGACAGGACAATTTGGTTTGTTGCAGGCTGGTCGGTAAGTTGAGCTGGGAATTTCTTTGGTTTTGTTTGACATGCATCGCCCTTCCATGTGCTCCTTGCTGCAAAGCTCAGTTATAGGTGAGGGCAGTGGCCATTTGTTTGCACTGTTGGTATACTGGCGAGGGAACGCACCGGGCACCTTTGCTGCCATTGTGCTATATGTCCAGTGTGCCCCTGTGCCCTTAACCACTTCAGCCCCGGAAGGATTTCCCACCTTAGGACCAGAGAACTTTTTATGATTCGGAACTGCGCCGCTTTAACTGACAACTGCGCGGTCGTGCAACTTTGTACCCAAACGAAATTTGCGTCCTTTCTGATCAACGCTATTAACAAAAAAAAGAGCAACAATTTTGAAAAAAAAAAAAAAAAATATTTCTTACTTTTTACTATAATACATGTCCAAAAAAAATTATATAAAAAAAAAATGTTTTTCATCGGTTTTGGCCGATTTATATTCTTCCTCTTTTTTTTTTTTTTTTACCAAAAATATATCACAAATCGGCGTATATTGATTGGTTTGCGCAAAAGTTGCCACATTTACGAATGAGGAAAATTAATTTATGGGGTTTCTATTTATTTTTTATTTTTTAATAGTAATGGCAGTGATCTGCGATTTTTATCAGGACTGTATATTGCAGCGGACATGTCGGACCATTTTAACACTTTTTTGGGACCAATGGCATTTATACAGCGATCAGTGCTATGAAAATGCACTGATTACTGTATAAATGAAATTGGCAGGGAAAGGGTTAACCTGCAGGGGGCACTCTAAGGGGGTTAACTGTGCTCCCTGTGTGTGTTCTAACTTTATGGGGGCTGGGCTGCCTGGGGGAGGGAAGTGATTGCAGATCCCATACACAGGAAGCCTGTGATCACATTTCTTCCCCGTCAGAACGTAGATCCGTGTGTATACATACACGGGCCTCCATTCTGTCACTGCTGGAGAGCGATCGCGGGTAGCCGGCGGACATCAAGTGAGCCCTACCCGCTCCCTGGCTCCCCCGGAACACAGTGAGTGCGATCTGGCGCCCGCCGCCAGGTGACAGCGTTTTGCGATATCGAACCACTTTGTCGTCGTCAGTCCATAGCAGGCAGTCGGCAAGGGGTTAAGGAGGGGTGGGCTCTCTCCAGGCTCACCTGCCCTCTGCCTATACATTATAATGCATGTGCTTCTAATATGGAGGTTCTCAAAATTTAGAGTTAGGACTGCAGATAATACTGGGGTGCCTGAAGTGGCTTTGCAGCTTATGCATGTATTTTTACAAATGTGCAAACTAAACTCCTGTTTTTAACGCATACTGTTAGACAGGATAATTCGGTTGGTTACAGGCTGGATGGTAAGTTGAGCTGGGAATTTTCTTTGGTTTTGTTTTTCCTTTACATCAGGGTCACCACCAGAGTCCCCCCCTTCAGCAAAGGTCCAGATTTGGCCTGCAGGCCATAGTTTGGAGACACCTGTCCTACAAATCCAAATTAAACACAAATAAAGTTTTGGCTTCAGATATAATTTAAGCCAGCGTTTAGTACTCCAGTACTCAAGGCGCACCAACAGGTCATGTTTTCAGGATTTCCCTCAGATGGAACGGCTGTGGTAATTACTAAAGGCAGTGAAACTGATCAAATCACCTGCGCAAAATAATGGAAATCCAGAAAACATGACCTGTTGGCGCTCCTTGAGGACTGGAGTGGAGAAACGTTGCTTTAAGCATTGGGCCTTCCTGGGCTGAATCTGAGGTTGTGGGACTTATTTCTATTCATGTTACCAATCTGTACTGACAACGCAATCAGGTTATAAATGTTGCATTTTTATACAGGGTGCATGCAGATGTATGTCAAGTTAGAGTTTGTGCACACCACACCGCACTCTAAGGCCCCTTTCACACATGTGGACAGATAAAAAAAAAGACATCAACGCAGATTTACGGGAAAACAGATGTAAACAAACGGATGATCAACCATTTACACCGGCTTCCATCAACAGCCATTTTTTTGAACGGATCAAAGCCCTATTTTTCTTTTGTAAAAAAAAAATGCATTGGAGGAAAAAAGGATGCAAACGGACAAACGGTCCGTTTTTGCATGAAAGAATGGCTCCAGAACTCAAGTGGATAAGGATTCTAGCTGGCAGATGTAAAAAACGGATGACAAAACAGATTTTATTAAACTGCCAGGGAAAGTTATTCCTCTTAGCACTACAAGAAGCAGAGGGACAGCACTTCTGTTTGGATATTGGCCTGCCTGCTGGAAACCATACCAGTAGAGATCCGAACCTTAGACTAGGAGTAAGGATACCCAAGGACACAGCAGCAATGCCTACATCACAGATCCTGCACCACTGCCACAGAGAGGCTGGAGCGTCCACTCAGCCTCTGCTTCCCACTATTGATCACTGAAGGCTTTCAGGGAGAGGCTGTGGAGGCTCTCCTACACCGAAAGGTCACAGCATCCTGGGAATTGGCGAGAGGGCTATCTGCCCATTATTGGCACTACTAGCAGAGAATGAGCCACTGAGATCAGAATACCCAAGTGTACCCAATCCATACCACACGCATACTGTACTATATACCGCACTTTTTCCATACCTAGACTGCATCAATGTAAACCCTGTACTGCATTCTACTGAACCTTTACCGCATCTGAACCAAATCTACCTTGCACCTGTGCCAAGACTATATTGTACCTATACTGCATGCAGGTTAACTGGAACTGTCATTAAGTGCAAAAGATGCTCTAAAGCGGAGTTCCACCCACATTTTTCACTCCTCAACATGCAGCACTAACGTGCATCCTTAACCACTTCTGATCTGCGCTATAGCCGTCAATTGACGTCCTTCCTTTTACACGCTCCAGGCTCGCTCTCGTGGCCGCCACGTACACGCCGCCGCACGCTGCATGAGACCCGATGTCTGCCAGAGACCCGCGATCCATTCACAGAGAGCCAGAACGGTTCCAACCCAATCAAAATACGCTTATTGTGATTTTTTTTACCAAAAATATGTGGAAGAATATATGTCGGCCTAAACTGAGGAATAAATGTGTTTTTTTATTTTTTTATTTTTGGATATGTATTATAGCAAAAAGTAAAAAAAAAAAAAAAAAAAAAATAGTTATTTTTTTCAAAAGTGTTGTTCTATTTTTGTTTATAGCGCAAAAAATAAAAACCGCAGAGGTGATCAAATACCATCAAAAGAAAGCTCTATTTGTGGGGAAAAGAGGATGTCAATTTTGTTTGGGTACAATGTCGCACGACCGCGCAATTGTCATTCAAAAAGTGACAGCGCTGAAAACAGAAAATTGGTCCGGGCAGGAGGGGTGTTTAAGTGCCCAGTAAGCAAGTGGTTAAAATTAATTGGCAATTAATTTTTTTCTGTTCACTTACCCGATTTATGCCTATGTCTAATTTTACTTCCTCCTTTACGGCCGCGGGCACCGTACCTCATTTCTGGTTTTGCATTGGCTCCTGGGAGATCTTGGTCAGTTTGGAATGGCTGTGCCATGCCAAGCTGACCAAGATTGCACTGCACTGCACACGCACGAGATCGGCAGGTGCATGCTGGGTAGCCAGCATGCACGGAATCCAGGAAGGATACTGTGGCTTCAGATACCCACACTGGAGATGGCCGCGCTGTGCAGGAACTTCCCAAAATAAGAAACGATGCTGTACAGATAGAAAACTGGGCATAGTTTACAGCATACCTTTGTTACATTACGCGAGGCATGAGTATTCTAGGGGTATTTTTATCTTAAAATTCATATTTCGGCCGGAACTACACTTTAACCACTTCCCGCCCGGCGCATTGACAAATGACGTCCGGGTGGGTGTTTCACTATCCTGACTGGACGTCTATAGATGTCCTCAGGATAATCCACGATCGCGTGCCCCTGGGGGCGCGCATCGCGGCGATCGGTGGTGCCGTGGGTCAGTCTGACCCACCGCATTACCAACCGAGGTACAAGGCTTCGATCCGAAGCCTTTTACCATGTGATCAGCCGTGACCAATCACGGCTGATCACAGTGTAAATAGGAAGAGCCGTTTATCGGCTTTTCCTCTGCTCAGGTCTGCAGACCTGAGCAGCGGAGAGCCGATCGGCTGCTCTCCTGACGGGGGGGGGCTGCGCTGAACGTTTATCAGCGCAGCCACCCTCAGGATCACCCCCACTGGACCACCAGGGAGCCGGATCAGGACCACCAGGGAGGCCCCCCCCCCCCCGGACATCGCAAGGAGGCTGCCCAGGACCACCAGGGAAATCATACAGAGGCAGCCCAGGACCACCAGGGAGACTAGTGTACCATTTTCCGAAGCCTAGCT
>BLSH010013009.1:613561-625872 GCA_018402905.1 Glandirana rugosa | reverse complement strand
GAAAAAAGGGCGTGTTTATCTCGAAAGAAAACTAACATAAACCAGTGGACACGCAGTAAAGACTAGTGTCGATATTTGTTTTTTTCGCTGTTAAAACTTTTTTTTTTTATAAAAAACGATTTTATGTTTAGGTTTTTTTACATTTTTTTGCTTAAAAAGAGGTCAGTAAGAAGGTCCTGCCGTGTCGACTCTCTACTGACCAGAGTGGACCCGTCCTTTGTGTTAGTTCTTGTCTCAAATTCCGTGGTGGGAGGGAGACGGGGAGTCAAAAACTAACACAAAGGGTGTCCCTACGTCGCTTTGTTAATTAAAAAAAGGGTCCGTGGTCCCTGGGGTCCTGGGTGACACCACTGTCCCCAGGGTCCCCCAGCTCTCAGGGAAACTCTTCCGTTTTCTCCTGCCCCCCCTGAGAAATCTTTGGAGAATTCCCCCCCGGACTGAGCAAGCTCCTCGGCTGGCATCCACCACTGGTCTGCCTACAGGGCCGGTGTCCAGGGGGGAGGACCTCAGCCCCGGGCCCTGATCCTGGGAAAAAAATTAATTGTTTCGCTGCATCCCTGTGGGAAACACAATCAAAAACTGAGGGGCAGAGGGAGGGTGGTGCCTTAAACTCTGTTCTTGATTGTGTTTCCTGCCCAGGTGAGACCAGTCATCTCTCAGCTGTGCCGTCCTGGAAGAATGACTGGAGAAAAATTCGTTTTTTTACATTTTTTTGGATTTGTATTTTAGCAAAAAATATTTTTTTTTTTCAAAATTGTCGCTTTTTTTGTTTATAGCTGTGATCAGAAATGACGCACAGGTGACCAAATACAATCAAAAGAAAGCTCTATTTGTGCGGGAAAAAAGGCGTCAATTTCGTTCGGGTACAACGTAGCATGACCGCGCAATTGTCAGTTAAAGCGACAGTGCTAAATTGCAAAAAGTGCTCTGGTTCTAACATGGGAAATCCTTCCGGGCCTTAAGTGGTTAACCAGTTCAGATCCACACTATAGCTGAAAGACGGCTACAGCGTGGATCTGAATTGCCCGGCGGACGTCCGCCCTTGTGCATGCACCCGGCGCGCACTCACGTATTTCAAAATCGTCGCTCTTTGTTTCTAGTGCAAAAAATAAATATGGCAGAGGTGATCAAATACCACCAAAAGAAAGCTTTATTTGTGGGGAAAAAAAAAGGATGCCAATTTTGTTTGGGTACAACGTCGCACGTCTGCGCAATTGTCATTCAAAATGCGACAGCGCTGAAAGCCGAAAATTGGTTTGGGCAGGAGGGGGTTTAAGTGCCCAGTAAGCAAGTGCTTAAACACATGCCGCATTGTTATGCAGCCCACCGCACAGCAATATGGAGTGAGCAGGGCACATAGAAAACATTTGTATTTTAGGAGTTCTTGCAGTGATCTATACAGAACAACCTGTGACCTGACAATACAATCATTCATGGTTACCTCTTTCAGGAACTGTTCAAACTGCTCGTCCAGCTCCTCTTTAGTCAAGCGATGAGCCATAGCTGCTCCCTAGGCCGGCCGGTACTATGACCTATGACATAGAATACAATGTGAGGAGAGAACTCCTGATAACAGTGGACCATGTAAGAAGTAAAGTGTATGTAGTCCGCAGAGGAGCCCTGCTCACATGACATACATACCTGTGTACTAAACCCGGATACCGAGGAATACAGCGTGACCCGACAGCTGTATACTGGTAACCGGGGACAACACTTCCCTGCCGCCTGTATTCCCGCCCACCCAACCAATAGAACCTCTTCACCCAACCACCAATAGGAAAGCAGGCTCAGCCGCTCCCCTGTGCCGAAGATGGAGAGTGGCGAGCTGTGATTGGCTGCCTTTGTGGCTCAGCTATGCCTGTTGGATTATACCAGTGACAGACGGTTGATAGCTGTGACCATGTGATCATCGTATTAGAATGAATGGAGCGGCGGGAGAGGTGTTCTAATGTAGCTGTGCCAGCTTTATCAGGAACTTTCATGGTTTATCTGTGCAGCCTGAGCTGTAGGTAGAGAGGATTTTAGGACAAAATAAAAACTGCTTCTCAAGTGCATTGATTGCTATATTATTTATTACAGGTATACTTGCCCTCCCAAAGATTTACCCCTTAACCACTTCAGCCCCGGAAAGATTTACCCCTTCTTGACCAGAGCACTTTTTGCGATTCGGCACTGCGTCACTTTAACTGACAATTGCGTGGTCGTGCGACGTTGTACCTAAACTAAATCTGCGTCCTTTTTTTCCCACAAATACAGCTTTCTTTTGGTGATATTTGATCACCTCTGCGTCACTTCTGATCACCGCTATCAACCAAAAAAGCAATTTTGAAAAATAAAAACAATACTTCTTTTTGATATAATACATGTCCAAAAAAAAAAAAAAATTATAAAAAAACAAATTTATTGATCAGTTTAGACCAATATATATTCTTCCTCATATTTTTGGTAACAAAAAAATCAAAGTGTATATTAATTGGTTTGCGCAAAAGTTATTGCATCTACAAACTATGAGAATTCATTGATGGCGTTTTTTTTTTTTACTAGTAATGGCGGTGATCTGCAATTTTTTAGCGAGACTGCGACATTGCAGCAGAGAGATTGGATACATTTGACATTTTTTTGGGACCATTGACATTTATGCAAACATGGATTTCCCCCAAGAAAAGGGACTTTGAATAGGTCACCAACCACATGAACTTATATAAAAAAGTATATTTTATTTAGCGTATAAATTGCATCAATTAAATCTACAAAGAAGAAGCAAATTACAAGTACAATAAATTACAGTTAACACTGCACCAATGTTGCGTTATTGGTGTATTGCTCACAAGAGCATGACTAAAAGTCCGTTGTCCGCAAGATGGAATGCGGTTGCCTTCCGCGTTGGAATGCGGTTACCCAACACATGCGTTTCAGAGCACAAAAAAGCCCTTCACCAGGGGTGGCTGTACAACGGGTTGAGGCAAGTAACTGTGTACTACATTGGAAAGTCCTTCTCTTGATGTAGTTGATATAAAAAAAGGCCCCACGTTTGGTGGGGGAAAGAAAACATAGATTTCACTGCTTTTTCATCGGGTGGACAGATCAACCGTCTGCAGTTCTTTAGAAAAAAAGATAAGTTGTTTTTGGAGAGGGGTGGAACATCAGATGGGGAGATGCCTGTAGATATATATGTATATATTCCTCTTTTCCTTTTGTCCTTTTTGGGTATGGTTAACCGAGGGATCTGCCTACGGTCCCCTCTAGGTGTCTCTCCCTGCCAACCCCTCGATTCTGGGTTGAGATACGGTTGTCCTGTCTGTCGCCCGCTTCAGTAGTGTCTGCAGACGAAAACGCAGTGAAATCTATGTTTTCTTTCCCCCACCAAACGTGGGGCTTTTTTTGATATCATCTACATCAAGAGAAGGACTTTCCAATGTAGTACACAGTTACTTGCCTCAACCCGTTGTACAGCCACCCCTGATGAAGGGCTTTTTCGTGCTCCGAAACGCATGTGTTGGGTAACCGCATTCCAAAGCGGAAGGCAACCGCTTTCCATCTTGCGGACAACAGACTTTTAGTCATGCTCTTATGAGCAATACACCAACAACGCAACATTGGTGCAGTGTTAACTGTAATTTATTGTACTTGTAATTTGCTTCTTCTTTGTAGATTTAATTGCTGCAATTTATACGCTAAATAAAATATACTTTTTATATAAGTTCATGTGGTTGGTGACCTATTCAAAGTCCCTTTTCTTGGGGGAAATCCATGTTTGTATCTAATACTGGGATGAGGACACCACCACATTATATCCTATAGATTGCACGGTCCACTATACGAATTGACATTTATGCAGCGATCAGAGCTAAAAATAGCCACTGATTACTGTATAAATGTCATTGGCAGGGAAGGGGTTAAACTGTTTTCCCTGTATGTGTTCTAACTGTGAGGGGGCTGGGCTGGCAGGGGCATGACAGATCTAACTGATCACAGGGATCAGTAGATCTCTGTCATTGTCCCCTTCCTCTGTAGTAGGCGATCTCTGCTCACAGAGTGCGGCAGAGGGCATGAGAGCACGCCACCGGCGGCTGCACGAATCGCCGTTTATATACGGCGATCCGTGCAGCGGAGTCACTTTGCTGCAGCCAAAGTATGCGGGGCGGTCGGCAAGTGGTTAATGACCAGGCCATTTTTTGCGTTACTTTAGCTGACAATTACGTGGTCATGCGACGCTGTACATGCAGGGATTTTAGTGTTAGGGTGGACTTGTACTTTAAAACTACATGTGAAGTTGTACAATAAGGATGGGCTCGGGCGTGTTCACAAGTGCCCGAGCCTGCCAGGAAGTGAACCCTGCACTGCACTAATAAAAGGCAACGAGACATTTCCCCGATCGCTTTCTTTTGGTGGTATTTGATCACCTCTGTAATGTTTAGTTTTGGTGCTATAAACAAAAAAGACCAATAATTTTGAAGGAAAAAAAAAAATTGTTTATTTTCTGCTATAAAACACATCCAAGAAAAATAATGCAAAAAATCTAATTTCTTCATCAATTTAGGCTAATTTGTATTCTGCTACATGTTTTTGGTAAAAAAAAAATCCAAGTGTATATTGTTTGGTTTGCGCAATAGTTATAGTGTCTGCAAAATAGAGGATAGATTTATGGAATTTTTATTTATTTATTTTTATACTAGTAATGGCGGCGATGAGCGTCTTATAGTGGACTGCGATATTGCATCTGACAGTCTGACACTTTGTGGGAACCAGTGACACTAATACAGTGATCAATGCTAAAAATATGCACTGTCACTGTACTAATGACACTGGCTTGGAAGGGGTTAACATCTAGGGTGATCAAAGGGTTAAAGTGATTGTAAAGTCTTTTTTTTTTTTTATAACAAACACATTATACTTACCTCCTCTGTGCAGTTGATTTTGCACAGAGCAGCCCGGATCCCACTCTTCTCAGGTCCCTCTTCGCTGCTCCTGGCCCCTCCCCTCTGTCAAGTGCCCCCACAGCAAGCAGCTTCCTATGGGGCACCCAAGCCAAGTCACAGCTCCCTGTGCCCATTCAGATATGGAGCTGCTATTTGGCCCTGTCCCCTCTCTCCTCTGATTGGCTAACTGACTTTGATTGATATCCGTGGGAGCCAATGGCGCCGCTGCAGTGTTTCAGCCAATCAGGAGGAGAGTCCCGGGTGGCCGAGGGAATCGTGGACAGAGATGGGGCTCAGGTAAGTATTAGGGGGTGCTGGGGAGGCTGCTACACACAGAAGGTGTTTTATCTTATAGAATGCATTAAAATAAAATAAAAAACCTTTGCCTTTACAACTCCTTTAAATGTATGCCTAACTATCTATTTTACTATACTATGTGTGCTTCTTTCACTAAGGGATGTGCTGCATTTTATTCCCTGCTTTGTAGGGAAACAAAATCCAGCACACCCCCGCTGACAGGACAGAGCTCTGTATTGTGGACATATGCAGAGCTCCCCCCAGTGTGTCTCCTCGCCGATCAGCGGATGCCGGTGGTCATGCATTGGCCAGCATCTGCTGATCAGCTACTGCTGTGATTATTTACAGCAGAAGCAGCCCAGCAGCGTGTGTGCTCCTTACACAAAAGTGCAGAATCTCATACATATAAATATACTGTATATATATATATATATATATAAATGTGATTCTGCACAGAGCAACCGCCATGTAGCAGTAAAGCTATAACAGGGCGGTTGTTAACTGGATATGGAGCTGTCATTTATACGCAATGCTTTCCCTATATATCATACAGTACATTCACATCCATCTCTGCCCTCAAAGAGCTTACAATCTAAGGTCTCTAACTCACATTCATGCATGCACATAATAGGGCCAATTTAGTCAGGATCCAATTAACCTACCAGCATGTCTTTGCAGTGTGGGAGGAAACCGGAGTACCCGAAGGAAACCCACGCAGGCACAGGGAGAACATGCAAACTTCAGGCAAGTAGTGCCGTGGTTGGGATTTAACCACTTCCGGACCGCCTTGTGTACTTTTACTGCTGCAGAGTGGCAGTGTAACGCGAATCTGTCTATAAACGGTGATTCGCTCATGTGCGGCTAGCGGGCGAGTGCACGGCGGCGTGCTCTCGTGCCCGACGCACACTGCGTGAGTGTGCCCGTGGGTCGGGCGGACTCGATGTCCGCCGACGACCCGTGATCGCTAAATACAGCAGAAAAGCGGGGGAACCGCCGATTTAAACACGGCATGACAGAGATCTACATAAGCAGAAGCACCTGTTAGCACTTTGCTATATATAGTGATTAATTAATGATATAATGAGAGATCAAATCGCATGACAAGTCGCAGCCTATTGGCGGCAATGGCACTGTTCCAATCGCTGCGACACCGATTTTCAAAAGTAGTTCCTGCATTACTTTTGCACTTTATTCAATAGACATCTGTGCATGAAGCCATACAGGTGTCTATCAAGTAGCACCTGAAATCGCGCTGACCTTGCTACTTTGAAATCGCGCCACTGCAAATGAAGTAGCAGCGATTTCAAAGTAGCATCAATGTGAACTTAGGCTAATACAAGGCATTTAGTGCTTGAGCATTAATTCATTTATTATTTTGGCAAATTAAATGAATTAACGTTCAAGTGCTTGACATGCCTAAACGCGTTACACACGTTTAAAACCATCAACCGTTTTTTCTGCCGAAACGTTACTGCCAGGATGAAAGGCGTTTAGGAGAGATGGTCAAACGTCCTGTGTGCTTGAAGCCTTATTTGTAAAGGAAACTCCAACTGACTGTTTGACCCTTGTGTATATGCACATTGCAATGTGCTTACATGTACAGTATTCAAGCCTCGGTTCACATATATGAAGCTTAGTGAATCTTAAGTGTTTCCCACACTGCTTTGAAATCGCACTTTGTTCATTCGATCTGCCCCCGCTGTAAATGTTAAATTATTGACACCCCAAAACAGGTGGCAAAACACAGTGCAATTGCAAGAATCAGATCACATGAGTGTGAACACCCATGCAATCCGATTCTGGTGCGGCAAACAAAAGTTACCTGCAACTATTTTGTGCGGTGCAAATTGAGCCCATACAAAATGAATGGGCTCAAATCGCACTGCTAAGAATCTCATGTGATATGAATAGGAATGCAGAGCGATTCCTATCCGAATCACATGGGGTGTCCCGCACCGCACAAGTGTGAACCCAGGCTTACTAAAAAAAGTAGGGCATGAGCTGGTGTGAACTCTATTGATTGAAATACTTGATTTTACAATGTATCAGTGGCTCATCCACTAGGGGCTCACTGGCACCGCCCCCCCGTCCATGCATCTGCCCCCCTGATCTACATACAGGGCTACAGATGCATGGATTCCAATGGGGGGGGGGGGGGTTGAAGCACATGATTGTAGCCAGAAACTCTAATAGGCTTCAAAAAAGGGTGGTCTCGGAGCGCAGAGCCTACCCAGTTGTGTTATAATAGCGAATGAATCCCCTCCTGCCCAATCAGGAAGCGGATCATTGTACTCGTCACCCGATCGTAAGAAGATCCGATTGGATTGGCCGGCTGGAGGAGACGCACGGAGGAGAGGAGGAAGAAGACGGGAACCAAGCCAACAAGCAGTCCGCAGCCTGAAGAGAGGCTGACACCACCCATCGCGCTGCCCGCGAGATGGGGTAAGTGCGGGACCCAGACTGGGAGAGGTAGTGCCGCTTCTGACCCGGCCAGGGATTGCCCCCCCCCAAAAAAACACCAGCCGCCACTGCAATGTATATGCGCTGGTGTGTGCTAATCAACGCATGCCAGCGCATCTGGTGTGAATGGACCCTAATTCACACATAGACAGTATACAAGGAATGTATGATGAAAAGAATGCAGGACCTGCTGAAAATAACCTGCTCATGAGGAGTATGACAACTCTTCAACTAATGCAATCTACAAACCTTGTTGGCATTAGTGGGTTGACCATAGGCGTGCGCACAGGGTGTACCAGGTGTGCCTGGTTACCTAATCACCCTGTGTGGTGCAGATTTCCCCTGTTTAGACCCCTGATATTTCACCAAAGCCCTCTCACGAGTCTCCTAAAAAAAACTGTAAAAGAATAATAAAAATAAAAACTACTGACACTGTCCACTGTGCTACTGACAGCAATCTCTGCCCTCCTGACACCATCCATTGCTCTGCTAACATCATCAGTATATTGTATATACACATGCGCACACGCAGGCAAATATGTTTGAGCTTTGGGGTGCACACCGTAATGCAATAGGCTGCGCACACCTATGGGGTTGACATATGATTAAAAGCATTCGTTTTTTCTCTCTAATATATTGCATAGCAGTTTTCATTAGGTAAAAGAATTGTATCATTCCTTTATTTCTTTTTAGTTGTATCAATTTCTGTTTTTAGTTGTATCAATTTTTATGTTCACATTTTTTCAACTGTATTTCTTCCACTAGATGGCTGAATATCAGCCCCGGAAGGATTTCCCACATTAGGAGCAGAGCACTTTTTGTGATTCGGCACTGCGTCGCTTTAACTGACTATTGCACGGTCGTGCGACTTTGTAACCAAACTAAATTGGCGTCCTTTTTTCCCCACAAATAGAGCTTTCTTTTGGTGGTATTTGATCACCTCTGCGTCATTTCTGATCACCGCTATAAACAAAAAAAGAGCAACAATTTAAAAAAAAAACACTTTTTGCTATAATAAATGTCCAAAAAATATATAAAAAAACAAATGTATTCATCAGTTTTGGCCAATATATATACTTCTACATATTTGTGGTAAAAAAAAAAAAAAAACCCTATCGGCATTTATTGATTGATTTGCGCAAAAGTTGCCATGTTTACAAACCATGAGAATTAATTTCTAGCGTTTTTACAATTTTTTTTTTTTACTAGTAATGGCGGTGATCTGCGATTTTTATCGGAACTGCAATATTGCAGCGGACATGTTGGAAATTGTTGACACTTTTTTGGGACCAATGACATTTATACAGAAATTTAAATAGCCACTGATTACTGTCATTAAATGTCATTGACAGGGAATGGATTAACCTGCAGGGGGCCCTCTAGGGGATAACTGTGTTCCCTGGGCGTGTTCTAACTGTGAGGGGGCTGGGCTACCATGGGCTTAAGAGATATAACTGATCCCAAGTACAGGGATCAGTAGATCACTGTCATGCCGGCTGACAGAGTGGGGAACCGCCGTGTTTGCATCGGCAGGTCCCCGCTTTTCTTCTCTAACTGACGATCGCGGGTTGCGGGCGGACATTGAGTCCGATTGACCAGCGGCCCCACTCAGGGAGCATGCAGTGGGCACAAGAGCTTACTGGCAGCAGTGCACACTCGCCCCCCCTAGCTGCGCAAGTGTGGATTGCCATCTATAGACGGCGATTCGTGCTACGCTGCCACTCTGCAGCAGTAAAAGTACGCAATGTGGTCTTTAAGTGGTTAACACTGTACTGGTCCAGATTTCCGTAATATGTCCCGACCTGCCATTTTTTGGCTCTCCTAAACATTGAGGTTGATTTACTAAGGGCCCCTTTCCACTTGTGGCAGCCCTTGTTGTCCTTCTGAAAATCAACTAATGGTGGATCACTTTTCAGAAGGCTGTTGACAGACAGCTGGGAGGTAATATGTCACCTTCCTAATGCCCATTTTACCCCTGAAAAATGCACACTACCATGCCACAATCCCATGCTTTACATTGCGGGAATGGTTGAGAAACAGCCCCACTCATATGAATAGCTCTCTTCCTCTTAGCTCTCAAAAAGAATGACTTCAACCTTACCTTTACCATGACATACAGTAAATCATCAATAACATTTTTAGATCTCACAATTCACAAAGACCAGGAGGGTACCCTGTCCACCAGCCTCTACAGAAAGGAAACGGCCGGCAATACAATTTTGCACGCCACAAGTGCCCACCCAATGCCTTTGGTGCGGTCCATCCCCTATGGCCAATACCTTCGCCTCCGAAGGAATTGCTCAGATGAACGTTCCTTCCGCTCGGAGGCTTGGGCCCTGAGGGAGCGCCTGTTAAGACGAGGCTACTCCCACAAATGCCTGAAACGAGCTTTTAAGAGAGCACGTGACCAAAAACGACATGACTTATTATTTAACCAACATAAGAAAACAGCAGATCAACAGATTACACGCATTATTACACGATATAGTGACCAGCATCCAAGAATAAAACAAATTCTAACTAAACATTGGCATTTACTGTTGGCAGACCCTACCCTACGATCCTGTTTACCACAATCACCTGTAATTACATACCGACGAGCTGAATCGTTAAAGGACAATTTAGTATCCAGTGAATATACGGGTACTTTTAGAAAGATCCTTGCATGCGACATGGTACCTTCATTTGCGGGGGCTGCCAATATTGTCAATTGATGGACACCCGAAAGGAAGTGTACCTACCAAATGGACAAAGATACACCCCTAGACACTATGCCAATTGTAGAACTGCTGGTGTGGTCTACCTACTCACCTGCCAATGCAGTTGTTTCTATGTTGGTAAAACCAAGCTTGAATTCTACAAAAGAGCATATCGCCATGTGCAGAGCATGATGACTGCCAACCCGGACCTGCCTTTGGGCAGGCATGTTGGGACTCACCATGCTGGCACATGTCCGAGAATCAAGTTCCTCATCCTGGATAGGATACACCCCAATCCAAGGGCGGGGGATTGGAACAAATTATTGCTACAAAAAGAAACCTGGTGGATTGAGAGACTTGGGGCCACCAGACCCCCGGGCCTCAATAGCCAACTCAGCTTTCGCCCCTTCCTTGAGGGATTTGTATCTGGGGGCTGTGAAAAAGACTAGACGGGTATCTTTACACTATCTGATGCCCCTTGGACAATCAAGTCAGAGTCCTTATTTCAGGTTTCTACTTTCTACACACTCATTGATGATTGGGACATCCATGTTCGCTAACGTCACATTTGAACAATCTGCTGAGGTTTCCCTCTAAATGATGGAACCAATATGATCTCTAGGGAGTAAGGGGAATTTTTTCCCCCCAGTACCCACATCACAAATTACCATGTTGAACACCATAACTAAGGCAACATGGTTGTCAGGGTGGATCATGCATATGTAATATATTGAAGTGTAGTGCCCCCGTGGGTTTTCTGTTATTTATTCCAACACATACAGATCACTATACAACACAGGGGTACTGATCCATTCATTATTCAAGTATTGCATAGGGGGTTTTTTTGTGCCATTTAGGATTTCTTGGCTTACCTGCAGTTGGATTGTGTAATGCACATACCATTGTATTTATTTTATTTTGTTTTAAATAAAACCCCAAAAAGACCTTCTGATCTGTATGGTATATATCTCTTCCTTGCCCCCACATGATGAAATCACCGTACGGCATGTGTTATACCTTTAGGTAGTGTGGATATGATGTTGACTGTTTATTGTTCATTGTTTGCATTGGACATTCATCCGGTCGGCCCCTCCCCGCCGTCCTCCGCAGCGTTCATCATGTTTTGGATGACGCACCTGGAGGAGGACGCGACCTAGTGCGCATGCTCCGGCGTTATTTAAACAGGGGTAGTGTGTGGATTCAGCGCGCACAGCCACCCTGCACACATCACATTGAGGGAACACTTTGGGGAACCGTCCAGGTATGTAAGGATTCTTCTTTCCCCCCGTTTTTTCTCCTCCCACCATGGTTATAGTTTAGAGGTCTGTATATCTATGGGTACTATTTTAGACATGGCTAATTTCCCTATCTATACAATTGTGAGCAGATCTTTGATTAAAGGGTACGGTTACTTCTGCGCCATTTTAACTGCTCTTCAAACAAATAAAATTATTTATGTATAAATACATATAGGGATACACATTGTTTCGAGGACAATGGAATAGTCCCCAAACTGATCACCAAGATCAGTGAGTGATTTTGATTTATGCATCAAACACTCCCCCCCCGGTTTCATTAGGTTGGGGGATATTTCCACATTATAAACAATTATACATATATATATTTTTTTATACAGATTCCGGGTCGTTCCCAAACAATCTTTTCATAGCTCCGTACAAATCTACATTTATCAACATTCCGGCACTAGCGAGGCGGGTTTCGCTGACTGTGGTGGCGCCTATGGAGACTCAGTGGTGACTATGTGGGCTGGTGTGCTATCAGCAGCAATTTATAACTATTTAGTAGTATCTGAATTGCAACTTTGATCTTTCTCTAACTGATTCATAAAATGTCAGAACGATATTTCTCTGCATAATATACTTTCAAGGTATAATTTTATAGCAAGACTGTAAAATACTTAGTCAATCTCTTTCTA